>CAUYUJ010021481.1:471233-483733 GCA_963575745.1 Prorocentrum cordatum
GACTCCCTATGGGGCCACGAAACGCTGTCCCTGGGTGGGGGAGTACGCATGCGACACCCTAACAGGGACCGAAGGATTCGGTGGAGCTCCCTATGGGGCCACGAAACGCTGTCCTGGGTGGGGGAGACGCATGCGAACACCCCTATTGGGACCTTCGGTGGAGCTCCCTACGGGGCCACGAAACAGTGTCCTGGGTGGGGGAGACGCATGCGAACACCCCCACTTGGGCCTTCGGTGGAGCTCCCTATGGGGCCACGAAACGCTGTCCTGGGTTGGGGAGACGCATGCGAACACCCCCAGTGGGACCTTCGGTGGAGCTCCCTATGGGGCCACGAAACGCTGTCCTGGGTGGGGGAGACGCATGCGAACACCCTACTGGGACCTTCGGTGGAACTCCCTATGTATGGGGCCACGAAACGCTGTCCTGCGTGGGGGAGACGCATGCGAACACCCCTGTTGGGACCTTCAGTGGAGCTCCCTATGGGGCCACGAAACGCTGTCCTGGGTGGGGGAGTTGCATGCGAACGCCCCCAGTGGGACCTTCGGTGGAGCTCCCTATGGGGCCACGAAACGTGTGAGGGGTGTGACGACATGGGCGGTGGGGACGATGATGAAGACGATGATGAGGATGAGGATGTGGATGAGGATGATGCTGCAGATGATCATTCTGACGGAAGAGAGAAGAGGAGGGGGAGGAGGGAGGAGGGGGAGGAGGAAGGAGGAGAGGATTGCGGGGCACCGTCTCTTCAAAACGAGGACCCAACACCACAGGATGGTTGGGGGAAAAAAAACAAATATTTTCAGTTTTTCGCAGCTCTCAATCAAATTCCTTCTGTGGCGCACCAATAAAAGGATTTTAGTTGTAAACCGAAATCACAATGATTTCAATTGCAAATCCGCCACAAAAGGAATTTAATGGTAAATACGCCAATAAAGGAATTTAAGTTTAAACCAAACACACAAGGAATTCAATTGTAAACCCGCCACAAGAGGAATTTCATTGTAACCCCGCCACACAAGGAAATTACTTGTAAATCGCATCACAAAGGGAATCCTTTTGTAAACTCGCCACAAAGGGAATTTAAGTGTAATTCACGTACACATAGAATCAATTTGAAACCAATCTAAACTTTAAAAAGCTGAAAAAACAAAGAATTGAAAGAAACTGAAACAACTGAAATCTCCAGAACCCCCACAAGGAGAATTCTAATTGTGGTCGCCACAAAAGAAATTTAATTGAACAACCGCCCGAAAGGAATTCCATCACAATCGCCTCACAAAGGAAATCCAATTGTAAGCCCGCCACAAAAGGGATTTGATCGTAATGCAAATCCAGAATGAATTATTGAAGGTTTTTTTTTTTTTTTTTTTGTTGATGATGATTGTTATATTTAAAAAAGTTTTTTTGCAGTTTTTCATTTTTCCGTTTTTTCCAATTTTTCCCAGCTCTCAATATAATTCCTTTTGTAGCCCCAAACACAAAAGGAATTCAACTGTAAACCCGCCACAAAATGAATTTCATTGTAACCCCGCCACAAAAGGAAATTACTTGTAAATCGCCTCACAAAAGGAATCCTTTTGTAAACTCGCCACAAAGGGAATTTAAGTGTAATTCACGTACACATATAATCTATTTGAAACCAATAAAACAAGCAACAGTGCAAAAATTCGGAAAAAAAAGACGGAATAAACTGAAAAAACTGAAATCCCCGGAGCCCCCACAAGGAGAATTCCAAGTGTAATCGCCACAACAGGAATTCAATTGTGAAACCCTTACAACAGGAATCCTTTTGTAAACCCGCCACAAAAGGAGTTTAATTCAGAATCACCGCACAAAGGGAATCCTTGTGTAACCTCCCACAAAAAGGAGTCTAAGTGTAAATGGCCTCACAAAGGGAATCTTTCTGTAACCCCCCACAAAAGGAATTTGATTGTAAATCGCCTCACAAAGGGAATCCTTTCGCAAAATCGCCACAAAGGGAATGTAATTGTAATTCACGTGCAAATAGAATGTATTTGAAACCAATCAAAAAATTAAACAATTGAAAAAATGGAAAAACTGAAAAAGTTGATCCGGAACCCCCTCCAGGAGAATTCTAATTTTAATCGCCACAAAAGGAATTCAATTGCAAAAGGAATCCTTTTGTAAACCCGCCACAAAAGGAGTTTAATTCAGAATCGCCGCACAAAGGGAATCCTTGTGTAACCCCCCACAAAAGGAATCTAATTGTAAATGGCCTCACAAAGGGAATCCTTTTGTAACCCCCCACACAAGGAATTTAATTGTAAATCGCTTCACAAAGGGAATCATTTTGTAAAATCGCCACAAAGGGAATGTAATTGTAATTCACGTACACATAGAATCTATTTGAATTGTTTTCAATCCTTTTGTGGGGGGTTACAAACGGATTCTCTCTGTGAGGCCATTTGCAATTAGATTCCTTTTGTGGGGGGTTACACAAGGATTCCCTTTGTGCGGTGATTCTGAATTACTCCTTTTGTGGCGGGTTTACAAAAGGATTCCTTTTGTAAGGGTTGTACACTTGAATTCCTTTTGTGGCGATTAAAATTAGAATTCTCCTTGTGGGGGTTCCCGAGATTTATTTTTTTTTCAGTTTTCTCAGCATTTTCAGTTTTTTCTTTTTTTAGTTTGTTCCAGTTTTTTTTCAGTTTTTTTGATTGGTTTCACATAGATTCTATGTGTACGTAAATTACACTTAAATTCCCGTTGTGGCGAGTTTACAAAAGGATTCCATGTGTGAGGCGATTTACAATTAATTTCCTTTTGTGGCGGGGTTACAATGAAATTCCTTTTTGTGGCGGGTTCACAATTGCATTCCTTTTGTCTTTGGTTTACAACTCAATTCCTTTATTGGCGTATTTACAGAAAAATACCTTTTGTGGCGGGTGATGTCGGTTTACAGCTAAAATCCTTTTATTGGTGCGCCGCAAAAGGAATTCTATTGAGAGCTGGGAAGAACTGGAAAAAATGAAAAAACTGAAAAGAACTGAAAGAAAACTGAAAACATGAAAATACTGAAACCCTCCAATAATTTATTTGGGATTTGCATTACAATCAAATCCTTTTTGTGGCGGGTTTACACAAGGATTCCCTTTGTGAGGGAATTTACAATTGAATTTCTTTTGTGTCAGGTTTACAATGAGTTTTCTATTGTGAAGGGTTTACAATTGAATTCCTTTTGTTTTGAGTTTACAATAGAATTCCTTTTGAGACGGATTTGCACTTAGATTCCTTTTGTGGTGGCTTTGTACTTTAATTGTTTGTCTCGGTCTACAATTGAATTCCTTTTGTTGGTGCGCCACAAAAGGAATTCTATTGAGAGCTGGGGAAACCACCAGTTTGCGCGCCCTTGGTCGGAGCTCTGCCGCAGTTTGCGCGCCCTTGGTCGGCTGACCATGCAACTTGACGTTCCTGTAGTGGAACATGGAAGAACACACCGCAAAACAAAAGTTTGCGAGTGCTTCGGAAGGCTGGAATTGTAGCGGTCGGTGCTGCTGTTGCTGTTGTTGTTGAGGTGTATGCTCCTGAAGCTAGTAGTAGTAGTAGTAGTAGTAGTAGTAGTAGTAGTAGTAGTAGAAGAAACATTCGTACAAGTCAGATGAATGATACGAACAAAAACAACACGACGACGCGTCGTAATGGGAGAACGAAGAAGACACGTCATAATACAAGTCATAGACATACTACTGGGAATAATAGGGCACACATCAACAAACGGGCAATACAAGGAATACGACTTTTAACAACAAGCATACTCGCATTCTTGTTATGACTGCGAGCGCTAGCAGTTTTCATGGCAACAATAGTTGCAGGAGTGGGATGATGGGGATGAGCAGCATGATACAAATACACACGCGCACGCGCGTATTTGTGGTGAGCGCTGGCATACGTGCGTAGCAATATGGGGTGAGAGTGTTGGCTTGGGGACTCCGAGCTTATGATGAGAAACAGTGCGCTCCGGCAGCATTTTTTGGACATGCGCGTGCTCGTGCTGGCGTCAGTGGTTGGAGATCCCAAGTTGTGTTTCTATGCTTGAGGGAATTTTGATGACCCTGCGTTCTTTCCGAAGCTGTCGAAGTGAATGGACATCGCCAGCCAGCGTGGGTACGATGATATATTTTATGCCGAGGCGGGTATTCAAAAGCTGCGCATAGCTGGCGCCACCAATGCCACCTTTCACATACCCTTTGCTGCTTTACAGCGCCAGGCTAAAGTTCTAGGGATTGGTCTTGCACCGTTGATCTTTTCCTTCTGACCGTCCGATCCCATCTTCAGTCAGCCCCCTTGGGGCTGCAGGCTTGCTGAGCCCCTGGCACTTCGAGGCGCCAGATTCGAGGTCGCCAAGGATTCGCCGACGCTAGTTTACGTTGGCGAATTTGCTGGGATCGTGAACGGCGATTTCTCGCATTATTCGTGGCATGTTTGTGATGGCTGGCCTCGTCCCGCTCTTGCACGCTGGCTAATTCGCTTCTCGGTATCCCCGTCTCGCTCTGCGCTGGTGCAGCGAACCCCGCCTCGCCGCCGACGAAAAAGTTTGTGATGGCTGGATTCACGATTCGAGGTACGCCAGCTGTTCACACTCGTCACCCGTCTTGGGCCCAGGTCCCAGCCAGGATCGGAACCTGTGGATCGTCGCAGGCATCCGAGGCCACGATTCTTTCGGGACGTGGGCCCCCAGACCCTATCCGGGTATCTCTCTGTGGGGATGGCCCTGAGGCCCGAGAGGGGCCTCGAAAGGGCCAAATTTTAGAGGAAGAACAGATGCCGATGCCGCTGCTCGTCTTGGAGAGCCCTCGTCACCTCCGCCAGGTTCGCTTCGAAGTTGTGGTCAGAACGCACACCAGGAGAGGTCTTTGGAGCAGCGGCATCGGTACCTTCTCGTTTCCCAATAGTCAACCGTTACGATTTTTTTCGTGACGCCGGGGTCTGGGGTTGGGGTTGCGCTGCTAGAGCACGGGCGTGTACAGCAGGGAGATGTGGAAGAGGTCCAAGGAAGTGAGTCGCATTCGAACCTAGGGGCCACGATCTGAGGGTTTTGCCAGGAAATTCGCACCAACACAGCAACAATTGAAGCAATTCAGTGCAGCCCGAGGACAGCACCCGAACATGGTAGGCGACCAGCAAAATGCTCGAGAGAGGAACGTACGACTACATTGAGTCTGGACAGAAAAGCCGCACACCAACAGCGAAAGTCAAGCATTTTTGGACGGGTGGGAGCAAGGGTGCCTCGAGTCGAAACGCTCGAGCTTAGAACTGGCGGGTACGCACAATGTGAGCGTAACAAAGACTCGCCAGGTGGTGGAGTCCACACAAGAACAGGACACATGTGTGTCCGTACTTCTATCTTTCCAGTGTCAGCGTCCAGCCCCTGCCTTCATGCGGCAGGGTCTGTGTGTGCCCTCCGCATCTGTACTCGCTGCGCGGCCTCCTCACGCTCCGCGCGGATCTGGCCGTATGCGTTTCTGGCTTCCTGTTAGGGGCTTGTGGGGACCACCCCAGCCTCCAGCGCAGGGGCGATTAACAACACACTGCAGGGCTTGTTTTTCGAGTTTCGGGTTGCACCTTCCCTCTCCCTCCCGCCTCTCGGGTCTCGCGTTTCCCTGCGGCATGGGATTTCTTGCTCTTGCTCTGCCGCATTGTGCTGTGCTAGGCCTCCAGATGAGTTCGGAGGTGATGGCGTCGGAAGATCGCGCCGCATCGCCGGTGCAGCCCGATGTGGAGTCCGATTTTTGCCACACCGACGTCGCCGATGCATTGGCGATGCGGCGCGATCCTCCGACCCTATCTACTCGGACCCCATCCAGCAGGCCACCAGGTGTGGTTTTCGGACAAAAACGTTTTTGCCCAATCTCGACGCCCTGGGGCTTTCGGGCCCGCGAACGAGAATCCGCGGAGAAGAGCAACGGTCCACGGGATGGGGTCGAGAGCTCCAGGGCGCACGCCTCGAGAAAGACCTCGGGGCGTCGGAGGCTCGAGCGGGAGCCAGGCGAGCACACCCGCCCTCGGGGAGCAGAGCGCGTCGGACCGAGAAAGCGGCACCGCCGCCCACGGTTCCTCTCTGGCCCCGCTGGGGATGTCCCACGGTGGCGGCTTCTCGGCATCGCTCGGACGCGTGCGCTTTTCTCCATCGGCGAGGCCCACCGGCGAGCAGAAGCTTCGCGCGGCCCGCTTAGCTCCGACCGGAAGAGGTGCGCTCTCGACCCGCGGATCAAGGGCGAGGCAAGAATGGGAGAAGGGAGGAGGGGGAGGAGGAGGAGGAGGAGGAGGAGGAGGGGGAGGAGGAGGAGGAGGAGGAGGAGGAGGAGGAGGAGGAGGAGGAGGAGGAGGAGGCCCATCGGCGAGCATGCTGGGACATCCTGCGAGCAAACGTGCGCACGAGACCGCAGCGTGGCACGGGGAGCGGACGCCCGAGCGACGGCTCGGCGGCGGGCGAGGGGGGGGAAGTGAGAAGGAGAAGACCTTCTCAGAAGGTTCGGAAGTCCCCCGGCCTCCCCCCTCTCCTCCTCCTCCCTCCCTCCCTCCCTCCTCCATCCTCCTCCTCCTCCTCCTCCTCCGCCTCCTCCTCCATCCTCCTCCTCCCTCCTCCTCCTCCTCCGCCTCCTCCTCCTCCTCCTCCTCCTCCTCCTATCGGCGGCGGGCGAGGGGGGGGAGTGAGAAGGAGAAGACCTTCTCAGAAGGTTCGGAAGTCCCCTGGCCTTCTGAGACGTTTTCTGAGCCTTCCCCGAAGACGAGCAAACACTTCTCCAAAGGCGCGAGGGCTTCCGCGAAGTCCCGCCCCTTTCTGAGGAAGGCCTTCTCCTTCTCACTTCCCCCCCCCCGCTCGCCGCCGAAGGGCAGGCACCGGGGTTGCGGTTTTGGCTCGTCCGGGCGGGTCTTCCTTGGAAGCACTGCTCGAGGGGTGCCGCTCTGCTAACGGTACACCAGCACCAGTCCTGGCGGGGCCCATCCAGGGCCCAGGATCGGTGTCTGCGTGCAGTCCCGGCGACCCCCCCCCCGGCTCAGATTACCCTTCAGTCGGAAGACGAGGAGGAGGAGGAGGAGGAGGAGGAGGAGGAGGAGGAGGAGGAGGAGGAGGAGCATGATGAGGAGGAGGAGAAGGAGGAGGAGGAGGAGGAGAATGAGGAGGGGGAGGAGGAGAAGGAGGAGGAGCAGGAGGGGGAGGAGGAGGAGGAGCGGGAAGCCTGTGGTCCCACCAGTCCCCTCTCCGCCAGGCTTGGCGGCGGAACTCGGGGGTTCGACCAACAAACAGACGACATCACCCCATTTATGTTTTTTATATGTTGTGTTATGGCTCATCGGGGGCCACAGCGTATGCCACGCAAAGCCCACGACAGAATTCCTGGTATACGCTGAGCCTCGTGGGGCCTGCAGGCGGGGTGGTGTCGTTTGCTTTTTGGTCCAGGTGTGGCGTTGCCTCCTCTTGACGACTGGACAGGCCAGGATCGGCTGACTCCTGGTCAGCCCAGTCTCCTGGGCGGCGACGACTACGAGGGGTCTGCTCGGCTGTCTCCGGTCCCCCCCCGTGGTCCCTGGGCGGCGGCCATCCGACCGCGGCCACAGCTACACCACCTGGGGGAGCAGCAAGGTGGACCACGAGCCATACTACGAGCGGATATGATGCGACTACGCTCGCACGCCGCGGAGGCTGCACGGTGCCGACGAGCGAGAGGCGGTGCTCGTGTGGGTAGCAGCCCAGTTGCTGGCATTGCCGTCTGCGTAGGCATCAGGTTTTAGCTTAGGGCTGAGATAGACGTTGCAGTGACGCCTTGCGCGCTTGCGTGGAAGGCTGGCAAGCCACAATGCGTACGTCCGTTCCGCCCCGCACCACCCCGCTCTGCCCTGCCTTTGTTTGTGCTGCGTTGCCTTGCCTGGCTGGGAGGATGCATCACCGTCAATCGGAGGGCCGTTTGCGAAGGGTCTCTGGAGCTCCAGAGGCCATTCATCTGCCCGTCTCAGGTTTGCCCACCCACCATGCTACTTGTGCTGTGGGGCGCCAGCTATCTCTCCACAAGGATCCTGCGCCCATGACCGGCCGACGCGCTCGCTTAGCCTCGCTGGGGAGCGGCGTATTCAAGGGTCGGCGTCGGCGTGGCGGCGGCGCGCACCGCGAGGTGTCGGTCGGTCTCGATCCCGCCTCCAGCGGACAGCGCGACTCAACAAATTCTTGTGCCCTGAGGGAATGTCCCCGCCTGGGCGCTTTGGGGAGGAGGGGGAGGAGAAAGGCGACGAGGAAGAAAGAGCATGTGGATGTGGATAATGACGATGGTGATGGGTATGGTGATGGTGATGGTGATGGTGATAGTGATGATCGTGATGATCGTGATGACGATTATGCTGCTGCTGATGATGATGACGACGTTGTTGTGATGATAATGACGATGACGATGACGATGACGATGATTATGATGATGATGCTGATTCTGCTGCTGCTGCATATGATGATGCTGATGCTGCTGCTGTTGCGGATGATGATGATGATGATGATGATGATGATGATGATGATGATGATGATGATGATGATGATGATGATGATGATGATGATGATGATGATGAGGTTGTTGTCGATGTTGATGATGGTGGTGGTGGTGTCGATGACGATGACGATGATGCTGCTGCTGATGCTGCTGCTGATGATGACGATGCTGATGATGATAATGATGACGCTGACGATGATGCTGCTGCTGCTGATGATGGTGGTGCTGATGATGATGACGACGATCATGGTGATGATGCTGATGGTGGTGATGATGATGATGATCATGATTCTGCTGATGCTGATGCTGCTGCTGATGATGCTGCTGCTGATGATGGTGGTGGTGGTGGTGGCGGTGGTGGTTGTGGTGGTGATTGTGAGGATGATTATGAGGAATAGCGATGAGGGAGTAAGGCGGGCCTGGCCTGGCAATGCAGATTAGTTTTTTTTTTTTTTGGCCCAGACTCGTGCTAGGCTCGGGCCAGCCAGCTTCTTCTCACACTGCTCCTGCTCCTGCTCCCACTCGTGCTGCTCTTTGTCTTGTCTCTGCTATTGTTGATCCTTCTCCTTCTCCTCCTCCTCCTCCTCCTCCTCCTCCTCCTCCTTCTCCCCCTCTTCTTTCTCCTCCTGCTCTCCCTCCTGCCCCTGCCCCTGCCCTCTGTCCCTCCTGCTCCTGCTCTTCTCCTTGCCCCTGCTCCTTCTCCTCCGTCCCCGCCATCCGCTCCACCTGCTGCTGGTCTTCGGGTACTATATCTTATGGACGAAATCCCAGGGAGGCTTGTCCAAGGGGGTTTGTCTGGTGGGGTTGTCCAGATCCCCGTTGGGTTGTCCAAGGAGTTGTCCGGTAAGGCCGCCTTGTCGTCAGTAATACGCCTGGGTTGCCCAGGATGTCCGAGGGGTTGTCTGGCGAATTCTTTGATTGGATGATTTTTCCATTGAACGTGGAAGACCAGCTCAGGCCAGGCGGCGCAGAGAAGGCTCGGTCAACGCTGCCAGATGCCCTACCCCCCCATAGGAGAGCGCGCTCGAGGTGCTGGCAGTCCAGAGGCTGCTGTCCGTCGAAGCGGGCCACGGGGAGCCGGACGCAGGAGCGCCCCCAGCGCCGCTCACCTCCTCCCGCCCTCGTCGGTGCGCGCGCTCCCTCCCTCGTCGAGGCGCACTGGGCCGCGACCTGGCCTGGTGACTGTCGACGAAGCGTTGCCTCGACAGCGCTCGGCCTGCAAACTCCCTCCTCCTCCAGGGGCCCAGCCTGGAGCACCAGGAGTGCACGGCAGCCGCTCGTGATCGGGGCCGTCTCCGGATGCCCACGGGCCACGGCAGGAACGTTGGCCGGGCTTCGCCATCTCTGGGATGCCTGAGCAGCGCGCCGACCTTGGTCAGACCCGGGGGCCCAAGCCCTCGCGCTCCCCGCGCTCGCCCCTATGAGCGCTGCCGGCCCCCACCGGCTCGCTCCCGCGCGTGCGCGCTCGCCTCTCCCGGCGCCGCTGCCGCTGCTCCGCCTGCTGCCGCTGTTAGGGGGCCACATGCGAGCCCTACCCCTGCCCCCCACGATTTCTGAGGTGGAGGGTGGGGTTCACTTCGCTCGGGAGCTCCCGAACGAAGTGAACCCCGTCCCCTCCCCCCCCAGAAATCGTTGGGGGTAGGGGTAGGGTTCGCATGTGGCCCCCTAGCTGTTGCTCGTCCCCGGGCCCGCCAGCGGCGTGCGCCGCGGGCGGGTCGCCGCCCCGCCCGCCGAGGAGACTGGGCGGCGCTGTCGGTGCTTCGGAGGTGCTTCGTCGCGGGCCGCGAGCCGGGCGCGCCCTGGGGCGAGCTGCGCGACGCGCTGCTGCTCCCCGCGGCCTCGGGCGGCTGGCTGCCCGCGGAGCGGCTGAGGCCCTGGTCGTTCCTGGGCGTGGCCCCGCAGCTGCCGCAGGGGGTCATCGGCCACGTGCGCGCCTTCGCCGGCCTCGAGAGGGCGCTGGTGCGGGCGCTCCCCGGGGCGGCACTGGAGAGGAAGTGCGTCAAGAGGCCGCCGCCTTCGCTAGAATCGGGCGGGTTCGGCGTGGTGTCCTGCGCGCGGCAGGACTGGAACCTGGGCTGGGAGGTCTTCCTGTGTGGCGTCGGCTGCGCGCCGCTGGACCCAGCGGAGCGGTTCGCCGAGGAGGCCGTGGAGGTCACCCTGGAGCTCGGGGGCTTACTCTCCTCGGGTGAATACTGGGCCAACGCCGTGGCGTCGCCCAGGGTGCTCGGGTATCTGGAGGAGCTGCTCGGCCCCGGGGCTCCCCAGCTCCGCAGAGCCTGGGCGAGGCAGCTTCCGGTGGTGCGCAGCAGGCACCCGCCGCAGATGCCAGGCAGGCAGCGGCTGCTGGCCCTGCAAGACATCTTCGCTCGAGAGCCCTTCCACGAGATCGCCGGGGACCTTCTCGAGTACGTCGGCGCGCCCGCCGACCCGAGGGTGCTTCGCCTGCTCGAGGGCCTGGGCGTGTCCACGGAGGTCAACAGGGAGTCGCTCCTCAAGTGCCTCCGGCAGCTGAAGCGCATCTCGGCGCAGGACATCAGCGTGTTCGCAGACGTCTACCGTAAGCTCGGGGACATTGGGCTGCAGAGCCTGGGAGAGGAGGAGCTTGTATTCGTGCCTGGGCGGGGCTGCTTGCACGCGGAGGACTGCACGTGGCTACCGTTTCGCGTCCCCCTTCTGCAGCGCTGCTGCCGCGCCGAAGCGCTCTCCGACCTCTACGGCCGCTTCGGAGCAGGGGCCGCCGATGCCCTGCAGCGCTGGGTGAGGGAGCGACCGGACAGCAGCGCCGTAGAGCTCTGCGACGCGCTGCATCAAGCGGTACTCGGCCACGCGCAGAGGGGAGTAGGGGGAGGGGGGAAGGCTTCTTAGAAGCACCCCTGATTCTCAGAAGGCGCGGGCCTTGTCTGTGTATAGCAGGCCGGCGCCTTCTAAGAAGTAGCCTCCTTCTAAGAAGCCTTCCCCCTTCCCCCTGCCCCCTTCTGCGCGCCGCCAAGGTACGCTGTGCCAACCCTGGCCAGGAGTGCCCCAATCCCAGGCCAGTGCAGGAGTCCGAGGCCCTGGAGCAGCTCTTCGACGCCTCGGTTGCCGTCGTGCGGGCTCTCGCGGTGCTGTGCTGCGACGAGGGCTCAGGCGAGGCCAGGCGGCACGCCACGGTGGCCTTCGAGTGGTTCACGGCGAGTCGGCTGATCGTGCTGCCGAACCCCCCTGGGGGCTGTCGCGTACTGCACGTCGGAGAGGCCTTCTGGTCCGTCCACCCCTCCCTGCAGCGGCAAGCCTTTGCAGAGCTGGCGCTGGAGAATCACTACGCGGATCCCCTGATGTACCGATTCTTCGTCGACGTCCTGCGCGTTCGGCAGGAGCTCACGCTTCAGCAGTGCATGCTGATCACGGTCCAGGAGCAGCAGGGCAACCTCGACCGTGGCCCCGGCGAGCTTACCGAGGGCATTGGCAGCCTTCAGGTCGACGTCGGTGAGATGGACGGGGCGGGCAGCAGGCCTTTCGACGTCGATGCAGCAGTGTGTCGGTCCTACCAGCGGGCGCAGTTCTGCGCCCACCAGCACGGCGACTGGCTCGACGAGGGCGATCGCCAGCCTGCACCGCCTCAGACCCGCCAGCCTCCCCAGCCGCGGCGCTGGCACAGAGCTGCGGAGGCCCTGGGCATACCCGTCTATGTGGCCGACGGCCACACCCTGCCGGAGGACTTCAACCCCGGGTGGTTCGGGATGCTCCGCGACCTCTGCCCGGCCTTCGGCCTGCGTCCCGAGCAGATAGCCCTCGCCTATGACGCGTCTGGCCGCTGCGTCTCCGAGGGGCAGCTGCTCCTCCTGGACTACGGTAGGGGCCGCCGGCTGGCGCAGCTGGCGCACCAGCAGGTCAGAGGAGGAGAAGGTACTGATACCGCGACCCCTGCCTCGTTTTCGCCTTTCTGGGCCTCCTGGGAGGCCCTCGTCGCCACCGCTGGACTCGCCTTGGAGTTCTGGTCAGCAAGCACCCCCGGAGAGTTCTGG
>CAUYUJ010021481.1:486233-539000 GCA_963575745.1 Prorocentrum cordatum
ACCTTCGTCGAGGAGACCGTCTAAGCTGGAGGCAAGGGCGGCGGCGCGGTGACGCGCAAGAGGGTGACGACCGAGGGCCTGGAGCAGCTGCTGAGCACTCTGGGCGAGTCCGTCCTGAAGGAGAGGGCCGCGCGCGTGGCGGCGCCGTTCGACGGCGCGCTGTGCGACCGAAGCGTGTGGCGCGACCTCGGGCGAGAGCATGCAGGAGTACATCACCAGGCGGACGAAGGCGTTCGACGATCTCAAGAAGTTCTCGCAGGATACCAGCATCTCCGATGACCTGCAGGCCTACATGCTGCTGAAGTTTTCGGGGTTCGACAAGTCGGATCATGCCAGCGTCACCAGCAGCGCTGGCAACAAGTATGACGAGGAGGCGTTCACGAAGGCGCTGCGGATGCCGCAGTCGGGGAGCCAGGAGCGGGAGCGGAGCTACAAGAAGGACAGCAAGCCAGAGGCGCTCCGCTCGGACCCGAAGCCGCAGCGCTTCCAGCAGCAGGGTCAGTACCGCCATCGCCAGGCGTGGCAGGCGGAGCACGACGACGAGCGCGACCACTACGACGACGGCGACCACCACCAGCTCGACCACTTTTACGACGACCAACCCCCGGAGGAGGAGATCTACCTGGGCGAGGAGGAGGAGGCTACGCTTGAGGAGATCGACGAGATGGACCCGGAGGCGGCGGAGAGCTTCGCGGCGATCGTGCAGAACACGCAGAGGTTTCAGCAGGCTCGAGGCGGTGGACGAGGCAAGGGAGGTCGCGGGCGTAGTAAGTGTGGAGGTCGTGGCGACGGCAGTTCGAGTTTGGAGGACGGAGCCCGAGGTGGAAGCGCTCCAGGTGACGGCGGTGAGCGAGGCGCTCGCATCGAGAAGCTAAAGAGGACCACGAGGTGCGCCAGTTGCGGGCGTATCGGTCATTGGCATGGCGACCCCGGGCGCTCGAAGTCATCGCGATCGGCGGCTCCACCTTCGGACAGGCCGAAGAATAGCTACTTTAGCTTCAGTGACTTCAACGGCGAGGGCGGCAAGAGCGGCGAGTCCGGGATCGCGGAGGTGTTCGTGGCGGATGCTTCGTCTCCGGCTACCTCCGAGCTGGAGGCTCGCCCGAAGCCCAAGGCCAGGCCCCGCGACAAGACGGCCGCGCAGGGCGGCGACGAGACGCTAGAGGCCAGCGCGGACGACGGAGATGGAGCTGCCAGGCTGCCGAGGAGGTGAGGCCAGTCGTTGCCAGTCATTGGGGAGCCATGCGCGCACGCGCTGGCGGCGGACCCCAGGCTCTTCAAGGGCGCGAGCGGGGCGCGCAGGTACATGACGTGCCACCGGTGCCTGCCCGACAAGCTCGGCGTCCATGTGGTCCAGGCGCACTGGGCCGACCAGCGGCGAGCAGCTGTGGAAGTACCTCACGGCATCCTTGCTGTTCACTCCTAGGGGCAGGATGATCTTCCTGGTGGAGGCGGCGCCGGCGGCGTCCACGAGGGCAGCTTCGCCCTCTATACTTCGACGGGCGCTGCGCGGTCCGTCCCGCAAGTTCAACGGAGGCGCGCCCAAGGTGAGGCTCGCGGCGCAGGAGGTGATCACCGAGAAGGCGACGGAGATCAGGGTGCCGCCCGACGACGAGGAGAGGGGCGCGCCCCCGACCGCCGAGCAGTACCCGCACGAGGAGGACCGACGCGACGAGCACGTGTTCGTGGCGTACCTGGCGGATTTCGACCAGGGCGTCAAGGGCTTCGACGCCGAGAACGTTCCCCTCGGCGGCGAGAAGATCAAGGTTGGCAGGTACAGGGGCTACTCGTTCGCGGAGTTCGTGGAGAGTGGCCCCGCGGCCCGCCCGTATGGCAATTTCTTCAGCAGGGCGGCGATGGCCAGCGACGACGCCCGGCTCGCCGTTGACCAGTGCCGGTTGGCCTGGTTCCCGATCTACCTGACGGCGCTGGGCGAGTGGTGCCCCCAGTCGCAGAATGAGGACGGGCCGTTCCAGGTGTTGATGGGCGCCGGGTCCCAGGACGGCGCCGAGGTCTACGGCTCCTGCTCCAGGGATCCACCTGGCACTGCCGTGCTTGACACAGCCTGCCAGATGACCATGCATGGCGCGCCCTGGAGGATCAGGTACGAGGAGGAGCTTCTCTCCAAGGAGCTCAAGACGGCCCCGAGGTCTCAGCATACCAAGTTCCGAGGAGTCGGCGGGGGCGTGTACAGCGACACGTTGTGCAATTTGCCAGCAGGCATCGCCTCCAACCCGTTCGCGATCGAGTCCGCAGAGCTCGACCAGGACGCGCCGCTGCTCATCTCCAAGGACACGCAGTCCAAGCTCGGGGCGGTCGTCGACGTGGCGAACGCCGTCGCCGACTTCACCGAGATCGGCGCCTACGACGTACCCTTCTTCAAGACCAGTGGCGGCCACCTGGGCGTTAACCTGCTGGACTTCCCAGGTCCGGGAGTCTTCGGCCCGGAGTTGCAGACCTGCGTCGCTGACGACGGGCTCGGCAGCGGCTTCGACGCGGTGGAGCTCCCAGAGGCGTAGTGGTGATGCAGGCGGTCGAGGTGGGGGCGGCGGAGACGGTCTTCGAGAACCCGACCGAGATCGACTGGGACAACGACGAGTCCATCAGGATGGCCAGCTCGAGGCGCGCGAAGAAGGTGCAGGCCATGCACGACGACTTGTGCACCATCGACTCTTGGTCGCTCGACACCGCGATGGGCACTGCCACCGGGAAGAGGCGACTACCCAGGGGGAAGACTCTGCTGAAGCAGATCTTCCGCGGCCAGATCGGCCTCGCCCTGCTCGCCTCGACCGCCTCTGGGTACAACTGCGGCCAGCCCTTGCACATCGAGGATGGCTGGGGTGGCGCTTCCAGGAAAGGTCGGCAGGCGGCGAGGAGGCAGTTGCTGGGGGAGGACCCCTGCGTGACGATCATCACCATGCCTTGCGGCCCGTGGGGCGAGCGGGGCCGCTGCAACCTCTCCAAGGGCGGCGCCGCGGCAGCTGCAGTTCAGGAAGCTCGGGGAGCTACGAGGCCATTGCTCGCGCTCTCCGACAAGATCGTTGCCGGTCGGGTGAGACGCGGCATGGGCGTCTTGATGGAGCAGCCCCTTGGCGCAAGCGCTTACTTCGAGCCCGAGATGACCAATGCGCAGGAGTTGGTGAAGAAGGGCTTGCTTCTGGAGTGCATCCCGCACGGGTGCCAAGTCGGCTACGCCGACGAGAAGACCAAGGGGCCGCACTACAAGCCGATGAGGTTCCTGACGACCAGCGCGGCGATCTACGAGGCGCTGCAGAGCGAGAGGTGCACGAGGGATCACGACCACCTGCCGTTGGAGAGCCAGAAGAAGACGAGGGCGGCAGCGAAGTGGCCCGAGAAGCTGGACAGGCTGGTACTCCACGCGATCGACCAGCATAATTATCGGTCTCGCCGTCGACGAGCACATCTCGCAGGGCATGGGGATTCTGGAAAGCTACGCCGTTGAGGACCAGCGCGAGGCGAAGAAGCGAACACTGCGTGGCAAGCAGCCCCCGAGGCGTCCTCCAGCTGAGGACGGGAGTCAAGAGCCGCAGGAACCCGAACTTCCACCTGAGGACGGGCCAGCGAAGGATCCTGACGGAGTTCGAGCAGAGCAAGCTGCGGGCCTTGAACCCGTGCTTTCTGCTGAAGGGCGAGATCGTCGGGCGAGATGGCTCACCTACGACCCTGCGGTCAGGCGCGGCACCGGGAACTTGCACGTCAACTTCGGCCACCCGACCAACGTGTGACGCTGGTGAGGTGCTTGAGGAGGTCTGGCGCCAAGAAGGAGTTCCTGGGCTGCGTCTGGAATTTCAGGTGCGACGCCCGCGGCGACGTGATCAGGGCGAAGCACGTCCGCCCGGTCCGCATGCCGGGTCGCTATCAGTTCAACTTCCACGTGATGCTCGACACGCTGTTCGCCCACGATGCCGAGGGCAACGCCCACGCCTTCCGAACATCGTCTGCGACGGCACCAGGTTCCAGGTCGTCTGGTATCTCCACAGGGGCACGCGCGCTCCCTCAGCCAAGGTCGCGCTAGACACGTTCCTCATCGTGTGGGCGAGCTGGGCGGGGCTACCCCAATCTATCTTCGTGGACCGTGGCAAGGAGTTCGCCAAGGAGTTCCTGGCCCACGTGCACGAGAACGGCGTGGATATTCAGAACGCAGCCCTGGAAGCGCACGAGCAGCTCGGCAGAATCGAGAGGCTAGGCGGCGTCTGGAAGGAGGCGTGGCGTCGCGTGGTGCAAGACGCCCAGATCACGGAGGGCAGGGACCTCAGGAGCGTGTGCGGCGTCATCAACCAGGTGCGCAACGAGACGGTGATCTACGACGGCTACGCTCCCGCCAACTGGGTCCCAGGTACTCGCGGCCTGCGGGTACCCGGGTCGATGCTACAGGACGCCGAGGCTGAGAAACTAGGTGCAGGAGGCGGCGCTCGGCCCGGAATCGGCCATGGCATCCAACCTGTTGTGGCGCGAGTGCGCCAAGGTCGCCTTCGTGAAGATGGACGACGACAGTCGCGTGAGGAGGGCAAAGCTGGCGAGGTCAGCGCCTACGAGGGGACCATTTCCCGTGGGCGCCAACGTGTACTTCAGGCGCGCCCACGTGAGACCAGGCAGGCGAGTCACCCGCCCTATGCCATCGTTGGTTCGGCGTCGCGCGCGTCATCGGCCACGACTTCCGCGACTCCGAGAAGATTTCGGACGGGCTCGAGTCCACGCTCCGACCTGCGGCCGTGCAGGGGGGCCCTCGCGCGAATTGGCTACGGCATGGCGGCGGCGCGGTCTTGGCAAGACTGGAGCAGCTTCGGTTCGCGACGGAGGACGAGCTGATCACCTCGGACCGGATGCCTGCTGATCAGCGTGGAGCGGCACTTCCGCGAGGGCCTCGTGGGTTCCTGGACGTTCGTCGCGAAGGTCTTGAGGGCGGAGCACCTGCAGACCCCGAAGCTATTGCGCTACCAGGCAGGGAGCCTACAGCGGCTTCGACTGCCGCGACTGGCCCGCGCCCAGAGCCTTCAGCGTCGAGGTCTACGGGGGTCTCGTCAGGCACGACGCAGCCCACCGCGGGAGTCGACGTGGCCAGCCCACCGCTACCGGGACGCGATGCAGTTCCAGCCGAACCGCGACCAGGAGAGGATCTCACCCCTGAAGTTCCTGAGCATCAGCCAGCAGCTGAGCTACCTGGACCAGTCCCGCATCATGGACGCGAACCAGCCCACGTCGAACCTGATCCTGAATCTGGCGGCGTGTAGGAGAAAGTTGAGGAGGATATGAACGAGAACATCGAGACGATGACACCTCCCCCTTCAGCCTGGACCTTCTGGACCTCTTGAACCCCTTGAACAACCTGAACCACCAGAGCGTCTTCCCGGATATGGGCCCCAACGGACCCGAGCTCGGCTTCACCGAGTCGGCCCCGTGGCAGGAGGCGCGTGCCTCATCGAGCACGACGCCGACGCGGTGTACCGCGGCTGGAGAGACGCGTGGTTAAATGGACGTTCTCGCGGTAAGGAGATCAACCTTTTGGACTTTGCCAAGGCAGAGCGGGAGGAGTTCGACGCGAGCATGGCCAAGGAATGGGACAACTGGCGCACGGAGCGGTGACGGTAGTCACTGGTGACGATGGGAAGGAGTTGCTCACTGGGGGGAAGCCGATGCCATCGAGATGGGTTCATACCAACAAGAACGAGTACGACCCAAAGCTCCCTTTGAAGGCGAAGTCAAGGTTGGTGGCGGTCGGCTTCTATGAGTCGATGCGCGTCCGGACGGACTCGTCGACATCTTCCCTGCTGGTGTTCCACTTGATCTGCGGCGCGGTGGCCAGGAAGCGCTGGCCCCTGTCCAAGCTCGACGCGACGAGCGCCTACCTACAAGGAGATTATGTTGATCGCATGTTGGTGTTGCGGTCGCCCTCTCCACTCCCTCCTGGAGTTCCACCTGGCTCGCTTTTCGCGTGCCGCGACGCGATCTACGGCACCAAGAGCGCTGGGCGTAATTGGTGGAGTAAGCTACGGAGGACGCTGCGCGGCAACTCGTGGTAGGAGAGCCGCTTGGAGAGGGCCTACTTCCTATTGTTCGAGAACGGGAGGCTCGTTGGCTTGATTGGCACGTGCGTGGACAACCTCTTCGCGACTGGGGATCCGAGCAGCAAGCTCTACGTCGCGACCGTGGCGGAGCTCGAGGAGATCTTACTCCTGACGGAGGAGAAGCAACCCTTCAGGTACTGCGGCAAGGACGTGGAGCAGGCAGCGGACTACTCGATCAAGGTGTCCATGAAGCATGTCGTGGAGCAGATGGAGGACTTGCCGATGACACGGAAGCAGATCAAGGCGGAGGCTACGGACGATGAGAAGAGTTTTGCGGAGTCGGCGATGGCGATGCAGCTGGGTTGGATCTCCTGCGGGCTGGTGAGCCTCGGGGGGATCATTGGGACGGCTATCCCGCCAGCTCTGGATGGACGTCCCCTTCGGTTACGGTTGGTTGGCGCAGCAGAAGAACAACGCGACCGTGCAGGACCTTCTGGAGATGAATAAGCTGGTGCGCTACTGCCTCGAGACGAAGGATGTGGGCCTGTTCTTCCGGAGCGACTTCATCGAGTGCGAGGCGGGCCTTCGAGGATGTATGTTCGCCGACAGCAGCCTCATCAACATCGACGAGAAGAAGTTAGAAGGTGAAGTCTCAGTGTGGGGTCGTGTGCCTGCTGTGCGACGACGGCCTGTGCAAGAACGGAGGTGGGCCAGTCTACTTCCTCGACTGGGGCAGCTCGAAGATCCGGAGAGTGTGCAGAGCTTCGATGGCGGCGGGGTCCCACGGCTTAACCGAGGGCGCGGAGGCCATGGAGTGGATTCGGGCGCTGTACTTCGAGATGGACAAGCCGAACCAGCCTATCACGGAGTTGGTTCATGATGCGGCCACGTTGTTGCCGGTGAAGTGGTTCGACGATGCCAACAGCTTGGTGAGCCACCTGCTAGCGGACGCTGGGCAGGTTGCCGATCGTCAGGTGCGAGTGGTCGTGGCGGCGCTACGGGAGATGCTTGGCCAGGATGGTGTCGACCTCGAGTGGTGCGACACCAGCGTGCAGCTAGCCGACGCTTTTACGAAGCTTGAGGCGGAGAGGAGCTACCTGCTACCTTACGAACGCGATGAAGGTCGGCTACGTGACGGTGCAGGTGTCTTCCGAGGCGGTCGCTGCCAAGGAGGCCGTCCGGAGTGCGCGGCGCCGCCGCGCAGATGAGCGCAGGAACCAGTCCTGCGCTAGCGGTGCCCGCGACCAGGTTTAGGTCGTTTTTTTTTTTTTTTTTTTTTTTTTTTTTTTTTTTTTTTTTTTTTTTTTTTTTTTTTTTTTTTTTTTTCGATTTGGCCCAGCCTGGGCCCTCTTTTCTGCTTTAATGAAGTTACGCTCGGTTTCGACTGGGCTGACAGCGAGGACGGGTGTTGAAATCGACGCTGTCATCCCCCGTTTCATGCTGTTTCATATTGCTCTCTTCTCTCTTGCTGGACCGCAACCGTTTGGCTTACAGAGCATTCGAGTTTACGGGCAGAAGCCATTCCCCTTTGCCCGACGGCGGCGGCCATCAGTTGAGAGAAGGAGGAGGAACAGGAGGTGGTAGTGGAAGAGGAGGAGGATGAAGAGGAGGAGGAGGAGGAGGAGGAGGAGGAGGACGAGGAGGAGGAGGAGGAGGAGGAGGAGGAGGAGAATGAGAAGGAGGATGGGGGGTCCGACTCACAGACCAAACGTTGAATCACAAACCGCGCGCGCCGAATCACAGACAACAGACAGTGAATTACAGACTGCGCGCGCCGAGTCACAGACAGCACGCATTGAATCACAGACCGCGCTCGCCGAATCACAGACCGCGCGCGCCGAATCACAGACAGCACACATTGAATCACAGACCGCGCGCGCCGAATCACATACAACACATTGAATTACAGACTGCGCGCGCCAAATCACAGACAGCACGCGTTGAATTACAAACCGCGCGCGCCGAATCACAGACAGCAGACATTTAATCACAAACCGCACGCGACGAATCACAGACAGCAGGCATTGAATCACAGACCGCACGCGACGGTGACTTGCTGATCCGGCCAGATGATCCGGTGACCCGGTGTTGTGGACAGCTGATTTGGTGATCCGGCTGATCCGGCAGATGCGGCTGATTTGGTGAGCGGGCCAGTGGATCCGGTGATCCGGTGACCTGGTGTTGTGGCCAACCGATCCGCTGATCAGGCTGATCTGGCCAGCTGATCTGGTGATCCGGTGTTGTGGCCAGCTGATCCAGTGATCCAATGATTGAGGCCAAACTGATCCGGTGATCCGGCTGATCCCGTGATCCGAAAGAGCGTGTTCTACCGCTGCTGGCGGAAAACCGGGGGGGGGTCACTACCGGTTCGAGCCCCCCCCCCTCCAGAAAACCGGGGGGGGGGTCACTACCGGTTCGAACCCCTCCCCCCCGCAGTCCATCATGAAAAGGGGGGGGTCACTATCGGTTCGAACCCCCCCCCCCTCGAAAACCGGGGGGGGTCATTACTTGTTCGAACCCCCCCCCGTCGAAAACCGGGGGGGGGTGCGGACAGTGGTGGGGACGGTGGTGGTGGGGACAGTGGTGAGGGGACAGCGGGAGAGTGGTGGGGACAGTGGGACAATGGTGGGGACGGTAGTGGTGGGGACAGTGGTGAAGGCGGTGGTGAGGACAGGTGGGACAGTAGCACGGTGGGGAAAGTGGTGGGGACAGTGGAGACACTGGGACAGTGATGGGGACAGTGGGGACGCTGGGACAGCACAGTGTGACAGCGGCGGGGACAGTGGGACAGTAGTGGGTACAGTGGGGACAGTGGGACAGTGGTGGGGACCGCGGGGAAAGTGTGGAGAGTGGGACCGTGGTGGGACAATGGTGGGGAGAGTGGGGACATTGACACACTGATGGGGGCACTGATGGGGACAGCGGGGACAATGGTGGGAACAGTGGGGACAGTGGGGCAGTGGTGGGGAGGGTGGTGGTGGGGACAGTGGTGTGGGGACTGGGAATGTGGTGGAAACAGTGGGACAGTGGAGGTTATAGTGGTGGTGGAGACAGTGGTCAGGGCGGTGGCGAGGACGGCGGTGGGACAATGGGACAGAGGTGCAGTGGGGACAGTGGTGGGGACAGTGGGGACAGTGGTGGGAACAGTGGGACAGCTCAGTGGGACAGCGGAGGAGACAGTGGGACTGTGGGGACAGTGGGGATAGTCGGGCAGTGGTTGGGGCCGTGGAGAAAGTGGGGAGAGTGGAACCGTGGTGGGAACAGTGGTGGGGACAGTTGGGACAGTGGGGACGGTGGTGGAACCAGTGGGGACAGTGGTGGTGAGGACAGTGGTGCTGGGAACAGCAGTGGGGGATGTGGTGCGGACGGTGGTAGGGACCGGAGAGTCGTTTGCTGGCGGTGGGGTGGGTGGGTGGGGGGGGAGGGTTCGAACCGGTAGTGACCCCCCCAGTTTTCGAGGGGGAGGGGGGAGGGGGGGGGATTCGAGGGACCCCCCTGGTTTTCGAGGGGGGTAGGGGGGGTGTGGGGGGGTTCGAACCGGCAGTGACCCCCCCCCGGTTTTCGAGGGGGAAGGGGGGGAGGTTCGAACCGGTAGTGACCCCCCTCGTGGTTTTCTGGAGGGAGGGGGGGTGGGGGGGTTCTTCGAAACGGTAGTGGCCTTCCTCCGGTTTCTGGGGGGGGGGGGTTCGAACCGGTAGTGACACCCCCGGTTTTCCGAGAGGGGAGGGGGGGGGGTTCGAACGGTAGTGACCCCCCCCGGTTTTCTGGAGGGGGGGGGGGGGAGGGGGGAGGGGATTGGGGAGGGGGGGGGGGTTTTGCTGGGGAAGGGGGGGGGGGGGGTCCAGCAGGGGGGGGAGGATTTTCGGAGGGGGGGGGGGGACCCCTGGGTTCCGGAGGAAGAGGGGGGTGGAATTTTCCACAGTAAAGCGGCGGTGGATCACGCTCTCCGTGATCCGAAGACGTATGCGGGCGGTGGCACTAGGGCCTTCGGTGGAGCTCCCTATGGGGCCACGAAACGTGTGAGGGGTGTGACGGCATGGGTGTGGATGACGCATACTGGCGGTGGCACTGGGGCCTTCGTTGAAGCTTCTATGGGGCCACGGAACGTGCGAGGGGTGTGACGACATGGGTGCGGGTGACGCGTGCGGGCTCGCGGCATTGGCGCTTTTAGTGGAGCTCACTCGGAACGCGTGAGGGGTGTGCCAATTCTGCGCATGCGGGCGGTGGCACCGGGGCCTTCGGTGGAGCTCCCTTTGGGTCCACGGAACGTGTGATGGGTGTGACGACATGGGTGTGGGTGACGCATGCGGGCGGTGGCACTGGGGCCTTCGGTGGAGCTACCTATGGGGCCACGAAGCGTGTGATTGGTGTGCCGAAATGGGTGTGGGTGACGCATACGGGCGGTGGCATTGGGGCCTTCGGTGGAGCTCCCTTTGGATCCACGGAACGTGTGAGTGGTGTGACGACATGGGTGTGGGTGACGCATGCGGGTGGTGGCACTAGGACCTTCGGTGGAGCTCCCTATGGGGCCACGGAACGTGTGAGGGTTGTGCCGAAATTGGTGTGGATGACGCATACGGGCGGTGGCATTGGGGCCTTCGGTGGAGCTCCCTTTGGATCCACGGAACGTGTGAGTGGTGTGACGACGTGGGTGTGGGTGACGCACGCGGGTGGTGGCACTAGGACCTTCGGTGGAGCTCCCTATGGGGCCACGGAACGTGTGAGGGTTGTGCCGAAATTGGTGTGGGTGACGCATACGGGCGGTGGCATTGGGGCCTTCGGTGGAGCTCCCTTTGGATCCACGGAACGTGTGAGTGGTGTGACGACATGGGTGTGGGTGACGCACGCGGGTGGTGGCACTAGGACCTTCGGTGGAGCTCCCTATGGGGCCACGGAACGTGTGAGGGTTGTGCCGACATGGGTGTGGGTGACGCATGCGGGCGGTGGTGGCACTGAGGCCTTTGGTCGGGTCCCTATCGGGCCATGAAGCGTGTGAGGGGTGTGACGACATGGGTGTGGGTGACGCACGCGGGCGGTGGCACTGTGGCCTTCGGTGGAGCTCCCTATGGGGCCACGAAGCGTGTGAGTGGTATGCCGAAATTGGTGTGGGTGACGCACGCGGGCGGTGGCACTGTGGCCTTTGGTGTAGCTCCCTATGGGGTTACGAAGCGCTGTATTGGGTGGGAGAAACGCAGGGAGGAGGAGGGGGAGGAGGGAGGAGGAGGAGGAAGGAAGGAAGGAAGGAAGGAAGGAGGCGACGCGGGGACCGTCTCTTCGAAACGAGGACCCAACACCACAAGATCGTTGGGAAATATGAAAACCCGGAAACCCGGGTCCCGTTATTGAAACTAAAATCCGTTAGTACGGAAACCGATGTACTTTGATGGAAGCCCATTTGTGTCCAAATATGCGGTCTGTGATTCGTCGCGTACAGTTTGTGATTCAATGTGTGTTGTCTGTGATTCGTCGCGTGCGGTTTGTGATTCGTCGCGTGCTGTCTGTGATTCGGTGCGCGCGGTTTGTGATTCAACGCGTGCTGTCTGTGATTCGGCGCGCGCGGTCTGTGATTCAATGTGTGCTGTCTGTGATTCGGCGCGCGCGGTCTGTGATTCAATGTCTGTTGTCTGTGATTCGGTGCGCGCGGTCTGTGATTCAACGCGTGCTGTCTGTGATTCGGCGCGCGCGGTCTGTGAGTCAATGTTAGGTCTGTGATTCGCAACCTGCCGGCAGGAGGAGGAGGATGAGGAGGAGGAGGATGAGCAGGAGGAGGACGAGGATGAGGAGGAACAGGAGGTGGTAGTGGAGAAGGAGGAGGACGAGGATGAGGAGGAGGGGGAGGATGAGGAGGGAGGGAGGGGGGGGGAGGAGGGAGGGAGGGAGGGAGGAGGGAGGGAGGGAGGGAGGGGAGGGAGGGAGGGAGGGAGGGAGGGAGGGAGGAGGGAGGAGGAGGAAGAGGAGGAGGAGGAGGAGGAGGAGGAGGAGGAGGAGGAGGAGGAGGAGGAAGGAGGAGGAGAGGAGGAAGGATGAGGAGGAGGAGGAGAAGCAGGCGGAGGAGGAGGAGGAGGCAAAGCAGGAGGAGGAGGAGGAGGAGGAGGAGGAGGAGGAGGAGGAGGAGGAGGACGAGGAGGAGGAGAGGAGGAGGAGGAGGAGGAGGAGGACGATGAGAAGGAAGAGGAGGAGGAGGGCGAGGATGAGGAGGATGAGGAGGATGATGATGATGATGATGATGATGAGGAGGAGGAGGAGGAGGAGGAGGAGGAGGAGGAAGACGAGGAGGAGGAGGAGGAGGAGGAGGAGGAGGAGGAGGATGAGGAGGAGGAGGAGGAGGAGGATGAGGATGAGGAGGAGGAGGTGGGCTGGATCACTCCTCGGCAGGGGCGGCCCCTGCACCCCGACTCGGTGCTGTCCCTCTGGCTGTCCGAGCTCGCCCACGCGCTGGCCCACCTCGGCACAGGGCCTGCCCACGACGAGGCCTTCCTGCGGGTGCAGGCCGAGCTCCTCGCGGCCGCTGCGCCGGCCGCCCGCCATGCTGCCCGCCACCTCTGGGAGGCCGCGGGCGTCCCGCCGGGCGCCCCGCTGGGCGGGCCTTCGGGCGGCTGCCGCGGCGGTGCCGCCTACTCGCTCGGTGCCGCGGCGGGGCCTTCGGCCATGGACTGGCCGCCTCAGGTCGTGGCCCAGGCGGGGCCCCCACCGGGCCAGGGGCCGACGCCTCACAGCTCTGCGGGGCGCTCGGACCGGCGCCCCGTGCAGTCTCGTCGACGACACGTAAGAATGACCCTTGGACCGGAGTGACCTTTGGTGCGAGCCCACTGGGGTCCCCCGATCGCCGAACGCGATGCGGTAGTACTGTCTTGCGCGCTTGCGTTCGGTCCCCTCGCGGCCCCCCAACAAGCCGCGCACCAAAGGTCACTCTTACCCAGGGTCACTCTTGCGTGTAGTCGATATCGGTGTGGGGGCTGGCAGGCATAGGAGAGGCAGGATCGGGATCGGGATCGGGCTCGTGGAGTTCGGGCGTCTGCCCTGAGCCTTCGCGAGGGCCTCGGAGCTGCGCCGTCCGTGAGCTATCGGTGGCGGAGCTCGGGTGGCCGGCATCATGACAGCAGGGGCAGGGAAGGCAGGAGGAGGAGGTGGATGATGATGATGATGATGATGATGATGATGATGATGATGATGATGATGACGATGACGATGACGATGACGATGACGATGATGATGATGATGATGATGATGATGATGATGATGATGATGATGATGATGATGATGATGATGATGATGATGATGATGATGATGATGATGATGATGATGATGATGATGATGATGATGATGATGATCAGGAGGAGGAGGAGGAGGAGGAGGAGGAGGAGGAGGAGGAGGACCAGGGATATCAGAGGAATCCAAGGATGCATCAGCGATTTTGCCGTACACCCTCCCGTCAAAGGTCCCCTCAGCATAACTACGCATTTGCAAGATTTTATTTTTGACCACCTGGAGCGCCCGCTTGAAGGACGACCGCCTCAGGGGTCTGCCATCCAGGCGAGGACACCGCTTTGAAAACATATCATATCTGCCCTCCATCTAAGTTGGAACGGTCAGCGGCAGGGTGTAGGATCATATCGAAGACGCCTACGGCGAATCACCGCCGCCCCCTGCCTTTTTGGAAGCGCCTATGTGGCCGAACGTTGAGGCCAGACCTGCCAAGCTATCGGACCACGTGTTCCCCGAATCGGTTTGGAAAGCCTTCGGGGAACACGTGGGCATCTTGAAGGTCATCTTGGCCGTCTTGGAGGCCTCTTGGGCAAGCTTTGGGCGATCTTTGGGGCTTTTTGGGCCGTCTCGGGCCAGCTTCGAGCCAACTTCGGCCATCTTGGTGGGTTCCTGGCACGTCTGAAGCCGTCGGAAGCCGTTTGGGGGGCCTCTATGGGCCGACTTGGGGCCCGCTTGGAATGCTCCAGGGCCGTCTTGGAGGCCATCTTGGGCGTCTGGGAGGCCATCTTGGGCGTGTTGGAGGCCTCTTGGGCCCTCTTGGGGCCCTCTAGGGGCCATCTTGGAGGCCACTTGGGCCATCATGGGGCTCTCTTGGGGGCCTCTTGGGCGATCTTGGGGGCTTCTTGGGCCGTCTTGAGCCGTCGGAGAGCCGAAAAGGCGCAAATGCCAAAATCCTTCAAAAACCAAGGGAAATCAATGATTTTCGCCTCTTCGGACTCTCCTGGAGGACCTCTTGGAGGCCTCTTGGGCCGTCTGGGAGGCCTCTGGGGGGCCTCTTGGGCCGTCTTGGGCCGTCTTGGACTCTCTTGGGCCGTTTTGGAGGCCGTCTTGGACCATCTCGGGCGGACTTGGAGGCCATCTTGGGCCATCTTCGCGATTTTTTGAGGATGTCCCGAGCGAAACGGCCGTTCTTGGAGGATTTTTTGTGGTCGTTGAGCACGTTTGGGGAAATTCCGGGTGGCCGGCGGGTTCTGCCGGAGCCCACTGGGAAGTTCTTTTGGAAAAAGAACCAAAACCAAAACCTGAAACGTCCAGCACGCCGTGCACCCCTGCAAGCAGGGGGCGGCGGATCGAAGACGCCTACGGCGAATCACCGCCGCCCCCTGCCTTTGTGGAAGCGCCTATGTGGCCGAACGTTGAGGCCAGACCTGCCAAGCCATCGGACCATGTGTTCCCCGAATCGGTTTGGAAAGCCTTCGGGGAACACGTGGGCGTCTTGATGGTCATCGTCGCCGTCTTGGAGGCCTCTTGGGCGATCTTTCGGCGATCTTTGGGGGCTCTTGGGCCGTCTCGGGCCGTCGGAAGGCCGAAAGAAGGGAAATGCCCAAATCCATCAAAAACCTTGGGAAAATCAGTGATTTTGGCATCTTTTGGCCTTCCTGGAGGCCCTCTTGGGGGCCTCTTGGGCCCTTTTGGGCCAGCTTCGAGCCAACTTCGGCCATCTTGGTGGGTTCCTGGCACGTCTGACGCCGTCGGGAGCCGTTTTGGGGGCCTTTCTGGGCCAACGGGGGACCCTCTTGGGGCGCTCCAGGGCCGTCTTGGAGGCCATCTTGGGCGTCTTGGAGGCCATCTTGGGCGTGTTGGAGGCCTCTTGGGCCGTCTTGGGGCCCTCTAGGGGCCATCTTGGAGGCCACTTGGGCCATCAGGGGGCTCTCTTGGGGGCCTCTTGGGCGATCTTGGGGGCTTCTTGGGCCGTCTTGAGCCGTCGGAGAGCCGAAAAGGCGCAAATGCCAAAATCCTTCAAAAACCAATGGAAAATCAATGATTTTGCCCTCTTCGGACTCTCCTGGAGGACCTCTTGGAGGCCTCTTGGGCCGTCTGGGAGGCCTCTGGGGGGCCTCTTGGGCCGTCTTGGGCCGTCTTGGACTCTCTTGGGCCGTTTTGGAGGCCGTCTTGGACCATCTCGGGCGGACTTGGAGGCCATCTTGGGCCATCTTCGCGATTTTTGAGGATGTCCCGAGCGAAACGGCCGTTTTTGGGCACGGTGGCGGGACGGGCCGGAGCCCACTGGAGAGTTCTTTTGGAAAAAGAACCAAAACCAAAACCTAACAGCTCATCCAGCACGCCGTGCACCCCTGCAAGCAGGGGGCGGCGGATCCAGGTCCCCGCGGCAAGTCCCGCCACCGTGCCAGCTCAGCCCGTTGGGAGGCACAGCTTCGAGCGCCGAAGGCCGTCACACGTTACACCTTGAGTCTTCGTTTCTTGATGAGTTCATCTCGGCCGCCTTGGGGCTGATTTGGGCTCCCGTGGGGCAGTGCTGAGGGTCCTTTGGGTCCCTCTTGGTCCGTCTTGGGGCCGTCTTGGGCCTCTCTTGGGCCGTTTTGGGGCCATCTTGGTCGTCTAGGGGCCGTTTGGGGGCCGTCTTGGGCGTCTTGGGGCCTTCTTAGACCTCTCTTGGGCCGATTTGGGGCCATCTTGACCGTCTTGGGCCGTTCAGGGGCCTCCTGAGGCCATCTTGGGTCCTTCTGGAGGCACTCTTGGGTCCTTCTTCAACATGCGAACACAAACACGTCAACACTTCGCAGGCATTCCCAACCAGGACTTCCCCCTCCTTTCCTCCTCCGTGATAACTTTTTGTGTGTTGCACAATCTCATAGCTTGTTGTATATCTCGCATTTCCAATGCATGTCTGTACGTCTACAGGAGGCTATGCCCTCACCCACCTGGTTTTTTTTTTTTTCCAGACCCAGACAGCTGTCGACTGTGGTGGTTCGTTCGTTCGTTTTTGGGCTCTTGGGACCGTCTTGGGCCGCCTAGGGGCCTGTTGGGTTGTTTTTGAGGCAATACTGGAGGATTACTGGGCCATTTTGGGTCTTTCCTGGGCCGCTTTGGGGCCATCTTGGAGGCCTCTAGGGCCGTCTGGAGCTGCAGGATGCCCGAAAAGACTAAGACGCCCACATCTTTGAAACAACTGAAGGGATATCCGTGATCTGGGGTCTCTTCGGGCCCTACTGGGGGTTCCCTTGTGGCCCCCTCTTGGGCCGTCTTGGGGGCCTCTTCGGCCGTCTTGAGGTCAGCTTGGGCCGCCTTGGGGCAGCCTTGGGCCGTCTTGATGGCATCTTGGGGAGAAGTAGTGGTCTTGGCTGCCCGCCTCGGCCGTCCTGGGAGCTCGGGAGCGCGGATCCATTGCTCTTTACCAGGGATCGTGGCCTCGGGAGGGCGGACCCATACAACAAGGGATCGTGACCCCGGGAGAGAGGGCGATGCAAGCAGCCAATACTGGAAGAGGGGTGGGGGCCCTTGAACATAGACCCTAGCAGGCAGCTCTTGGCATTCTGCCACGCCTCAACGTGCCAGGGGTCACCGGCAGATAGCTTAAAACAGTTAAGTAGGAGCCCCCTCTTGAAATGCAGCCGCCCTCCATCCGTCTCATTGATGAGCACTTCTCAGTCCTGGATCCAAATCAATACGCATCCCAATCGAGAGCCCTACTGTAAAATGGCGCTACCGTTCATCAGTGTAACCGTTGCGCGCTCTTTGGTTGCGTATCTAGATTTCGAAGGAAGGTTCGAGCGAACACCACATTTAGAAAAATGGTGCCCTGCATCCGAGTAACCGTTGCAGCTTGTGAGTACGAATGTATGGCAGCGCTCAGGTGGAAGCCTTCTCTTGAATTCCGACCGAATATATTGGCGCCCTGAGACTCCATGACCTCCGATATCATTTCCGAGCGCTTTTCTTAGCGTCTTAAACGTTCACTTCTTCGCAGACGTGTCGGAGCGCGAGCAGCGGCGCTCGGGGGGCTCTAGCACGAGTCAAGCTCATGGTTTGGCCGGGCCGCCTTCGGGAAGGCATCGGAAAGGACAAACCATGTAAAGGAGTGCGTGCGCGAAATGATGTACCTGCGTGCCTTCGACAGTCCAGCTCACCTGCCACACGGCTGGCACGGCTTCTCGCGACATCTCAGCACGCAAGGCGAGATGCCGCAACAGGTCGATGATGCAGATTGTTCCAGGCTTTCCCCTGCGTGACTTGCCCTGTTTGAGCATCGTGTTGAGTTGGTGAGGTGTCTGCGAAACCTGGCGTGAGGTGGCCCGGAGTCTCCGGCTGCCGTGTACATACACAAACTCGTTACGCTTCGCGTATCCCCAGCACTCCGTAGCCCCCCTGGCTCAAGTACGAAACCGTCGCCCTGCGGCTTCGTGCTTGTCTGCTGCCGAGGGGCTGGCCCGAGGCGTGCGCGCCTGCAGCAGGCTTTCTTTCTTCTCGCACGATCCCCACGGTGAGCCCTCGCGCGGCCGTGGGTCTCTGTGTCGCAAGCCCCGCTTTGATGTCGCCGTCGGCGCGCACGGCATTCCGGCGGCAGCAGCGGCGGGCGGCGGCCGCACGCCGAGCTGGCACCGCAGGCGCGGCTGCCGTGGCCGCCGCGGCGCCGCCGCCTGGCCTGCCGCTGCACTTGGCTGCCGCCTGCGCCGCCCCCGCCGCGGCGGCCGGCTGCTCGGCCGGGGCCTGCGGCGGCCGCCGCCGCGGCCCCTGCTGACAGCGCGGCCGCGCGGCCGCCGCGGCCGCCGCCGTGGCTGACGCCCCCGGCTGGCTGCCTGGATGCGCGGCCGCCGCGGGCCGCCCTCGCTGCGGCTAGTGCCGCGGCGCTGCCGCCCCCCGCGGCCGCTGCGGCGCTGGGCGCTGCGGGCGCCGCTGGCGGCCCCTGCGCCGGCGGCGCCGTCGGCTCCGCGCGGCGCCGCCGCGCCTGTGGCGCCGCGGGCGCCGCCGACGCGCTGGCGCCGCAGGCGCCGCTGGCGCCGGGCGCGGCGCTGGCGCCGCCGCCGCGGCGGGGCCGCTGGCTCCGCGGGCGCCGCCGGCGCCGCGGGCGCCGCTGGGGCCTGCTCGCGGGCTCGGCGGCGGTGCCGCCGCCGCCGCCCCTGCGGCCGCCAGCGCCGCTGCGGCCGCGGGCCACGCGGCCGGCGCCGCGGCCGCCGTGGCCCGCCGCCCGCGCTGCCGCGCTTGGGCCCGCCGCGGCTGGCGCCGCCGCGGCCGCGCCGCTGCAGCACCATCAGGCCCCCACCGGGCAGACGCACCAGCAGGGCAGCAGCGGCAGCAACAGCAGCCGAAGCAGCTGCAGCAGCACCAGCCTCAGGGGACCAGGAACTCAGAATTTCGAGGCGGCTCCAGACGTGGTGACCAGGGCGACTGACGACTATCTGGAGGATTCTTTCACTGGAAGTGCAGCCTTCAGCTGCCCCCTGGGTCGTTACCGTGCAGCGCAGCCAGCGTCTCAGGCAGATCCTGTCCCTAGCATGCCGATCAATCCCACTTCGGATTCGCCGAGTAATCCCGTGTTTCTTGGCGACAGTACGAGTAACAATTCGGCCTTCAGCCGAGGAGGTAGCGGGGTCCCAAGCAGATGCCTGGCAGTGCAGAGTGAAAGGGCGACCTTCAGTCGCAACCCTGGTAATCCTGGCAGTCGAGACGGCGCGCTCCCCCCATACTTGTGTGGCGCTCAGCCCCGGGCGATGGAGACTGCGGCGGCGCGGCGGCGCCGACAAGGGCGTGCTGCGAATCAGCGCCGCCTGGGCGCTGCTGCCGCGGCCGGCGGCCGCCCCCCTGGGCTCGCCAGCGCGGCCAACGCGGTTGGCGCTGCCAACGCGTCGGAGGCGTCCTCTCCCTTGGGCGCGTCCGCCGCCGTTTGCGCCGCCAACGCCGCTGGCGCCGCTGGCGATGGCTGCCCCGCCGCGGCCTCCGCCGCCAGCGCCTTCTGGGGGGCCGACGTGGCTGCGGCGGCCCACGCGCGCGCACCAGCCAGGGCCGCGGACGCAGCCGACGCCCTCGGGCGAGTTGGCGCCGTCCGTGTCCGGCGGCCCGCGCCCCGCGCCGCCTTCGCCGCCGACGCTGCTGACTCCCCAAGCGTCCGCGCAGTCGGCGCCAGTGCTGCGCCCGACGCAGCCGCCGCCGCCGCCGCGTGTGCCTGCGCCGCTGCCGCCGCAAAGGCTGCGCAGGCCTCCCTCTGGGCGGCCGTCGCGGCCCTGGCCCAGGCTGCTGGGCGCGCGGCGGACGCCGTCGCGAGCGCGCTCCCTGGGCGCAGAACCGACCCGCTTGAAGACAATCGTAAATCTGAGGTTGACGATTGCTGCAAATGTGGAGGTGGCGTTTCGCCTGAAGACAGTTGCCGATCAGCGGCCGTTAGCTGCATCAGTCGCCAGGGGGAGCTACAGACAGAGCACGCGGTGGTCAGCCGCAGCGGGTCGGTTCTTCCTTCCGTCAGAGACAGGCAGACAGGCGTTCCTACAGCTCCTCGTTCCTATCAGCGTCCCAGGCACAGAGTCTTGGTGGAGGCCGAATATGCCCCCGACAGCGCGCCCGTTCCTAGTAGCAGTGTCACGGTGACAGGTGGTGGCTCCGCGGAGGGCGCGCCTGCGGTCGGAGACCGGCCTCCTCCCGAGATCAGGTTCACGACGCCTTCCCGAGCGGTGGATGGAGGGTATCTCGAGCCTCCTCGCAGCATAGAGAGTCAGGAGTTCACACTGGAACGTGCGGCCTTCAGCTGCAGTAGTCCCCTGGGAGTGCTTCGGACCGAACAGGTGGTCGTCAGTCACAGCGCGCCGGTGCCTTCCCCCCCAGGAAATGACCAAGCAGGAGTTCCTACAGCCCCTCACTCCTATCAGCGTCCCGGGGGCGGTCTCGTTGTTGAGGCGGAAGATGCGGCCGAAATTCCGCCCCCCCCTGGCAACAGTATCGTGGCGACAGGTGGGGGTGCCGCAGAGGGCGCGCCTGCGCTCGGAGACCAGCCTCCCCCCGAAGGGAGGTCCACGACGCCTCCCCGAGCGGATGATGGAGGTTATCTCGAGCCTCCTCGCAGCATAGAGAGTCAGGAGTTCGCATTGGAACGTGCGGCTTTCAGCTGCAGTAGCCCCCTTCTTCAAAACGAGGGCCCAACAACGCAGGGGGAGCTACAGACCGAACAGGTGGTCGTCGGCCACAGCGCGCCGGTGCCTTCCCGTCCAGGAGACAACCAAGCAGGCGTTCCCACAACCCCTCACTCCTATCAGCGTCCCGGGGGCGGTCTCGTTGTTGAGGCGGAAGATGCGGCCGAAATTGCGCCCCCCTCTGGCAACAGTATCGTGGCGACAGTCGGGAATGCCGCAGAGGGCGCGCCCGCGCTCGGAGACCGGCCTGCTTCCGAAAGGAGGTCCACGACGCCTCCCCGAGCGGATGATGGAGGATATCTCGAGCCTCCTCGCAGCATAGAGAGTCAGGAGTTCACGCTGGAACGTGCGGCCTTCAGCTGCAGTAGTCCCCTGGGAGAGCTACAAACCGAACAGGTGGTCGTCAGCCACGGCGCGCCGGTGCCTTCCCGTCCAGGAGACAGCCAGGCAGGCGTTCCCACAGCCCCTCACTCCTATCAGCGTCCCGGGGGCGGTCTCGTTGTTGAGGCGGAAGATGCGGCCGAAATTGCGCCCCCCCCCCTGGCAACAGTATCGTGGCGATAGGTGGGGGTGCTGCTGAGGGAGCGCCCGCGGTCGGAGACCAGCCTCCTCCCGAGAAGAGGTCCACGACGCCTCCCCGAGCGGATGGTGGAGGATATCTCGAGCCTCCTCGAGACATCGAGGGTCAGGAGTTCACGCTGGAACGTGCGGCCTTCAGCTGCAGTAGTCCCCTGGGAGTGCTACGGCCCGAACAGGTGGTCGTCAGCCACAGCGCGCCGGCGCCTTCCCCTCCAAGAAATGACCAAGCAGGCGTTCCTACAACCCCTCACTCCTATGAGCGTCCCGGGGGCGGTCTCGTTGTTGAGGCGGAAGATGCGGCCGAAATTGCGTGCCCCCCTGGCAACAGTATCGTGGCGACAGTCGGGAATGCCGCAGAGGGCGCGCCTTCGCTCGGAGACCGGCCTGCTCCCGAAAGGAGGTCCACGACGCCTCCCCGAGCGGATGATGGAGGATATCTCGAGCCTCCTCGCAGCATAGAGAGTCAGGAGTTCACGCTGGAACGTGCGGCCTTCAGCTGCAATAGTCCCCTGGGAGAGCCACAAACCGAACAGGTGGTCGTCAGCCACAGCGCGCCGGTGCCTTCCCGCCCAGGAGACAACCAAGCAGGCGTTCCTACAGCCCCTCAATCCTATCAGCGTCCCGGGGGCGGTCTCGTTGTTGAGGCGGAAGATGTGGCCGAAATTGCGCCCCCCCTGGCAACAGTATCGTGGCGACAGTCGGGAATGCCGCAGAGGGCGCGCGTGCGCTCGGAGACCGGCCTCCTCCCGAATGGAGGTCCACGACGCCTCCCCGAGCGGATGATGGAGGATATCTCGAGCTTCCTCGCAGCATAGAGAGTCAGGAGTTCACGCTGGAACGTGCGGCCTTCAGCTGCAGTAGTCCCCTGGGAGAGCTACAGACCGAACGGGCGGTCGTCAGCCACGGCGCGCCGGTGCCTTCCCCTCCAGGAGACAACCAATCAGGCGTTCCTACAACCCCTCACTCCTATCAGCGTCCCGGGGGCGGTCTCGTTGTTGAGGCGGAAGATGCGGCCGAAATTGCGTGCCCCCCTGGCAACAGTATCGTGGCGACAGTCGGGAATGCCGCAGAGGGCGCGCTTGCGCTAGGAGACCAGCCTCCTCCCGAGAGGAGGTCCACGACGCTTCCCCGAGCGGATGGTGGAGGATATCTCGAGCCTCTTCGCTGCATAGAGAGTCAGGAGTTCACGCTGGAACGTGCGGCCTTCAGCTGCAGTAGTCCCCTGGGATTGCAACAGACCGAACAGGCGGTCGTCAGCCACATCGCGCCGGTGCCTTCCCCTCCAGGAGACAACCAGGGAGGCGTTCCTACAACCCCTCACTCCTATGAGCGCCCCGGGGGTGGTCTCGTTGTTGAGGCGGAAGATGCGGCCGAAATTGCGTCCCCTCACTCCTGCCAGCGCCCGGGGAGCAGAGTCTCGGCGGACGCCGAATATGCGCCCGAAATGGCGCACTCTCCTGGCAACAGCATCGCGACGGCAGTTCGGAATGCTGCGGACGGCGCTGCGGAAATCGGATGCATTCCGCGCGCAACAGACAGCCAGGAGGTCGTAAATCCAAACGCGGCCGTCAGTTGCTACAGCTCTCGCGTCGTGGGGGTGCGCGAAAGTGTGACTGACAGCGGCCCTGGGCGCTCACGATTGGAGGTTTCGCTTGACTCCTGCAGGTGCGTCCGGGCCACAGACGGGCGCGTGCTTGCGATCGGCGCAGACCCTCCAGCCTACGCCTCCGAGGCCATCCCCGTGGCCGACGGCCGATGCGGAGCCCATTACTTGCAAATCCTGGGGCTGTCGATGCATCTGGTTGGCGGCGAGACCCAACAACGCCCCGCTGCGACTCCGCCCGCCGCCGTCCCCGGTACTTTCGAAGACCCCTCGCTGGGGAACCACGAACATGCCTTACAGGGGCAGGACATCGAGGCCATCCGCCAGCTTGTCGAGAGAAGTCCCTTCGCGCCCATTCGCCCTCGTTCCCCCGTCAGCGAATCCGCCCGAACGGACAGCGAACCGCAGCCACTCCCTCTCGAAGGCCGGGCCACGCTGAGGAAGGCGACTCCCGTCCTGGCGAAAGAAACGGTGTCGGACAACGTGCTCGGGCCAGGTGCGACCCGCAGCACTCCCACATATGGCGAAAGTCACGCTGCGACAGATGGGGGCGCGCTCGTGGACGAGGGCGGGCGCGGGTCTGAAGGCGAGCGCCAACGGGAGGGGCCTGCCCCCGCTTACCACAGTGCAGCGTTTCTCTCCGCCCCAGCTGCTGGAGGCGACTCGGCCTTTACCTGGCGGCCAACCGTGCGGCCCGCGCCAACCCGCAAGTCCCCGCCAGGCTTCCGTGCCCCAGTAGCCGCCGCGCCTCGCGAAGCCATAGGCGATTCCGGCGGCGGGCCCAACCAGTCGGAACAGTCGCAGAGCAGCGAACGTGAGCAGCATGCGGAGCAGGAGCCGGAAGAGCCCGATGAGCAGGAGCTGCCGGCCGCCCACGGGGAGGGCGCGGAAATGGCGCCAGCACAGGAATGGGAGCATGGGCAAGGACAGGAACAGGCAACCACCCGCCGCCGCACTCCCCTGGCTGACACTACTTGCCCTGGCCCCTCCCTCCCTGGCAAAGGCGCGAGCTCGAGCGCCGAGGAACAACGGCAGCGCGGCCGGAACGTTCCCCCAGCGCGTCTTCGTGGCAGCAGGTGGACGCCCTGCCTAGCTTCTGTGACTGGCGACCTTCCAGTCTCCCCGCCGCCCCTGGGCCGAAACCTGGCCCGTGGCGACGCCGACCGCGCTGGCGGGTCTGGCGGGCGGCAGACGGCAGGCGGCGGACGCAGCAGCAGCAGCCGCAGAAGCAGCAGCAGGCGCCGCGCCGAGGACCAGCCGCTGACCACCCCGCCCCTGGTAGCGGGCCCCGCCGCGCGTCACTGTCCAGAACCTTTAGACCCAGACACGGGACAGCAGCTATATAAAGCTAAGATCGGCTGTGAAATGATGCCACAGATACTGCAGCAATTTCTGTCTGGCACCTGAGGCGTTCATCACCTCACCAAGCGGTGAAATGATTACCAATGCATTTTTTCAATAGGCTTTGTATGTACATACCAAATGTGATAAGTAATTAGTTTCCTCCGCAATTCGTGGTACGAGACGACACGACGCGACCACTTTTTGGAACAAACTGCGCCCGGCGACCATTTTCCCAAAAAGTGGTCGCCCCTCCGCTGCGCGACGTGATAACAGGTCCGATTGCGCAGCAGTCCTGAATCTCGGAGCCGGGGGTGTGGCTGGATTCTGGCCGCCTCCCGGTTCTGGTCCCGAGGACGTGCGATGCGGCGAGTGTGGCTGGACTCCGGCTGCCTCGTCGTCTCATGCATCCTCCCATGATGTTGTGCAGCAGCATGTGCACTGTCATACGGGGAGGGGTGAGGTCAATGCGCCGTACCCACGTTGGCTCAGGGCGCCCGGAGTTCAGGGGCCTCCGAGCTGAGAAAACGATCTGGCCCGGGCCGAGCGGCATCATCATCCGTTGCTGCCTGGCGCCCCGGCCAATCACAGGTTAAGAGCCTTGCATGCCGCACAGGCGCGGTCCTGAGGCGAGGCTGGGCCGCGCGCTGAAGCGCGCTCAGCAGCGCGAGCGCACTGGCGCCTCCGCCGCTGGCGCTGAGGCGGCGCTGGCGGCTAGGCAGGAGCAGCACGTGACGAACCACGTCAGCGATGTCGTGGGGCGATCCAGCGCCGCTGGAAGCGGGGCTGGCGGCGAGCATCGTGGCCAGCAATCGCTCCCAGAACCCCTCCCAGTTGGCGCCCTCAGGCCCCGGCCTGCAGCCGAGCCAGGGGCAGCAGCTGGCGCCGCAGACGACAACAGCGCCACTCCCTCTCGGAAGACCGAGTGGATTTGAAGGCCACCTGCAGGCGACCGCCGGCGTCGGGGGGGTGGCCGCTCCCGCCGCCCTCCGGCTGCCGCCATTGGGCGCCTTGACGGCGATCCCCGCGCTGGCAACGTCAGCGCCGGCGCCGGCTGGTCTGGGCTTGCCGCCGCAAGCAGCGCAGCCGCAGCCAGGCCAGGATGCTGCCGCTGTGCCGTGTGACGAGCTTGATTTGTCGATGGATCTTTCCAGGATGATTGATATAGTGGATTTTGAGACGGAGATAGAGAGTAGGGTCGCGGCCTACGAGGAACGGCTGCAAGAGGCTGCAGCTGCCACAGTGCGCTTGGCGGTCCAGGCGCAGGAGCAGGCGCTTGCCGAGAGCGTTGCTGACGAACGCGCCCGTGCCCAGCACGAGTTGGGTGCGGCGCTGGTGGCCCAGCAGGCCCAGCAGAGCCAGTTCATGGCCGAATCCCAGGCCATCACGAGCTACAACGAGGCGCAGTTCGTGGCGGGCGCCCGCACCGAGATGCAGGAGTACGAGGCGTTCCTGGTGCAGCAGTGCGCGGCGGACCAGCGCGAGGCCATGCAGAACGGCGTCAGCCAAGTCCAAAGTTACTTCGAAGGGGTCTTCGCGCAACGCGTGGAGGACATGCAGCGTCAGTACCAGGACAAGTACCATAACCTAGCGGAGAGCACGGGGACACACGGCCACGCAGAGCTGTTGAAGGCCGAGGCCCACATCGGCGGCGAACACCAAGCGATGGCGGCACGACTCCGGCTGGAGTCAGAGGAGCTCGCCAGCATGGAGCGGCGCGCCGTAACGGCGGCGAGGTCGAGCGAGAGGTCTCTCCACCTCGCCTCGGTGAGGGAAGAGAGGCGCGTCGAGTTCGTCGAATCAGAGGCGAGCGATCGAGAACGAGCGCTCCGCAGCGAACTGGCAGACCACGACCGTGCCCTACGGCAGGAGGTCCGTGATCATGACGCGCGGTGGCGCTCCGAAGTGCGCCGCGCCAGCGAGCAGGCGACTGCGGCGGCTCGGCAGGCGGCCAACCAGGAGGCCGTCGCGACCCGCGACGCGACGCAGCGTGAGGTAGACCAGTGGGCTGCGGAGCTGGTGGCTGCCAGTGACGAGCGGCTTCGCGAGGTCATGAACGCGGAGGATGAGGCGATCATCGAGATGCAGGACGCGCAGTCTGAGCTCCACAGCTGGAGAGCCGAGGCAGAGGCCTGCCGCGACGAGCTACGCCAGGCTGTACTCCGAGATCTGCCCCCTCCAGCGCCGATGGCAGCTCAGTGGCAGCCGCCGCCGCGCCTGGCGACGGCGCCGCCGCAGTCGCTGGCGACAGCCGCCCCAGGCTTTCCACAAGCCAGCGGGGCCCTGGCAGGTGCGGCGGGGGCTCGCGCGACCGTCATCATGCCGCCGTTGCCTGGGCCGTCCTTGCGGATGCGGCCCAGGGCCGAGCCCCCCACAGGCGCGGTACCAGTGGCCACTGTGGGCTCTACAAGTCCACAGCGGGATGGCAGCGCCGCTGGCCACGCTGGCGTCGACCTGCATTCATCCGAGGAGTCTTCGGGCGAGGAGTTCGCCCGGAAACGGACGGTGGTGAAGCCCATCGACCTGGGATCGCCGCCCACGCCTGATGGTTTTCGCAGTTGGCTTGCGGACGTGTACACCAAGTGCACGGCGGCGTCCAACAGGTCACAGCAACGCACAATCAGGTACATCAAGGGCGCGGAGGGCTGCGCCGACCCGGCAGTGCTGCTGAGCGTGCCAAGGAAGTGGCAACAATTCGACGCCGAGCTCTTCTCGGCAGTGGTGCGGTACTCAGCGGGTGAGCTCACGCGCAAGCTGACGACGTACCGGGAGCAGTGCTACAAGCAAGGGGCCCCTCCGTCAGGGCGGTGGGCCTTCTGGCATGCTATCCGCAAGTGCGTCCTCGAGCGAGGCACCGCTACTCAGGTCGACCTCGCGACGTTGATGAAGCACGAGTTCCAGGGTGACCTCAGCCTGTACCTCGACGGCCTCGATTCCATACTTGAGCATCTTCGCGATCCACCAGACGAAGCTCTTCTTCATGCTGTTGTCGTGCCGCAGCTGCGGAAGTGCAAGCCTTTGGCATTAGATTTCGAGCTCTACGACCGCGCCGACGAGGGCTCGACGGACAAGACCGTGCAGCTCCTGTACGACAGGGCGAGGGGCTACGTCAGGCGCAAGGAGATGCAGGACGTCCTAGATTCCCTCCTGAAGCCGGCGCCCAAAGTTCCGCCAGTGAAGCCGAAGGGCGCAGGCAAGGGTGACAATGTCGTCGAAGGCGCTGGAGACGCCGCTGCCAAGTCGAAGGACGTGTGCAGGAAGTTCGTTGCTGGTACTTGCGTCAAGGGCGACGCCTGCAAGTACGCGCGCGCGGGGCCTGAGGTAGCAAAGGCCAAGGCGAAATCCAAGGCCGATGCCAAGGCCAAGCCAGCCCCGAAGGCCATGGCCTCGGCAGAGCAGGCCAAGGAGCGCATTCCAGCATTGTGCCACCACGTCAAGAGAGGCAACACTTGCCGGTACGGCCAGGACTGCATCTTCAGGCACTACTCCACGCCGCCGACCAAAGGCGACACCAAGGCGATTGAGCTTGGGGCCCCCGCCAAGATGCCAACGAGCGCCACGGGGTCTGGAGCTGCCGCGGACACGCCCAAGAAGCAGATGATCTGCAATATCCAGGCGTCTGTGTACGACGAGTGGGCCCTCGACGCGGCAGCCGCCCTCGACGTAGCCAATCCCAGGGTCGCCGGCTCCAAGGGCAAGTCGGACGTCGCCACGGCCATGTGGTCAGCAGGGGGGATTGTCGACTCGATCGAGACCGTCACTACCGACCTCGCGCCCATCGGTGAAACGATCACGGCGCATGTCCTCCCAGACACGCCCAATGCCGTGGCACTTGGGCGACGTTGCGCGGAGAAGGGCTTCGGCTTCTATTGGTTGCCCTACGCGGAAAAGCCATCCTTCATCTCGCCGTCCGAGGTGCCATGCGAGGTCGAGGTGGACGAGAATTTCGTGCCGTTCGTTCGCTGTCGACGGCCTGGGCGAGGACGAAACGTGATCGCAGTGGCAGCTGCGGCGCTCGCGCCGGCCGCGCCCGACCTCGAGCGGCGGCAGGGGGGCGTCGTCGACATCGAGCCCAGCATCCCACCGATACCAGAAGAGCTTGGCGCAGCAGATGACTCCGAGCGGACTCTCCTGGCAGACGTTTAGAGAGTGTTCGTTGGACATGGCCGACAGGACGGAGCACGACGTCGTGGCCGACATCATCGCCAACGACTCCAAGTTCGAGGTCTCGCAGGTGGACGCCAAGGACGAGGAGCAGGACTACTGCAGTCCGTGCCCAGGCGCGCACGCACCCGAGCACCAGGGCATGCACCTGCCCCGCATGAAGGGGCGCCCGATTTGCGACGACGCGAAGCACCTGCATAAGTATAAGCTCCGGCGCTCGGAGCCTATGGTGCACGTCACTGGCCAGGATGCCATCGACAAGCCGTTCGGGGCGATGCTGCACATCGACTGGCTGGAGATCCGCCGTGGCACCCAGGCCTTCAAGACGGCGCAGCGCGCGTTGATGCTTACGGACGACCTCACCATGTTTCTCGGCGCTGGGCCCTCGAACTCCAAGGAGGGCACGAGGGCCTTGCTCATCCAGTCAGGCCTCGACGAGGCGTGGTGGGCGATGGCGCTGCTCTTCTGGGTCGCCATGTTGAACGGGTTCATGATCGGGAAGGACGGCATGACCCCATACCTCAGGAGGCACGGCACGCCTGCAGCGTACAAGCAGTACGCCTTTGGCGCGCTCGTGCTGTTCCACCCGCACCGGCCAGTGCCGCAGCAGGGAGCGGAACCGCAGCATGACAAGCTGCAGTCGCGGCTCGTGCCCGCCGTGCTGATCGAGGTCACCATCGGGCCAGGGGGGAGATGGGCATCCAGCTACGGGGTCGTCCCTCTGTCGAGGTTCACCTCGGAGAGTCGAGCCTCCAAGGCGGCCATCCGAAGGACGGTCGACGTGGTGTCCCCAGAGGACGTCACGTTCCCCATCAAGAAGCGCCTGGCGATCCACGGAGCCGTGGTCGACAAGACGCTGCCGATGCCCCACGTCGTTGACGACAGCGGTTCCTGGGAGATCCTGGAGGAGAAGGGCGACGTCGACACAGAGGCGGAGTTTTTCGACGGGATGTGGAAGCAGAACGCCGCCAAGTTCGACTCGAGCGTGCCTCTGGGCCACGTGCTGGCTCTGGAGCCCGATGCCCACGGCGACGAGGTGCAGCTTGAGGTCGTTGCGCCGGCTGGCGACGTCCAGCCAGTGGACGCCGACGTGGTGGAGGCTCAGAAGGCCGTCGACGACATCCAGCCTGAGATCGCGATCGTCGAGGGGGGAACTGCTCCCACGGGCTGGCGGGTCGACAGGTTCGGGCGCGGCGACAGAGTCCGCCTGGTGCACGTGCTACCATGGTCACGACGCCCGCCAACATGCGAACCCGAGGCGTGGGTTGGCATCGGGCGAGCTGCTCAGAAGGAGCTCCGCGCAGAGTGGGGGCGAGTCGATGCTCCGGGCTTCGCGGCGCAGGAGGCCAGACGGTCTGCTTGGTTACAGGCCAAACGAAAGGGCGTGGTTGCACCGGCCACTCCCCTGGCAGCAGTCGCGAGAGGTATAACTCCGATTGCCGAGTGCCCCAGGCCGCCAGGGAGCGACGTGGAGAAGGACACCGCGACCCTCGAGCTGAGCGATCGGATTCCTCAGCCAGCATGCCCTGCGATGGCGCTGCGCCCGTCAGCGACGCACGTCGCCCAGCAGGCTCGCAGCATGATCATCGCGGGCGACTGCCGCTTCCTCTTGTTGGAGTTGGGATGCTCCGCGGACAGCGAACTCAGCGCAGCCGTCCAGGAGCAGTGCCTTGCGGTGCGCATCACCGCCAGGAATGACTTATTACTGAAGTCCACAAAGCGTGCGATTCATGGCTTGATCAGGTTTTGCGTCCTTCACGAGGTGGAGGTGCACGCTTGGATCAGCATCCCGTGCGTGTCTGGGTGCCCCCGGAGGTTCACCAGCACGACCCCGAGTGCGACCACCAGGGACGAGAGCCTCAACAGCAAGCTCATCGATGCAGCCATCCAGATTTGCGAACACGTGAGCAGGACGGACAACACGTTTTCTTGGGAGTGCGCAGAACGAGATTGGTTGGTGCAGGACCCGAGGGTTGTTGACATGCTGACTCGACGGGGGGCCGTTGATTTTTACGTCTCCACCGCTGCCGTGGGGATGTCTTTCGACAAGAGCATGCAGGGCACGACGCAGCAAGTCCTCATCAAGAAGAGGTGGAGGATCGCTACGACGCACTCTGGGACCCCTATCGAACTAGCGCTTTACTCCGACCCTCCCAATAGCATCCAAGAGCAGAGCTTCGTGGAGTGCCGCGGCAAGATTGCGGCTGCCAGCGCCAGATACACGCCGATGATGGCGAATCTGATTTGGAAGGCTCTGAAACCAAGTACTCTCAAGGCGATGCCATGTACGCTCCCGGAGCGCATCATGGAGCGCGTGCTGCCTCCAGGCCCTCCTTCAATGCCGTTGTGGTGTTGCCTCATTACTAGGCTCGTAAACATGAAGTCGCAGGAGGCTAAGACTGACAAGGCCAAGGCGGCGATCGAGGCGGAGCTCGAGGGGCACCGAAACAGAGGCACCTGGGGCATGAGCAAGGTCCGCAGCCTGAGCGACTGGATGGCCGACGGCTCGTACAGTGACGTCGTTGTAGGCCGCGTCTTCGTCATCCTGGGCTGCAAGAACAGCGAGATGGCCGAGGACCAATGGCGTTACAGAGCCAGGGCGGTCTTCCAAGGAAACAACATATGGACCAGAACGGGTCGGAGTGCATACGAAATCTTTGAAGATGTTTCCAACAGCCTTGCGAGCCTGATTGGGGCCAGGTGCGCATTTGCCGTGGCGATGCTGACCAACATGAGTTGCACCTACCGCGACACGTACCAGGCATACCTCCAGGCAGCGATGGAGACCGACCCAGCCATCATGAACCTTGTTGAGCTTCCCACGGACTGGTGGCCAGACAGCTGGTTTTACGATCGTGAGCGCAAGCAGCCAAAGTACCATCGACCAGCTGTCCCCCTGGTGTACGCGCTCCCAGGACATCCCAAGAGTGGGAATATTTGGGAGTCACACACCGACGCCGTGTTCATCGTGGAGATGACCGGATGGAGGAAGGTCGAGGGTTGGCACAGCATCTGGCTGCACACCGATGGCAGCATTATGGTGATCTACGTGGACGACTTCTTGCTCGCGGCAACGCCGACGAACGCCAAGAAGCACTGGTACGAGCTCGGGCAGCACATTGTGTTCCAGGAGGCGTACGCGGAGGTGCTGCGCTACCTGGGCGCCCTTTACCATTTTGACTGCGCAGACCCCGCGGAGCCGCTGAAGGTCCGAACAGTCGCCACCAGCCTGAGCGGGTACCTCCGCAACCTGGTGGACAAGTTCAGGCTGGAGTTCAAAGGGGCGCTGCGGAAGGTGACCACGCCGCACCCCACAGATGGCGACTACAACGCGGCGGACGACGAGCCAGGCGTGTTCCAGGCGTCGGCCGCTAGCTACGTCGCCTCAGGCCTGTATGCCTCACTGGTATGCCGGCCAGATCTGTCGGTCGCAATCCAGAGGATGTGCAGTCGGGTGACAAGATGGAATGTTACAGACGATGTGGCGTTGATTCGCTTCATGTCGTATGTGGCGGAGCATCATGATCTTGAGCTGGTTGGCCAGCTTAGCCCAAGTGACCTTGAGCATTTGGCAGTTCGAATATGGCCCGACGCCGATTGGAACGGAGACAGCACCACGACCAAGAGCACAAGTGGCTTGTATTGTGAACTGGTGGGCATCGAGTCGGGGAACTGCTTCCCGCTGACGTGGAAGGTGTCGCACCAAACAGCGACCAGCAGTAGCAGTGCCGAGTCCGAGACCGTCAGCATGAGCTCGGCGGTGCGGCGTTGCGCTCTGCCGGTGCAGACGCTGATCTCGGACATGCTATGCGTCCTCGTTCCTGTCGATTGCCGTGCCGATAACACGCAAGCGATACAGGCCATCAAGAAAGGATATTCTAAGCGTCTGCGGTGTCTTTCACGAACCCATAGATGCTCTATTGGGGCCATGCACGAGATCTACAACGATCCAGAGGCCGCTCTCGACGTGGAGTACCACGCGACAGCCACGCACAAGGGCGACTTCTTCACCAAGTCCCTCAACCCCGCGCCCTTTGCCGAGGCGAGGGTGCGCATCGGCCTGAGGCGCGCCGCCGAGCGCTGAGGGCCAGCAACCCACGATGAGATGTTCGTCTTCTCGCACTTGCGGCCTGCGGCCTGAGCTCGGGCCGAGGAGGTTCTGAGCGACAGGGCCAAGGGGGGTGTGAAATGATGCCACAGATACTGCAGCAATTTCTGTCTGGCACCTGAGGCGTTCATCACCTCACCAAGCGGTGAAATGATTACCAATGCATTTTTTCAATAGGCCTTGTATGTACATACCAAATGTGATAAGTAATTAGTTTCCTCCTCAATTCGTGGTACGAGACGACACGACGCGACCATTTTTTGGGACAAACTGCGCCCGGCGACCATTTTCCCAAAAAGTGGTCGCCCCGCCGCTGCGCGACGTGATAACAGGTCCGATGGCGCAGCAGTCCTGAATCTCGGAAACGGGGGTGTGGCTGGATTCTGGCCGCCTCCCGGTTCTGGTCCCGAGGACGTGCGATGCGGCGAGTGTGGCTGGACTCCGGCTGCCTCGTCGTCTCATGCATCCCCCCATGATGTTGTGCAGCAGCATGTGCACTGTCATGCGGAGAGGGGTGAGGTCAAAGCGCCGCACCCACGTTGGCTCAAGACGCCCGGAGTTCAGGGACCTCCGAGCTGAGAGAACGATCTGGCCTGGGCCGAGCTGAATCATCATCCGTTGCTGCCTGGCGCCCCGGCCAATCACAATCGGCGGCATCCAGTGGGACCCCCCCGGGGAGACACCTGGCGAGACGATAAAGCGGCTTCAGGTCACACTGGGAGCGAGGTTCACAGGCGCCTGGCACGCGTTCGCCCAGCAGCACGCCTTGCCTGGCAGCAAAGGCGCGCTCGACCCGCGACGGCACGACCAGCAAACGTGCGTCAATTTCCTGTCCTCCTTCCGCAGCCATAACTGCGACGTGCGGGCCATGGGCGACGTGCTGGACCTCGGCGTTGACTGGGCACAGTTGCGGCTTCGGTACCTGGGTGGAAGTGGCGGCGCGGGCAGGGGGCGCCAGGCGGCGAAGGACCACGCTGATCGCCGCGCACCCAGGAAGGAACAGAAACAGTGGAAGGTCGCCACCTAAAGCCGCGGGCGCGCCCGCCCTTGTTTCACCCTAATTCACTCTGGCTTCTCCTGGGCGTGGCCGTGACCCGGCCTTCCAGCGGGCAGCCTTTTGCAGCTTAGGTTCTGTGCGGTCGCGACAGGGTCGGGTGTGGTCTATCCTACTTGGCTCCTGGCGTTGCCAACAGGTCCACAGGTGTCACAGGTGGCAGACTTCGGATGACTGTTGTCGTGCGTCGCATCCGCTGGCGCCGCCTTCATTGTCCCGGTGTCACTCGCCATTGGCTGCGCACGAGCACCCGGGTACATACTTGGCATTGGGTGTGGTCCATCCTGCTCGGTTGCATTGCTGTGTATTCACAGGTCTTGCTATGCTATGCATGGACCACGGTGCACATGATTGCTCCTGGGACGCAGGTTTACCTACCTTTGAGCGGTCATTACTTGATCTGTCGGTGTGCGACGCTTCGGCTGGCGCCTGTTTAGATTTCGCGCCATTTTGGCAGCGCGTGTCAGGTTTGGCTAATTTGGTGCTCCCCGGGTTTCCCTGGGTTTCCTTGCAGCTCTGCCCTGGGTTCAGCTCTCCCTGGGATCAGCCTCGCCCTCGCCGCAGTTGCTGCTTGCTGCATCCGGCGCCGCCGCGGCCGCCTAGTCGCGCGCGTTAGCCGTCGGTAATTAGTTTCGGCCGCAGCCCGACCGTTACTCGCCGCCGCTGGCGCTTCCGCCCGCGTTTTTTTTTTTTTTTTTTTTTTTTTTTTTTTTTTTTTTTTTTTTTTTTTTTTTTTTTTTTGTTGTTGCTTCTTTCTCATTATTATTAGTATTATTTTATATTATTAATCGCTTCGCTCATTCCGCCGGCCCATATTGTCGCACCGTTGTGGGCTAGCCGAGTTTGGGGGCCTCTTGGGGGCCGTTTTGGGGCCTCTTGGGGCCTCTTTTGGGCCTCTTGGGCGCCTCTTGGGGCGTCTTGGGGGCCTCTTGGGGGCCTCTTGGGGCCTTTTTGGGGCCTCCTGGGCGCCTTCTGGGGCGGAGGGCTCGATTTTTCAGTTCTCGGTTCCCCTCTTGAGCTCCTCTTGGGCCCGTCTTGGGGCCTCTTGGTCCGTCTTGGGCGGCACTTGGGCCGTCTTGGGGGCCCTCCTGGGCCGTTCCGGGGCCGTCTTGGGAGCCTCGTGGGCCGCGTTGGAGCGGTCTTGGGGGCCTCTTGGGCCGTCTTGGAGCGTCCGGAAGCCGAAAAAGCCAGAACGCAAAAAACATAGAAAAGAACAATGAACATCAACGATTTTGGCCTCTTGGGGCCCTCTTCGGAGGCCACTTGGAAGGCCCTTGGGGCGTCTTGGAGGCCTCTTGGGCTGTCTTGGGGCCCTGTTGGGCGCCTTCGGGCGATTTTTGGCCGTCTCGGGGCTCTCTTGGACCGTCTTGGAGGCTTCTTGGGGACCTCTTGGCCCGTCCTGGGGCCCTGTAACAGGGCTCCGGCATCTCTGGCCCGACCTTGCCGGGACCTTGCCGGGACCTTGCCGGGGTACTTTTCGTCCGGGGACCCCCAGGGGCCGCCCCGCGCGCGCGAACTAGAAATACTGTTAACCAGGTGCCGGAGATCTTAGCACGCCCTGGCCTGTTGGGCCGGCGAATTTAGTTTAAATTAAAAATAGTATCCCCAGCACTTGATCCAGAAACGATGCCCATGATAGCTGTTTGGACACTGACGTTGAACGGGGGGATGAGGATGAGGATGATAATGAGGAGGGGCGGGATGAGGACGAGGGCAACTACGATGATGCTGCTGCTGATGGTGATGATGCTAAGGTGATGATGCTGCTGCTGATGATGCTGCTGTGATATGGTGATGATGATGTTGATGCTCAGGATGATTATGCTGACAATGACTATGATTATGATCATGATTATGATAATGGTGGTGTTCATGCTGTTGATGATGATGTTGATGATGACGACGATGGTGATGGTGGTGATGATGATGGTGATGATGATGATGATGATGATGATGATGATGATGATGATGATGATGATGATGATGATGATGATGATGATGATACTGGTGGTGGTGGTGGTGATAATGATCATGCTGCTGCTACTGATGATGATTACGGTTGTGACGACGACGATCATGCTGCTGCTGATGATGATGAGGATGATCATTCTGATGGTGGTGGTGGTGGTAGTGGCGATGGTGGTGATGATGCTGCTGCTGCTGAGGATGAGGAGGAGGAAGAGGAGGAGGAGGAGGAGGAGGAGGAGGAGGAGGAGGAGGAGAAGGAGGGATGATGATGAGGAGGACGAGCAGGATGAGGATGACGAAGGGGAGATAAGGGGAGAGGAGGGGAAGGATGAGGATGAGGCCTTCGCGGATCTTTTTGTCGTGAGATCCACTAGGACGACTCCTGGGGCTATCTTTGGATGTTCTCGGGGCCTTCTTGGGGCCGTCTTGGGGCCATCTTGGCTCTTGGGGCTGTGGGGAGGGGTCGTGGGGCCCTTTTGGGGCTCTTTCTGGGGGCCTTTGGTCCGTCTTGGGGCGGTCTTGGGCCCCATGGCTCAACACGAGGGGCCCCAATTCGACCCCGTCCCTTCGGAAGCCGAAGCATAGCCTCTTGCGGGCCTCTTGGGGCGCTCGGGACCTCTTCGGGGTCTTCTGGGCCGTCTCGGGGCCCTCTCGGGCTCCTCTTAGGGGCTCTTAGGGATCTTCAGGGGCCATCGCCCATCGGAGGCGAAAGGGCGAGACGGCAAACATAGATCGGCTTTCCGCGGGCTTTGAACCGCTTTTGGCTTCTCGGGGGGCTGCCTCGGGAGCTCCGAGCGCATTCGGAGCCTCGTCGGGCGCGGACCCCGCTCTCCGCGGTTCGATGCCCCCTGTCGAGGGTCGAGGCTCCGGGGCGGTTCTGTCACCTCCTGGGCCTCCAGGGGCCTGGCCCTGGGGCCGAGAGCTCCTTTCGAGTCGAAGCAGGGCCAGATAAGCCATCGCGATCCGTCGAGGGTCGAGGCTCTTGGGCGGTTTAGTCACCTCCTGGGCCTCCAGAGGCCTGGCCCCAGGGCCGAGAGCTCCTCCCCATTCCAAGCAGGGCCAGATCCCAGATCCCCTCGAGGCATGAAAAATGACGACGGAAGGTTTCTCGTCGTTGTCGGCCTCCAGAGGCCCTTACCAGACCTTGGGGCCGTCAAGCAACGCATTAGGAGGAAAAGCTGGTCCCGGGAGTGGGTCGAGGCCTCTGGACGTCGACGCCATCGCGATCCTTCGCTTCGCAGCGCGCCAGAGGTCTGCGCCCTCGTCCCTGTCTTCGGGCCGCAGCTCGGGTCTCCGGGGGGCCGTGTGGGTCGACTCCGGCGGGCCTGGAGGGCTCCCGATGAGGCGAAGCTGCGGGAGACGGCCGGAGGGCACCCCTGGACCCGTCTGGGCTCCTTGGCTGTCCCCGGGCGGAGGAAGACGCCCTGGGCATGGCCGAGGCTTACCCCCCGTGCCCGGGGCCGCCCAGCGGCGCCGATTGGCCTGGCGGGCGGCCACCGCGGCCGCGGCCAGAGGCGCCGGTCGATCGTCGTCGTCGTCGTCGTCGTCGTCGTCGTCGTCGTCGTCGTCGTCGTCGTCTTCTCAGCCGAGGCGTCGGCGCCCTCGGGGCAGCCAGCCCAGCGGGCCGCACAGCCGCGGCCTGTCGCGGGGGCCCGCAGCGCGGCACCCGCGGCGCCCAGAGGCCCTCTGCGTCCCTCCCGCCCCCCTCAGACCTCAAGCCATTTTTTGTTTTGTTTGTTTGGTTGTGTTTGTGTGTATGTTTGCTGTTTGGTTGTTTGTTTGTTTGTTTGCTTGCTTGATTGATTGCTTGCTTGCTTGTTTGTGTGTTTGTGTCGTGTGTATGGCGCTTGTCTCATCCCACCGTGTGCCCTGGTCGGGCTGCCTGCCGGCCGCTCCCCCCCTCTACTGGAACGCCGTGGCACCGCCGCGCTGCGCCCTTCTTGCTTTTCACACTGCACACCTCCCCTTGCCGCCACTCTCCGCCTCTCCTCCTCTCGCCCTGCCCTCGCGCCCCACCGCGAGCGACCTGGTTGATCCCCTACTGGTGGATCCTTAGTCCCCACGCCGCGTGATCTGGCCCGGCCGCGCGCGTTCTCCCCCTCGACTGCCTACGCCGCGCCGCCGCGCGCGTGGCCGCGACGCCAAAAAGACTGTGTGCTCGTCCTTGCTCGCCCCGTCGCTGCTGGTCGCCACTGCGCCTCGTCCTTGTCGCCTGCACTGCGCACTGCTGGCCTCCGTCTCCCCGCTCTCTCCGTCTCCCCGTCACCCTCCTCCCCCGCTGCTCCCCTCGCGTCTGTTCCCCCACCGCGCAGGATGCCGTCGATCCCCCACGGGTGGATCCAGTGTCTCAACTCCGCGCGATCTGGGCCAGCCGCGCGCGTGCCTTCGCCCGACCTTTCAACGCCGCGCCGCTGCGCGCGCGTGCTTGTGTGTGTGTGTGTGTGCGTGTGCGTGTGCGTGTGCGTGTGTTTGTGTGTATGTGTGAGTGCTGGTTTAAGTGTGTCTCCTCTGCGAGGCGGGCGACCAAGTGCCTTGTCATGCTGGCGCTTGCCGGCCCACTTGATGGTTGCACACGCCTGCCCAGGCAGCGGTTGCGTCGGTTGTCCTGCACGGAGTACGCACGTTTTTCGTGCCTTCTGTTTACGTCGCTGTCGATCGGGTCGCCGTGCTGCTCGTCTCCGCCTTCGGACGACGCCCCAATTTTCTCACTGGCCACCCACGCCTGGGTGGCCCATGGGCGGTTAATTCAATGGGGTCCCGCGTCTGAGGGCCTGGTCGCGCGCGTTAATTCCGTGCCGTCTGCTCGACTTGCTCCGCCTCGTCGTTGAGCGCGAGGCCGCGACCGCCAAAGTGTGTGTGGCTGTGTGTGTTCCACCAAGGCTCTGTCGTGCGTTCCTCGCTTTGGTAAACTGGTGGTTCTTCCGCTCGCACATGGAGCATTCCGCGGCCCCGTCAGGCACTTGCTCAGATCAGTGGGCATGGGAGGCACCGCTTCCCTTTGGGCCTTGTCCATGGCCTACGACCTTATCATCTCCGCGGTGTCGTTGGCCAGCGGCGCGCCGTGCCTTGCTTACGTGGACGACCTGGCCGCCCTCCTGGCTGACGCGGCTCAGACCCTTCGCGTCTCCTTGCTCCTTTCCTGGGCGTCCTGAGCCGCCAGTCTCCACGTAATTACTCACGTTTGCATTGGTTTCACTTTTGAGGACCAGAGCCTAGCATCGACGCTGCCTGTGCTGACATTCTGTTGCACGTTGCGGTTGCCCCTGACGGGCGGGGGATTGTCATTGGGCTCGTCCCCGAGCTGGCGCGGCGCCTTCTCACCCACTGGCTTCTGCCGAGCCCTGCCACTGTGGCCTCAAGTCCGCCCTCGTGTCCGCTGCCCATATCGAGCGAGGGCGGCAGCTTATGGCCTTCTCGCCGTTGGGGGCCGGGGCCGTCAAGCCCAGCTGGCCCTACCCGGGCGCCACCTGCGCCTCCTGCGCCCTCAGCGTGCCCGCCCCTCTGCCCGCAGGGCGAATGACTACGGCCGCCCTCGCCACCGTCCGGTGCACGACTTGGACCAAAGCTCTCGCCCAACTGGACCCGCGGTCCATCACCATCCATTTTTCACACGCCAGCTCCGGGCGGCGCGCTGCCCTTGAGAATACACACACACACACTGCTTCTTGCTCGTGCCTTTAGAACACGTGCCCAGCCCACTACGCCTACCTCGACAAGGAGCAGGAGAAAGAGGTCCGCTCTGCCCTCCGCGTGGCCATGGGCCTCAACCGGGCACGATGGCTCCCATGGCATGTGCTCACCGGCATCGGGCCTGCATTTCAGGTTCCCGGCGCCCCCAGATGCCCAGTCACCCTGGCGCGCGCTGTCACTGCCGCCACTGTCGCTCGGGATGGTCACTTCAGAGGCCAGCAACATATGTACGCGTACGCGGTTAGCTTCCCCTGGAGGGCGTTTGAACGAGGACGTTCGTGCATTCAAGACCGCGGAGGGCGTACATGTACATATGTCGTTGCTCGCTCATCACTGGGGGTTCCTCCCCCTGTCTCGACCAGGCCCGCCGACGCTGGGGCCGGGCGCTGGACTGGGCCACCAATCTCGGGCGCGGCCAGGCTCCTCCCCGGTCCCGCTCCGCGACCATGCACACGCTGAAGGCCGCCCACTGCTGAGAATCGGGAGAGGAGAACTATGCACATGCACCGATCCTGGCAAGGCCCATCCTTGACCCAGGATCGGTGCATATGCCTTCCTGGTCAAGGTAGGAGGGCGTATGCACCGATCCTGGGCTCAGGAAGGGCCTGGCCAGAATCGGTGTATGTGCATAGTTCTTTTTCCTCTAGAGAAGGCCGACGTCCCCGTCGGAGGTCCCTCCCTTCTGCGCGCTCTGTACGCAGAGTTGTGGGCCGCGCAGCACGGGCGACGCACCGCCGAAGGGTTCTCCTCCCACTCTGCCAGGCTTCGCTGGGACCACTGCCGACGTTTGCGACTGGGCCACCCTGGTCGCTACAACCGCGCTGACCGGGCCATGCATGTGCTCCGCCTTCTGGCTGACGGCCTCCAGGGCCGCGCCAGATGGAGGTCTGCCGCCGACTGACCCCCCCCCTGCGGTGCCAGCAATGCCGCGGCGGAGGAATGTACGCCTGGCATTCCCCAGCGGCCAAGGACCACGGTGCCGTCTGGTACCGCGCCTGCTGCGAGGCCTGGGCCACCGAGCCCGCGCCGCCCCAGCAGCCCGATGATTTGGAGGACTCCTGGCACCTCGGCCCCCTCGCGTGCCACGCCTGTGCCCAGCGCAGGAACGAGGGGCGAGTACGGGGCTCCTCCATTCGCGCGATGGCCACCTCTGCTCCTCGCGTGGGTTTCTCCCTTCGCAGGTGCCTCGTGGCCGACGCCCCTCTCCCGGTCGGGACCACGCTCGCCGCGCTATGCGGGACACCCGCGGCCCGGCTCGTGGCCCCCACCCGCACCTTGTGGTTCCCGCCGCCGCGCGCGTCCGACAGCAGCGACGCCGCGGCCACTTGGGAGATCACGTGCTGCACCGAGTATCACGACCACCGCGTCGTCCTTGTCTCCCTCGACGAGCTCATCCCCAGGCAGGAGGTCTCGACCAGCCGCCCATTCACGGTGGACGCAGACACTGGCCTGTTGGCCCTGGGAGGTCACCTTCGACGGCGGAGCCCGGCATCAGGCCGCCACTTTGGCTTTTGGGCGGGAAACGTACCCACGGCCTCGCGGGCTGGGCCCCTCGCGGAACGCACGTGTCCGTGCGACCGCGCATCCGCGGGATCGCGCCCCAGAATTGAGTCGCCGCTCGTGAGTGGCTGCCTTGGCCAGCGTGCGCCGAGCCGGTCTCGCCGCAGCGGCGGTGCGCGGCGCGTGTGCGGAGGCGTGCTGCTCTCCCCTGCCTGCGGTCGTCGCACGCGCGGGTTCCGCTCCGCTGCCGCAGGTGCGGTCCTGCGGCGTGTGCCCGCACAGGCGCTCGTCGTCTGCATCGCGCCTCTCTCTTCCCTCCTCCCTCCTCGCTTCCTCCGCCTGCCTCTTCCCTCCTGGACCTGACCTCCTGCCTCCTCCCTCTGCCCATCCCTGCCTCGCTGCCTCCCTCCCTTCCCTCCCTCCCTCCCTCCCTCCTCCCTCCTGTGCCTCCACTTCCTGAGAAGTGTGTGTAAAGACCGTGCTCAGAGTAGAGGTCGGCCAGGACCCCCTCCCTCCTTCCTCCTGCCTGCTTGCCTGCCTGCCTGCTTGCCTGCCTGCCTGCCTGCCTCCCTCCCTCCCTCCCTTCCTTCCTTCCCCCCCTCCCCTCCCCTTCGTCCCCCCTGCTGTGGCGGTTCTGGCTCTGATCCAGGAGGCCTCGAAGAAGGCCCCCCCTCCGTGGGCGCTGCCTTGTCGCTCGGCTCCGGTGCGCCCGCCCTCCAGCGGCGGCCATGTTCGATGTCTTCGACGTCTGCTGCCGGGCGCCGCAGCAGGCATCGGAGGGCGCAGACTGCAGTCGGAGCCTGTGGCAGGGGCGCAGTACTTCCCTTCGGCAGGAAATCGTGGAAGCCTTGTGTGTCCTCGTAGTTCCGTCTTTGGAGTACGTTAGCGTGCGCTGGCGACTGGTGATCGATGAGACCGCGCCGACTTTGCGTCGACCAGCGTCGATGTAGCGTCGGTGTAGCAAGATTCTTGCGTCCCTACCTCGGCATCCTTAATGTGGATTGTGACTGCGCCCAGAACTCCAACGGGGCGAGAAAAGCAGAACTGGAGTTTGATGTCGATTTGCTTTCATGTGGACGTTCAAGGGGTCGCCGAGACAGGCACAACTAGTGTTGAGTCGCGATCTCGGCGTCTGGTGCCACACTCGTGCCCCGGGCCCGCAGAAAGCGATCCGTAACCACACGAGGGGGGACGCTGTCAGGGGCTCAGGGGGTGGGGGCCCACGCCGTGAGGGAGTCGTGGCGCTGCTCGGCACCGATCCTGTCCAGGCCAACTCTGGGCCCAGCATCGGTGCATCACGTCCTCCAGGCCCAGACAATACAGCAGAGGTGCACCGATGGCCTTCCCGAGGGTGTCCGGGAGGGCCTGTCGAAGCCTCTGGAGTCCCCTGTAAGTTGGCGAATGCCTGGACCCTGGACCCAGGACTGTCCTGGAGGTTGGAAGTAGCCCGGGGGTCTGAGCTGGGTTAGCCCAGAGGGAATGGGCGAGAGGGGAGGATGAAGGCAATTCGATCAAAGTCGGTCCCCAGTCCCCTCTCGAGGTCGAAACTGATCAGTTTTTCGAGACGCGGCCGTCGCGCAGAGGAGGCCCCTTTCTCCCCCTTGCTGACTGGAGCCAATGCTGGGTCACCTCAGCCCCCCAGCCGGTTCCAACACATACACACATACACATATGCACATACACGTACACATACACACATACACAAACACAAACACATACACATATACATACACACATATACATACACACATGTACATACACACATACACACATACACACATACACACATACACACATAGACACATGCACACATCCACACATCCACACATACACACATACACACATACACACATACACACATACACACATACACACATAGTCACATGCACACATACACACATACACACATACGCATACACATACACGTACGCATACACGTACACGTACACGTACACTTGGTACGCATGCACCTACACATGCACATGCACATGCACATCCAAATGCACATATACATACACGTACACGTACACGTACTCATAGACATACACATACAGCCTGGAGGACAGGGCCGGTGCCAGACTAAATTTTTCGCCCTCGCGAGGCGGTGGATGAGTCCGACATGTACGAGGGGCCGCCAGGGACGGGCATGGAGGCCCTACAGGAGGCCGAGATGCAGCGGCTTGCCGAGGAGGAGGCGGAGGAGCGGGCGGGGGAACACAGCTGGCCGAAGTTTCGATCGGTCGAGGTGGTTTTGGGGATGTCGTGGTCGGTGCTTCGGGGGAGCGCATCGGAGTGGGCCAGACCTGGGGCCCTAAGCCCCCCCCCCCGGTCAGGGAAAGGAAAAAGGGAAGGGGCTCTATTGAACTACGACATTTCTTTTCTCTGTTCGTTCTTCAATTTTGTTGAGACTGGCGACGACGACATCGGCGGATTTGCACATTGCGGACGTTGGACGAAAACACGGCTGCGAATGCGTCCGCGAGGTCGTCGTCTGGCTGTTTACGAGAGGCGTTTTTCTTGGCTGACTTATGATGGCGTTACTTCGCCTTTTGTTGTGCTGTGCATGGTCCGCCTTGGAGGAGGCTGTCGTTGACGGGTGCAGCGCCTGAGAACAGTGCCGTGAACAATTCCTCGAGCGCGGGTGTGGTCATAATAACGTCAGCCTCGCAGATAGCGGCGCGGATCCTGACTACGTTGTCAGCTGGGTCGAGAATGTTTTGGATGACGTTTTGGAGGCACTTTACTTCGTTTCGTCCGGGCTGGTAAATGGTTTATTGAATGTGTCTTGGCGTAAGCTTATTACAGTCCGAGGAGAAATGCTTGGAAATGGATTTCGCGCTCGCCTGGGGGCCACGTTCTTCGAGGCGTCGCCATTGAGGTTGCAGTGGTACCGGATGCCCTACGCGAAAGCGCGATGTCCACATTTAGGCCAATGCGTGTGGACGTTTCGGTCCCATTGCTTTGCATGGCCTTGCGTTGCATCGAACGTGGTCGCATTGCAGCGCGTCACCTTATGTACGCGCACGCACATAGCACCAACCACGCACGCACGCGCACCACAAACCACTACGCACGCACGCAGACACACATGCACACGCGGTGGAGTATGCACTCTGCGCTCCAACTCCCGCGTGGTTGGTTGGTGGCGTGTCTCGTGCGGGCATCCTCGCATGCTTGCGCGCTCACGTCAGAATGGTGCTCTCCCCTTTCGGTGGCCACTATTTGTTTCGATATTCAATGGGTTCACGCCATTCCGCCGATCCGCAGGAAGTTTTTGAATGGTATGCTATTGTTTTTTGGCGATACGAGTCTGGACAGCGAAAGCCTTATGGCCACTCACAGGCTGTCCCCAACCACAGCCATGGCCAGATACCTTCCCAAGCGTGGCTAGCATATTCTCCCGAGATTTTCAGCAGAACTTGTTCTCGCTGATTGACGGAGTGATCCCTGCTTCCCGAGGGAGGGTTCGGCCCATGAGTGGTATTAATGGAGCGAGTCCAGACGCACGTCGCTTTTTTTTTTTCTTCCCCCCCGTCAGGGGCCTGGGCCCCATTAAGAAAAAAACGGCGACGCGTGTGCAGTTCAATCGCGAAACGCATATGTTTTCACCATGGGATTCCCGTTCGTGGCCTTTTCTGTAGATTTTTTGTTTTTTTGGGGGCCCGTCGCTCCGAGGCAGAATCCAACAAGTAGATCGACCATATATTTGAAGAAGTGGTTGGGTGTTGAATTCCATAGCAAAGCGCGTATGTTTTCACCACGTCATTCCAGTTTGTGGTGCTTTCTGTAGATTTCTGTTTTTCTTTGCTCGGGATCTTGGCTCCGAGGCCGAATCCAAGAGATAAGTCGACGAAGTATTGGTAGGAGTGCTTCGGTGTTCAATTTCTATAGCAAGCGCGAATGTTTTCACCATGTCATTCCTGTGTGTGTGTGGCGCTTTCCGTTGGTGCAGGTGGTGGCAGCGGGTGCATGAAGCGCGCCATGGTCTGGCACGACGGCGAGTGGTTCTTGCAGCAACCCGACCCGTGCGCGAAGCACGGGCTCACATTACTGCGTTTTCTTCCGCATTCGGGCGGCCTGAACCCGATCGAGACGACGTGGGCGTGGCTGCGCAGAGACCTAGCCTTGCGAGAACAGGAGGATTTCGACGCCAAGAAGGCGATCACGAGGGCACAGTTCCCGCAGCGGGCCGCCAGATCCTGAAGAGCTACGAGGCGAAGGCGCCCGGCCAGAAGTGGAGTCGCCTTGAGAGGCTCGTGAGGGGGATGCCAGTTCGCCTGGCGCGTTGCAAAGCCCGCCGCTACGGGAGGTGCGGGAGGTAGTCCATGCATGCGAGAGAATGCATGGGCGTCAGCAGAAGCTCGCGAGGGGATGCAGGTTCCCCTGGCGCGGCGCATAGCTCGCTGTTACGGGGTGCGCGGTAATTAGACAATGCGCAGAAGACAATGCAGGCATGAGAGGGATTCACGGCATTCTGCCTCGTCCGACAAAAGAGCGCCGTCGTGACGTGATGCGTGGTAGCCGCGGATGCGTCCGGCGCCGAGTGTGTCCTGGCATTGTAAGACCCTTTGAAACGCGCGAGTGCGTTCGGCGCCGAGGGTTTCGTGGCACTGCGAGGCCATGTGAGACTTGCGGATGGGCTCGGCGCCGCGGGCTTTTGGGCATTGTGAGACCTCGTGAGTGCGCGATTGCGTTCGGTGCTGAGGGTCTCGCGGCTCTGCAAGGGCACGTGAGTCGCGCGGACGTGCTCGGTGCCAGGGGTTTCGGGCCACCGTGAGACCCAATGAAACGCGCGAATGTGTTCGGCGCCGAGGGCTTCGACGCACTGCGAGACCATGTGAGATTTGCGGAAGGGCTCGGCGCCGAGGGTCTCGGAACGATTTGAAAGCCTTGAAGACGAGCGGTTCGGTTCGGCGCTCAGGGTTTTGTGGCGCTGTGAGACCATCTGAGGCTCTCGGATGTATTCGGCGCCGAGGGTTTCGGGGCGATTTTCGGAACCCTTCGAGACGCGCCGCTGAGTTCGGCGCCGATGTTCTCGTAGCACTTTGAGACAATGTGAGACTCGCGGATGTGCTCGGCGCCGAGGTTTTCGGGCATTTTGAGACCCTTTTGAGCGTGTTTGAGGCCGCTTTGAGGCCGCCATCAGACGCGTCTGGTGTGTGAACTTATACAATGTCATGCAGATTTTGAGACTCATCCGACACTCGTGCTTTATAGTATTAAATTAGGATTCAGACAGTCTCAAGGCGGTTCGAGCGCGGACGGGGCCGCCGCCGAGCGGGTGGGGCCGCCGCCCAGGCGCGATCCAAGCGGTGCAGAGTTCTGGTCAACTTTCTGGCCCGCGTCGGCTCGACGTGCGTGCAGCGTTGCATGTGACTGATGGAAGGTGTCGTTGATATGATGCGTGCTCAAATGCTTCCATGCGAAAAAGTGAGGAATTTCGTTTTCAATTTTGTTTCTCCGTCTGTAGCCTTGGCCGTGCGGCGGAGTACTAAAGATGAGGATCTCGCGTCCAGGGTAGTCGGTGCTGGTCGGTCCCAGGACTGCGAGCGCTAGATGTTTGTCTTTTGTGCGGGTCTGCTGTCGCAGGCGGTCGCCTTCCCATGGCGTGTGAATTGAGATGCAACTGGCGTGCGACGTCCAGTCGCCCTTTCTCTCTCTTTCTCTCGGGCGCGGAGGTCGCATGGGCGTCGCAGTTCTGTGTATCCAGGTTGATGAGAGGGACCTTGCCGTTACCCTGGTAAGCATCGGCGTCGACCGTGGTCCCTGGTCTGAGGCCTTTTTGTGCGTGAGGGAGTGGTGCATCATGGAGTAGTTGATCTTGTTTTCCCAGCACAATCAGCCGGGCGCCTGACGCTCGACGTCTGTCACGCCGCGCCGCGGCAATTTGTTTCATATCGCACTGTTGTTTCACTTTCTTCAAACGATGCGATATTTTCACACCTCGCCGGTTATGTCGGCCCGGCGCCTTGCCGGGGCAGGCGGACTGCCCGCCTCCCCACGGGCCGCTCTGCTCTGCTCTGCTCTCAGCCTACGTTGGTCGGGGTGGTGTTGTTGGTAAATGGTATTGGGATCGGTTTGACGCATGTGAGGAAGTTAGTTGTCTGGAGCGACTGCTCGGTCGACGCCACGGCTGCTTTTGACTGTGACGACGCAGGTTTTCTTTTTGGACAGGTTGCTATTCGGTGAGGTTACTTTTTGGCGCAAGGTGCGCACGGCGGGGGCCTTTCGGAACCATGGCGCGCGCGCGTGTCACCCTCATGATCGTGAGTCTTTCCAAAACACCATATCTGGTACGTTGATCACGGAAATCGGTGGAGTTTTTTTTGTATTCTTACGACGAATGTGCGCGGTGCTACGGCAAGAGCCACATTTTGAAAACCACCCGCCTTCAATCCGTAGAACTTTTGCGAATTTCGAAGACGAGTGTGCGCGGCGCTAATGCGAGAGCCACCCTTTGAAAACCATTGGCCCCCAATCCGTGGAGCTCTTATACAATTCGAAAATGAATGTGCGCGGCGCTAAGGCGAGAGCCACATTTTGAAAACGACCCGCCCTCCATGTGTGAAGCTGTTGCCAAGTTTTAATATTCAGGGTAATAAGCGGTGAGGAAGTCTCAGGCGAAACGCTCGGCCCGCCCTAAACTCTGGCGTCGGGGCGCGACAGGGATAAATTATTGATGGGGAAAAATGGGGCCCCTCTTCCCGCTCCCCCCTCCCGTTCCCGTTTGCCCGCCGCCGCCCTGCCCCCCCTCCCCGTTCCGTGCCCCCCCCCCAAGGAGCAGGAGAGGCTGCGGAGACTTGCGGAGGTGCAGCAGGAGGCGGCCAGACCGCCGCCAGACATGGTAGGGGGCGAGAATACCAACTGGCACGCATGCCCTCGCTCCTGCACGAGAGGCACGAGGAGCATGGAGAGGAGCGGGGGCGCGGGGGGATCTTTTGGGGCCCCGCCCGGGCCTGGCCGTGCCCCCGGGTGGTGTGGGTCAGTGGCAGGGCGGGGGCCAGGGGACTGGGGCCGGGGCCCTGCGCAGGCAGGGGCGGGGGCCAGGGGCGGGGGGAGGCGGGGAGGGTGAGGTCACGTGGGCCAGGGGGGCCAGGCATGAAGGGGGCGGGGCACGGGGGAGCGGCGACGAGCCAAAAGAATAGAGGGCTCCGGGGCCAGGGCCATGGTGGGCCAGGGGCAGGGCGCGGTCGAGGTCCCACGGGTCAGGTGCCAGGGGTGCCAGGGTCCAGGAGGGGCGGGGCCCAGGGGCAGAGTCCTGTGGTCTAGGGCAAATGGGGACGAGCGACGACGACGACGACGAGTAAATGAGAAGGGCTCCGATCTCGAGGACGTGGCTGTGCAAGAAAACCGAGCGCACTCCTCCCTCCTCCCGCCCTTCCAGTCTTTCTCTCTCCTCCTTGTTTATCCTCCTCGTCCATTTCTTTCTTTCTCCTAAAACCAAGCGCACTCCTCCCTCCTCCCGCCCTTCCAGTCTTTCTCACTCCTCCTTGTTTATCCTCTTCGTCCATTTCTTTCTTCCTCCTCCTTCACATGCCCAGCCGAGTCATGCCCACGGCAGCTGCTGCATGTTCCTCATGGGAGGCACCAGGCCGCACGGTGCCACCGTGGGCTCACACCACACGGGACCGCAGCCAGCCCGCCAGAGGCTGAACGGGGGCAGTGGTTCGCAGAGGGGAGCGGCGCGCTGTTGACCGTCTTGCGCCTGGAGGCCCACGGCTCCGAAGCTGGAGGCGGGGAGCGACCCCATTGCGCATGTCGGCGCTGTGGCGAGGAGGGCGCTGGCGGATCCCATGGCCTGCGTGGCCGCCACCGGTGGAGGGCGCGGCGCCAGCGTGGCAAGCCGCCAGGAGCCGGAGCCGCTCGGCGAAGAGTGGCGCAGGTCCGGGCAACAGGCGGAGTGCAGCTGCCCGTTGCCCCCTGGAGCTGCTTTGCGTTGGCGTCGCGCTGCGCACCGCGGTCGGAGGGCGGCGACGGGCGTCTGCACACAGACCGGCCCGCCGCTGGCAGCAGACGGAGGAGCAGGCGGTGGCGGCAGCGCCGCCCTCCAGGGCCGCCTGCATCGACGGCGGCACCGCCAGCGGCGCGGGTGGTTGAGGAGGAGCCGAAGTTCAAGAGGGGATTCCAGTGCTCGGAGAGTAAGGACAAGATACAGCAGCAGCCAGGGCCGAATCGCCGTGTTCAGGTACCAGGTCACTGCCAGGCCCTGGCGCGAGCGAGCACCGTTCAACCACCTCGACTTTGGACCCCCACGCAGGTGGGCTGCCCTAGCTGTTGCGGGCGACCACCGCGGATGACGAGAAGAGGGAGGCCGTCGACAGGGCCTTGGCGCTAGCCTTTCGCTATGAGTGCGACATGGGCGCTCGCCTTTACCTGCGTTTCTGCCGTGCCCGTTCTCCAGCCAGGGGCAAGCCGAGCTCTTCCATAGGACGGTCACCAGGGCCACCGCGGACGGAGCTCGTAAGCGGCGACAAGATCGACCAGGAGGAGAGTGATCAGAGCGAGCAGTCTGCGCAGCTTCGTCAGAGACCGACGGCGAGAGCGATAGGGTCTCTGCAACCCGTCCCTTGGTGATGCCAGTGAACATGACAAACTTCATCGAACATATCAGCACATCAATGAGGTGGCAGGCGACCGCACTGTAATTCGAGCCAGCGAGCAGGAGAAGAGAGGTCTCGAGGAGGAGAGCGGGCCCAACGATCCGCTGGCGTATTCTCCGAGGGTGGCCGCGGCGAGTGGGGCCTCTGGGGCGTGACGTGGCATCGTGCCGTGATCTGAACGGGGCCGCATCGTCTCGCGGGGGCCTGGTTGTGCGGCGGGTGCCAGTTCAGCTTGGCTGCTGGACTCCACCCTCTGAGGGGACTTGGCCCCTTCTTGTCTAACGAGGGCACCAACTGAGCGACGCAAACTTCGCCCGGTGAAGAACCCAACCATACGCACTTGTGAGTACCGCCCGTTGTGGGTATCGTCTTCCGTGGAGCTCCCTACGGGCCACGAAACGCTGTACTGAGTGGTGGAGACGCATGCGAACTGCGCCACTGGGACCTTCGGTGGAGCTCCCCATGGGGCCGGGAAGCATTATACTGGGTGGGGGAAACGCATACGAACTGCGCCACTGGGACCTTCGGTGGAGCTCCCCCTGGGGCCACGACACGCTGTACTGGGTGGCGGAGACGCATGCGAACTGCGCCATTGGGACCTTCGGTGAAGCTTCCTATGGGGCCACGAGGCGCTGTACTGGGTGGGGGAGCCGCGTGCGAACTGCGCCACTTGGACCTTCGGTGGAGTTCTTTTTGGGGCCACGAAGCGCTGTACTGGGCGGGGGGGACACATGCGAACTGCGCCACTGGGGCCATCGGTGGAGCTCCCTATGGGGCCACGAAACGCTGTACTGGGTGGGGGAGACGCATGCGAACTGCGCCACTGGGACCATCGGTGGAGCTCCCCCTGGGGCCACGCAACGCTGTACTAGGTGGCGGAGACGCATGCGAACTGCGCCATTGGGACCTTCGGTGAAGCTTCCTATGGGGCCACGAGACGCTGTACTGGGTGGGGGAGCCGCGTGCGAACTGCGCCACTTGGACCTTCGGTGGAGTTCTTTTTGGGGCCACGAAGCGCTGTACTGGGCGGGGGGGACACATGCGAACTGCGCCACTGGGGCCATCGGTGGAGCTCCCTATGGGGCCACGAAACGCTGTGCTGGGTGGGGGCGCATGCTTCGGTGGAGCTCCCCCTGGGGCCACGAAGCAATGTGCTGGGCGGGGGAGACGCGTGCGAGCTGCGCCACTTGGGACCTGTGGAGCTTCGTATGGGGTCACGGAGCGCTGCATGGTGTGGGGGAGACGCATGCGAATTGCCACTGGGCCCTTCAGTGGAGCTCCCTATGGGGCCACGAAGCGCTGTACTGGGTGGCGTAGAGGCGTGCGAACTGCGCCATTGGGACCATCGGTGGAGCTCCCTATGGGGCCACGAGGCGCTATACTGGATGAGGGAAACGCATGCAAACTGCACCCTGGAACGTCGGTGGAGCTCCCTTTGGGGGTACGAAATGCTGAACTGGGTTGGGGAGACGCATGTGAACTGCGCCACTGGGATCTTAGGGTGAGCTCCCTATGGGCCACGAAACGCAGTGCTTAGTGATGATGATGACGACAACGACGAGAACGTGGAGGGCAGAGGCAGGGACGGGAGGAGGGAGGAGGGGGCAGTGGGAGGAGGAGGAGGAGTGAGAACGCGGGGCGTTGTCTTTGCAAAACGAGGACACAACACCACATGATGGTTGGAACAACGGGGTCGTCTGCGCCGACATTGGTGCTAAGCTGCCCGCGTAAGCTCGCGCGTAAGCGCCCTCGTCTCCAACGTGGCGTGCCGCGCCGGCGGTCCGCGTAAGCTTCGACGTAAGGTTGCCACGTCATCTCGCGTAAGATCCGTTTTTCGATCGTCGCCCAACTCAATCGACATCGAGACAAAACTGGGGGACGGGTGCGAGGCGTCCGAAACCGATTGCGTCGAGCGGGTGTTTGAGGACATGGAAAGGGGGCCAGAGCTCGATTAACTGGAGTCGACGGAGTATCTGTTCAATGTGGGCGGCCTTCCTGTCGCGACTTCGCCGAGTACGCACTCTTGGAGTACGAGTACGAGCAGCAGGGTCGGCTGCGGGCTTCGCTCACGATCGGGAATCAGGCATAGGCGGCCCCCCTGGCTGCCCACGCGGCCTCGTCAAGCGGGTACGGTAAGGTTGCGGCCGCCCTGCCCCCTGAACTAGCAGCGGGATCGGTTCAGTGACAGCGACGGCACAGGCGGCGTGACAGCGTGCGCCTACCATTCGAATCATATGTCTTGGTCCCACCTGAGGTGGATCCTGCGGCAAAGCACGGGTTCAGGGTCGGTGGGAGGCGTCCGTTTCCTGTTGGTGGTGGGGGAGGAGGAGGAGGAGGAGGAGGAGGAGGAGGAGGAGGAGGAGGAGAGGAGGAGGGGAGGAGGAAGGAGGAGGAGGAGGAGGAGGAGGAGGAGGAGGAGGAGAGGAGTTCTTTCAGTGCCTCGTGGTTGAGGCACTTCAGATATTGCCTGTCGCCGCTCGAGCCAGGCAGGGCCTTGGGCTTGACTGCCTCGTCTTCCGCCACGCCCGCTGGAGCCGCATCCCACCGTGGCACCTCTGCCTCAGCCATTCCGTCGGCCAAGAACTGCGCGGCCTACGGTTTCGCGGCGCCCGCCGGCGGATGCTCTGGAGGTCGCTGAGCTGGCAGCGCGGTTGTGGCGCCAAGCCTGGAAGTTGCCCCCCCCCCCCCCCCCCGGAACCCTCCCGACCCCCGCTGCTCCCCGTCTGCGCTCCCCGATCCCGGTCCTGGCCCTCGCCGAAGGATTGGCTTCCTGAAGGGTGCGGCCTCACGGGCGCGGGCGCGTGGGACCGCGCGGAGGGTTATGGCAGGGCCGTGCCGTGTCGACGCGGCGTCGACCCTTGCGCGGTGGCCCAGGACCGGCCGATACGGAAGGACCTGACCTGGCGATCGAGGCGCCGCTGTTCGGTCCACGCGGTGTCAGAAGCCAGCGCCAGGGTCGTCACACGACGCGACCCTGTTGCACGGTGCGGGTGGGACTGTCCGGCGCGGGGCGCGGGGGTGGCCGGACGGGGCTGGGATGAGGATGTGATAAATCCGTTCCAGAGCGTTCTGGAGCGCTTTCAGAGCGTCGCCCGACACATGTTCTAGAGCAGTGGGAACTGAGAGGCTCTCGATTTATCATCACCCGATTTATCCACGTCCTGGCTTCGTCTTAGTTGGGGGTGGGGGTGGGGAGGTCTCGGCGTGCGCGGGGGGTGGGGGGTGGGGGTGGGGGTGGTCAGAACGGGTCGTCGGACGGTCCGACGTTGCCCAGCCGTCGGACGGTGAGCTTGTTTAGATCTGCTCTGGGTTCCGTCCTGTTCTCGCTGTGTGCTTCTTGTGTTACGTGTCGTCAATCGGGAGCCGTTGCAATTGGGAGCCTCTTCGGAGGCCGCGGTGGGTGTACCCACAGGCTGTCGGACGGAGCTCGCACGATGGGATTGGTGATCAATTAGCGAAGAGTATTGCATGAATACGTGGTTGCTGCCGAGACCTGCCTGGCGTGTGCATTTTCTGTACCAGGCTGTCCGTAGCGGGGCGTGGGGGTTTTGGATGCGCGGTGAGCGGTTCTGGCGCGCTTTTGGGGTGGTCCTTCTCCCGTCCCTTCCCCCCTGCCTGCTTCTTTCCCCCTCCTGTTCCTCCTTCCCCCGCGTCCCTCGTCCATCGTCCATCCTCTCTGCACCGGGTCGGAGTTTGCCAACCGACTCGGCAGCCACGGCCGTCTCCACCCTCCGCGCCGCGAGGGGCCGCGGTATGTGCTGCTTGGATACTGCGGGGATGCGTGCGTCC
>CAUYUJ010021481.1:539100-559100 GCA_963575745.1 Prorocentrum cordatum
TGATGATGATGATGATGATGATGATGATGATGATGATGATTGATGCTGATGATGATGATGATGATGATGATGATGATGATGATGATGATGATGATGATGATGATGATGATGATGATGATGATGATGATGCTGAGGATGAGGATGAGGATGAGGATGAGGATGAGGATGGTGATGAGGAGGAGGAGGAGGATGAGGAGGATGAGGACGAGAACGAGGAGGAAGATGAGCCCCTCCGCACCCAAGGGTCTAAGAGAACCAAGAGAAGCCTCGGCTTCGGCGGCGGTCAGCGGAGAGGAAAGACAGGGCGGCTCCGCAAGCGGAAGTAAAAAGCAACCCTCAAAGAGGTCAACGCCGGGGTATCCAGGGCTGCCCAGGGCTTCGGGAGTCGACGTCCAGGAGGTCCATGGGGACCGAAGGACCGAGGATCAGGAGGGTCCGGTTTGGGAGAGAGGATCCCCACCCCCCGACTCTGCGAATCTACAGGAAAGTTTTCGGTCATTGATGAAACAGTGAGCGTGCTTTCCCCGTCCATGTTCTGAAGCATTGGCCCAGACAGCAAGTGCGCTTCATCTCCGCGTCTCCTCGTCCTCTGCGCCCTGCGCTTCCACGTCCTCCCCCTCCCTCTCCGCCTCCGCATCCTCGCTCATTCTCCCCTCATATTGCTTCCTCCCTCCTCTCCCCAGGCTCAGCAAGGCATGGGTGTGCGAGCCCGAGATGTCTGGCTGCTGCTCCCTGGATGGGGCCTGTGCTCGGGGGGAGGCTGCAGCACCGCTCAACGGTGTGCATCGTTAGCGCTTATCGTTTCCATCGTCGTCGGCGTCGTCGTCGTCGTCGTCGTCGTGGTCGTGGTGCGTGTTGCTCTGCTCGGGACTTGTTTCCCTTCCACAGTGACCACCACCACCACCACCACCACCACCACCACCACCACCACCACCACCACCACCACCACCACCACCACCACCCCCCACCACCACCCACCACCACCACCACCACCACCACCACCACCACCACCACCACCACCACCACCACCACCACCACACCACCACCACCCACCCCACCACCACCACCACCACCACCCACCACCACCACCACCACCACCACCCACCACCACCACCACCACCACACACCACCACCACCACCACACCACCACCACCACCACCACCACCCCCACCCCCACACACCTCACCACCACCACCACCACCACCACCACACCAACCACCACCACACACCACACCACCCCCCCACCCCACCACACCACCACCACCACCACCACACCACAACACCACCCCCACCACCACCACCACCACCACCACCACCACCACCACCACACCACCACCACCAACCACCACCACCACCACCACCACCACCACCACCACCACCACCACCACCACCACCACCACCACCACCCTTCTCTGCCCCCTCCGCAGCCATTTTGGCGCAAGTTATCTCCAGCTCCAGGATGCTGAACGCCCGGCATATCAGTGCTGGCATGGCAGCCGACAGCAAGCCCGCTGCCACCGTGCCGATGCCGCTCACGCCGACGAGGGGACGGGCACACATCCAGGGCTGTGAGGAGCGACCGCCGCCGGCGCCAGCGGATCGCTCGCGGTCTGGGTCGCCGCGGGGCGCGGCCGAGCCCTGGAGGCCGTCCGCTGGGCTGGAGGCTCAGCATCGTCTGACCTACTGTGGAGACCCATACCAAACCAAGAAACATCCTGCTTGCCTCCAGGGTGCCCTGGGTTTCTTGGGTTTCTTGGATTTCGAAAGGTTTTGCTGTGGAAGGCGTGACGTTCCCACACCAAAAGTCTATGGACGTCCTTGGGTCTCAGGGTTGGGTTTCTTGTGGAAGGCTTCTTGTGGTCGGGCCCCTATTGTATCCCCATTACCCCTTGGCCATGGCATCTCAGGCCCCACCAGCTCACCCTCCGAGGTGGGAATAGGCCCCGCGAGACCCGAAGGAACAGACATCATCCCCGCCTGGGTGGGTCAGGGCCAGTGGGGCCAAGGCCGCGCCAACGGAGACACGGATCGGTGAAACGATGCTCAGAGGCGGACTGCGGCCTCCACCTGGAGCTCCTGGGCCAGCTGCTGCAGCGCCGCGGCAGCTGCGCGGGGGACGCCTGCGCGAGGCCCTGCTTCGAGCGCTGGGACGCGGACCAGGCGCTGCGGCTGGAGCTCCGGCGGGGCAACGCGGCTCTCTCGCAGGTGCTGCTGCGCAGCGGCGGCACCAGGGAGGAGCTCGGCTCGAGGTCGCTGGGCGGCGCGTGGGTGGGCGCGGCGCCCTCGCTGAGCATCTCCCGCGAGCAGTCGTCGAAGGGAGGCAGGTCGGCCGAGAATTCCGACGACCAGATCGACAAGATCCTGTCTACGGCCTGCAGCGCGGACGGGTACCTGAGCGTAGGCCACGACAGCAGCCACGCCAGCTTCATCGGCCACAACAGCTGGGACAGGGACGAGCGCGTTATCGACCAGCTCCGCAAGCCTTCTGCGTCGCAGCTCTGCAAGCAGAAGCCCAGAATGTCAGATGATCACACGAAGGTGGGAAAGCCGCCGAGGGCGTTCTACTCGCTGCGATGGCTGATGAGCAAGCCGCAGTATGAGCTGGCCTGGGCGCTGCTCATTATCTGCAACCTGATCGTGATGATCCTGGAAGAGGAGTACAGGGGCATGCAGCGCGGCTACGAGCTTGGGGGGATATACGCCAACTACGGCTCCAAGGAGTATACTGACAAGTGGTGGCCTGGAGCCGACGGTGCGTTCTACACCGCGGAGTGCCTTTTCGCAGGGGTCTTCACTCTGGAGCTGGTCATTACGTTCGGATATGACCTCACCTGCGCGTATGCCGCCTGGCCTACCCACCGGACGCCCTTTTGGAAGGACCCGCTGGACCTCTTGGACCTGGCTGTCGTTATGTGCTCCGACGTCTCGCTGGCCCTTGGCAAGATGGGCACGGGGGTCAACATGCAGGTGTTCCGCATCCTGCGCCTGGCCCGGCTCCTGCGGCTGGTGCGGCTGATGAGGAAGATCTACCAGTTCGACGCCCTGCACCTCATGACGACGGCCATCAAGGGGAGCCTGGGCGCTCTGATGTTCTCTAGCATGCTCCTGATCACGATCCTGACCTTGTTCGCAATGGTGCTCACGAACGTTCTGCGGGCCGCGTACCTGGGGGAGAACTCCCCCCTGGAGCCCGAGAAGCAGCAGGAGCTCTTCCGGTACTTTGGGACTTACTCCAGGTCGATGCTCTCGATGTTCGAGCTCGCCTTGGCGAATTGGCCCACGGTCACGCGATTCATGGTCGAGGAGCTCCACGAGTGCTTCGGTCCCATCTGCGTCGTGTGGAAGTTGTCGATCGGCTTTGCCGTGGTCGGCGTGATTAACGGCGTGTTCATCAGGGAGACCTTCTCGGTGGCGGAGAGCGACGAGTTCATCATGATAAGGAGCAGGATGCGGCAGGTTCTCCAGCACAAGGACCGCATGAGACGCCTGTTCCAGCTCGCGGACAGGGACAAGGACGGGGTGCTTGGCCACGAGGAGTTCCGCCGCGTCTTCGAGAAGCCCGCGATCAAGGCCTGGCTGGAGGCCATGGACCTGCGCTGCGACGACGCGGACACGCTGTTCGCACTCATCGCGGGCTCGATGGACGGCGTGATCAGCGAGGAGGAGCTGATCAGGGGCATCGCCCAGCTCAAGGGACCGGCCAGGAACGTCGACCTGCTGACCCTCGTGCGTGGCCTCGAGGCCAAGAAGACTCCCAGCTGAGCCGCTCGAGATCGGCTGGCCAGCGCTGCCGCCGCCCGGAGCAGGAGCAGCCGTTCCCTCTTTTCCGCGTGTGCGTATGGGGCGCCGGCACCACAGGCTGGGCACACGCCTCGTGTTCTCGCACGCGCTCGGGTGACTTGCTAGATTTTTGCGACTCTGCCTTGCACGTCTCTGTCTTGCACTGCTGATCTGGTCCTGGAACCTTGGACTGCGCAACGTTTTCGCTGACGCTTCATTCGTTTGCATGCTCCCTTGACTTGCTCCCTTGACTTGTTTCGGGCACTGCCTGGGGCTCTGGCTCCGTGCAGGCGGAGCCGGGCTCAGCCCGTTGTCAAAGCATTCGATTTCTGCATCTGCATTGCTTCAGAGTCCTCCTCATCATCCTCCTCCTCCTCCTCTCCTTACCGCCTGCCTCCTCCTCAGCTTCTCTTGCTCCTTCCAGTCCCCCTCAAAGTAGGTCAACATGCCCAGGCACCGTGCCAAGAGCTGGCGCACGACCTCTCGCGCTGTTGCGCGCCGGGCCAGAACAGATGCTGCGCCCGCGCCCGCAGTGACGCTCTCTTTCTCTCTTTGGCGTTTTGTGCTGATAGGCGGCATTCTGCCGCTGCTTGGATCCAAGTGGCCGCCGACCAAACAGTTTTGAAGAACAATAAACGCGTCATACACATAAACTTTTGGCGCTCCGCGCGGACTTCCTTGGATCCGCGCTGGGGCCCCCCGACAGCGCCTCTGGCGCCGCCCATGGCGCACTCCGCGCGCCAGGGACGGGGGGGTCCAGCGCAGGTCCAAGAAATCCGCGCGGAGCGCCAGAAGTTTATGTTTACGGCGTTTTTTCTTCTTCTGCAGTTGGTGGGGGCATGTGCCGGTTCTTCGAGGAATGGCGAACTGCATGGACATTCGCTTACCTTCGGACCTCCAGCAGTTTCTGCTCATGCCGCTTTTTCTTCCTCTCGTGAGGCTCCTTGGCACAAGCACTGCGCCCGAAGTCGTGCACACGCCGCCCCAACAGAGGTGCACAGGACGTGCTGCGCCTCAGACGCGTGGTCCTGGTGTTGATGATTTTGGCACGGCGGGCAGACGATGGCGTCCTAGTCTCTGCGCATTATGACACCACTCGCAGCACAGCACGACACGTTCTTGCATTTTGAAACCAGGCACGGCGCGGCACGGCCTGACAAGATGCTCGCATTCTGAACACCAGACACGGCACGCCACGGCAATTTTCTCGCATTCTGGAAGCCGAGCGCCGCACGGCACGGCAACATTTTCGCATTTCCAAAACAGGGCACGGCACGGCACGGCACAGCATGGCATCATCTCCGCATTCAGAAAGCCAGGCTTTTCACGGCACCGCACGATTCTTTCCGCTGTGACAACAGAGGACGCCACGGTGCGGCATTCTCTTGCATTCTGAAAGCCTTGCACGATACGGCACGGCACGGTATCATCTTCACATTCTGAAAACTAAGCACGGCACGGCATGACACGGCAATTGGCTTCGTCGGCAATCGGCTTCGTTCGCATCACGACACTGTTTGGCGCTGTGAAGCATTGGTGTGACACGGCGTGGCAGCTTTCGCATCGTAAAGCTTCGGCACGTCACGGCAGGTTTTGTTTTTGTTTTTGTTGTTGTCGTTGTCGTTGTCGTTGTCGTCGTCGTCGTTGTTGTTATTATTGTAATTGTTGTTGTTGTTGTTGTTGTTGTTGTTGTTGTTGTTGTTGTAGTTGTTGTTGTTGTTGTTGTTGTTGTTGCTGTTGTTGTTGTTGCTGTTGTTGCTGCTGCTGCTGTTGTTGCTGCTGCTGCTGCTGTTGTTGTTGTTGTTGTTGTTGTTGTTGTTGTTGTTGTTTTTTGTTTTACTCTTTGCTCTTGTTCTGGACCTCTGGTACGGCGGCACGGCACGGCACGGCCCCTTTCTCGCTCGACACGGCACGGGTGCAGCATCGCCCTGGAGCCCGGCGCGGCACGGCAGCGCCATCTCCTCGCCTTCTGAGCCATGACACAAACATAAAATTCTTTACGCTTCGCGTATCCCCACCCGCGAAACCCCCTCTCCAGGTCCAGGGGGAGGGGGTAGGGGGAGGGGTAAACCCCTCCCCGAAGGGGAAGAAGGGGGGTTGAGAACAGAGAGAGCTCCCTAAACCACTCACGCCCAAAGGGCTGGTGGGATTTCGGAGCCTCGCTCCGACTTCTCGGATCGGCGCTGGAGCCCCCCCGGCGGTGCCTCCAGCGGCGCCCTTGGGCGCGCTCCGCGCGCCACGGGCCGCGGGGGCCTCAAGAGTTTTTTTTATGTTTCTGTCGTGGTTTGTTCCCCCTGCCGCAGCCCAGGCACGCGCGCGCCACGGCAGAGCACGGCAGATTTTTTTTCCACGCTTCGGCAGCCAGGGCACGACGGCACGACGGCACCACGGCAAGGCGCGCCACCAGAATAGTTGGCCTTCCCATGGCAACCAGCCACGGCACATGGCGCGGCAGAATAGCTCTGCAGTGTTTGGGATCATGGAAATTAGATCGGTTATCGTGATTCTTTTTTTTGCTTGTATTTTTGTTGAGGTACGTATGTTTATACGTATGTATTTATGTCTGTATGCTGGTATGTGTGTATGTCTGTATGTCTGCCTGTCTGCTTGTCTGTCTGTTTGTCTGTCTGCCTGTAGGTCTGTATGTATGTATGTTTGTATGCATGTTTGTACGTATGTATGTATGTACGTATGCATGTATGTATGTATGCATGTATGTACGTATGTATGTGTGTGTACGTATGTATGTATGAATGAACGCATGAATGCATGAATGCATAATTGCTCGGCAGTGTTTGGGATTATGGAAACTAGATTGGTTATTGTTATTCATTTTTCTCTTGCATTTTTGTTGAGGTATGTATATATACATGTATGTATATGTATATGTGTATGTATGTATGTATGTATGTATGTATGTATGTATGTATGTATGTATGTATTCATGCATGTATGTATGTCTGTATGCGGCTATGTGTGTATGTCGGTATGCCTGCCTGTCTGCCTGTCTGTCTGTTTGTCTGTCTGCTTGTATGTATGTATGCGTGTATGTATGTATGTATGTATGCTTGTATATATGTATTTGTGTATGTATGTATGTGTGTGTGTGTACGTATGTATGTATGTATGCGTGTGTATGTATGTACGTGTGTATGATGTACGAGTGGTCGCATGACTGCATGTATTTGTATGTATCTGTATATGTACATGTATATGTATATGCATACGAATATTTACATGTGTATATATATATATATGTGTAGATGTATGTGTAATTGTATATGTATATGTATATGTATTGTATATGTATATGCACATGTATATGTATACATGCATGTATTCATGTATGCATGCATGTATGTATGTATTTATGTGTGTGCCTGTGTGTGTATGCAGGTGTGTGTGTATGTATTTATGTATATATGTATGTATGCATGCATGCATGCATGCATGTATGTCTGTATATATGTCTGTCTGTCTGTCTGTCTGTCTGTATGTATGTATGTATGTATGTATGTATGCATTCTATATGCATATATATATATGTATGTATGTATACATATACATATACATATACATATACAGATACATATACATATACATATACATATACATATACATACATACATACATACATACATACATACATACATTCATACATACATACATACATACATATATATATATATATATATATGTATGTATGTATGTAGATGGTTATGTATTATATATATATATATATATATATATATATATAATAAATATATGAGTAGGCCGGGAGGGGAGCCAAAATCGGTGCCGTCATGCCCCATGGCCGCCCCCCCGAACTTTTGGGGGGTCACAGACCCCCCGGGCTGTCCCGGGCCGCTCCCAAGTTGCCCACGACAGGCCACGCGGGCCGTACAGATGGTCAAGAAAGCCTGAAGAGGCCCCGAAGACGCCCAAGAGCGCCCCAAGAGGGCCCGTCAGGGCCCCAAGAAGGCCTTCAAGAGGCAAACATCGGCCCATTTCCTTAGTAAAACGTTCATTTTCAGCATACTCGCTGGCTTCGTCTTCACAGTGCCCCAGACGCCCCCGCGGAGCCCCAACACAGCCCAAGAGAGACCCAAGAGGGCCCAAGATGGCCCAAAAGGGTCGGCCTGTGGGGCTCAGGGAACCCCCCAAGACAGCCCAAAGGGCCACGAAGCTGGCCCAGGAGGCCCCCAAGACGGCCTCAGGGAGACCCAAGAGGGCCCCGTTCGAAATCATGTTCCCGGAAGCCTCTCATGGAACATGATTTCCGGGTTCCCAGGGCCCCCTAGAGGGCCCCACTCAGCGAGGCCCAAGAGGGCCCGAGATGGCTTGAAGATGGCCGAAGAGGGCCCCAAGAGGGCCTTCAAGAGGCAAACAGCAGCCCGTCCCCGCAGTTAAACGTACATATTCAGCATATTCCCTTGCTTCGTCTTCGCAGTGCCCCAGACGCCCCCGAGGAGCCCCAAGACAGCCCAAGAGAGACCCAAGAGGGCCCGAGACGGACCAAAAGGGTGGTCCTGTGGGGCTGACGGAACCCCCCAAGACGGCCCAAGAGGCCCCGAAGCTGGCCCAGGAGGCCCCCAAGACGGCCTCACTAGGCCCAAGAGGGCCCCGTTCGAAATCATGTTCCCGGAAGCCTCTCAGGGAACATGATTTCCGGGTTCCCAGGACGCCCAAAGACAGCCCCCAGAGGCCCCGGACACGCCGAAGATGGCCTCAGCACGGCCGACGACGCCGCCAAAACGCCCCAAGAGCGCCTCCAGAGGCCCCGCCAAAGGAGGGCCCAGAAGCCAAAAATTATAAATTTTCCAATGGTTTTTGAACCATTCTTGCGCTCTCCCATGTTCGGCCTCCCCACGGTCCTGGACCGTGTCAGAGGCCCTTCAGATCGCTCCAAGACGGCCGAAGAGGCTCCCAAGAAAGCCCAGAGACGGCCCAGGAGGCTCCCCAGATAAGTCAAGTGGGCCTCGAGAGCGCCCCAAGAGAGCCCCAAGAGCGACCCAAGAGAGCCCGAAGAGCGCGACATTTCGAGGTCTCCGGCCTGAGAGGCTCCTAGGACGCCCCCGGAGGCCATCAAGAGGCTCCCAAGAAGCCCCGTGAGGCTCCTAAGAGGCCCCCCGGAAGCCCCAATAGGCCCCCAAGGGGCCCCCAGGGAAGCCCCCTGCGGGCTCCTAAGACACTTCGGTAAATCATATTTCCCAGATAGCTTTCCGGGAATGGGGCTTCCGCCCGCCGCCCCAATCATGTTTCCAATAGGCTTGCCGACAAGGCCAAAAGGCGCCCCTCGGTAAGCCCTCAGAGGCCCCCCTGTTAGAGAGCCGAACAAATCATGCTCTTTGAAAGCTTCCCGGGAACATGATTCTCTATCTCGGAGTGGGCCCGCGGGGGGGGGGCGGGCCGCTGCCTGTTCCCCCCATCGGTGCCCTCCGGGAGTTGTTGGGGGGGTCCAGAGCTCCCGAGGCGGCCCGAAGCAGGCCACGACAGGCTAATGGGGGTCCCGAGAGGGCCCAAGACGCTCCCACGAGGCCCCGAAGACGCCCAAGATGCCCTCAAGACAGCCGACGAGGACTCCAACACGCTCCAGGACGGACTCAAGAGGCTCCCCAAGAGGGCCCTGGAAGGCAAGATTCACTCGTTTTCCGAGTGTTTTGGATCAGCGCTCCCTTCACGGCCTCGGAGGCCCTTCAGATCGCTCCAAGACGGGCCACGAGGCCCCGACGAGGGCCCCAAGACGGCCCAGGATGCTCCCCAGACAACCCAAGTGTGCCCCAAGAGCGCGCCAAGAGAAGGCCCAGAGGGGTCCCGAGGCGGCCGGGCCTGCCCCGAAGCAGGCCACGACAGGCTAATGGAGGTCCCGAGAGGGCCCTAGATGGTCCCAAGAGGCTCCGAAGACGCCCAAGCTGCCCTCAAGACGGCCGACGAGGACTTCAGCACGCTCCAGGACGGACTCAAGAGGCTCCCCAAGAGGGCCCTGGGAGGCAAGCTTCACTAATTTTCCGATGGTTTTTGAACGATTTAGGCGTTCTCGCTTTCCCCGCTTCCCAGCGCTCCCTCACGGCCTCGCTCGGAGGCCCTTCAGTTCGCTCCAAGACGGGCCACGAGGCCCCGCAGAGGGCCCCAAGACGGCCCAGGAGGCTCCCCAGACAACCCAACTGTGCCCCAAGAGCTCCCCAAGAGAGGGCCAAGAGGGGGACCGCCAACCGATATTTCGAGGTCTCTGCCCCAAGAGACCCCAAGGGGCTCCCAGGGAACGCCCAAGAGGCCCCCCACTCTAAGAAATCATGTGCCCAGAAAACCTTCCGGGGACATGGTTCATCATGGGCCCCAGAGTTCCCGGAGGCCCCCAAGGGGCCCCCAGGGAACGCCCAAGAGACCCCCCCCAACACACCCCAACAAACCATGTCCCCAGAAAGCCTTCTGGGGACATGAGTTCATCATGGGCCCGCGAGTCTCCAGAGGCTTCGAAGTACCATCATGCTGCAGGAGAGCTGTCTGGGAAGTTAATTGGGAACATGAAACTGATCGCCTTCTCGCGGCCCTCCGCAGATCGTTTCGCACAAAGTTGCCCCAAGTGCCCTCTTGAACCTACGACGACGACCACGAAACGACGAAGACGACGACGACGACGCGCCCCAATAGGCGACGACATTACGACGACGACGACGACGGCACGCCCCAACAGGCTCCCCAAGACGCCCCCAAACCCATGCTCCCAGAAGGCCTTCTGGGAACCCGATTCGTACGGTCTCCGCCCCCCTACACAACCATTTTCCTCGAAGGCCTTTCGGAATGCAGATTGGCATGCGTGTGCTGTGGTCCACTACTTCAGTGGAGCAGTGAATTCGTCAAGGCCTGGGGCCTGCTAGAACCTGAGCGCGCGCGAAGCGCCCGCGATGGTTCTAGAATGTATGTATGTATGTATGTATGTATGTATGTATGTATGTATGTACGTACGTATGTATGTATGTATGTATGTATGTATGTATGTATGTATGTATGTATGTAGCTAGGTATGTATGTATGTATGTATGTATGTATGCTTGCATGCATGCCTGCATGCATGCATGTATGTGTGCATGTATGTATGCATGCATGTATGCATGTGTATGTGCATGTGTATGTGTATATGTACGTATATGTATATGTACATGTATATGTACATGTATATGTATTTGTATACACATATGTATATGTATGTGTATGTGTATATGTGTATGTGTATATGTATGTGTGTATATGTATATGTATGTAAGTATGTATGCATGCATGCATGCATGCATGTATGTATGCATGTATGTATGTATGTATGTATGTATGTGTGTACGTATGTATGTATGTATGTATGTATATATGTATGTATGTATGTATATATGTATGCATATGTGTATATATATGCATGTAAGTATGTACGTATGTATGTATGTATGCATGTATTTTCAAACATGTATGTGTGTATGTATGGATGTCTGTATGTATGTATATAAGTATATATGTATGTATGTAGTGTAGTCAAAGGTGCTGTAATGTAATGTATTGTAATGTAGTGTAGTTTAGTGTAATGTAATGTAATGTGTTGTGATGTAATGTAACGTAATGAAATGAAGTGTAATGCAATGTACTGTATTGCAAGGCAATGTAATGTAATGCATGCATGTATACATGCATGCAGCTATGTATACATGTATATGTATATGCATGTACGCATACATGCATGCATGTTTGTATGCACACATATATATATACAAACATTTGTATGTATTTATATGTTTGTGTGTATATATATTTATATCTAAATTATGTTGCAGCGCTCTGCCGAACCGAAACTGATACTCCCTCGTTTTCGCCTCTTGGGCATCCTGTGGGGCCCCCGTCACCAAGGCCAGACTCGCCGCAGAATCCCGCGCAGTGCTGCGGCGATATTGTTCCCTATCTGTCTCCTGCTCCTGCAGCTTTTAGCCCAGCCAGCAGGCCCGATGCCAAGGGTGCTTGGGATCCTGCTGGCCATCCGCTGCGTAGGTGGGGCTGTGATGTCAAGACGAGGGAACATGACTCTGGACTGCTTCTTGTCCAGAACTCCGTTCTCTGCGCATCGGGGGAGTAAAAACAAACTTGGAACTGAAACATATCGGACGGGGCTAGGACGAGGATGAATCCGTTCCAGAGCGTTCTGGAACTCTCTCGGAGCGTTCTGGAATGCTCTGAGAAGGCCGCGGTGCCCGAGACATTCTCCAGAGCCGCAGGCTCTCAGATATTCTCGATTTTATCTCACCCGATTTTATCCTCGTCCTGGCATCGTCTTAATCTGAGTTTGCAGCTGCTCCGACTGTATGTTCGCCACCGTGCGCTGTCTGACGTGGCAGCGATGCTAACATCAAGTCTGGAGGCAAATGTCCGTTCGGACGCCCGAAATCGTCACGCCCCACTCGTGGGGACGGCGAAATTCAAAGCAGGCCTACCGTGACGAGCAGCGCTGGCGGCAGTCGGACCGACGTATAAGATCGAGGTCGGTTCGGGGAGGGTACCCAAATATTCTTCGTGTTTGTTCGATTTTCCTGTGCATCCTGGGGAGGGCACCCTTGGATGCTCTGTTCGTTTTGGCCGACGGAGGGTCTCATGCTCTTGAGGGATGCTCTTCTGGCCGGGGTCCGACTGTATCAACAGGCGTGCTTGGGGGGCCCTGCGGCATCTCCTGGCGTCAGATTCTGCCTTTGCCCTGGTCCGAAATCCAGCTGAATCCGTTTGCATCCCGCTGAATTTTGCTTCATCTGGCTTAATCCCGCTCAATCCGTGGCCTCATCCGGCGTAACGGCCCCCCAATAGGGTTTCATCCTCCCTAATCCTTCCGACGACGATATCCCAGTAGTTGCCTCCTAAAGTATTAGCAGGCCTGCTTGGGGGGCCCCGCGGCGTCTCCTGGCCATCCCCTGCCCCAGAGGTCCCGACCCCTTCCCCTGGGGTGTTTTTTCAACCCAGATTCATTTTTGATGGTCCCCCGGCCCGATAACAGGCCCTGGAGACCGAAACCCCGGACACCCGCCAGATCGAACAAATCAGATCCTCGGACCTCTGGGCGAACAGGCGTGCCTAGGGGGGGGGCCCGCGGCGTCTCCTGGCCATCCCCGGCCCAGTGCCCTACGCTCGCCGTGGGGGTGGCGTGGCTCCCCTCCAGCCGTCGGCTTCACGCAGGGGGGCGAGATTCTCCCTCATCCTTCCGACGAGCCCTCGACCTCACGCCTTCCGCACCTGCCGGACGGCAGATGGCGCGCGGCCGCCGCCACCAGCGCGGCCGCATCTGGCGGCCGCCGTCCAGGCCGCAGCGGCGGTCTCGGCGGCCGTGGCGGCCGCGCCGCAGCGGCACCTGCTGCGCGGAAGGCTCGGCAGGTGGAGGTCGTGGGAAGACCTCCCCGTGCAGTACCTGCCTCCTCACCTGGCCATCCCCGCCCCCTCCCCTGCGCTCGCCAAGTGGGCGGACGCGCGGCTCCCCTCCACAGCCGCCGGCCCCGCACGGGGGGGGCGAGCCTCTGCCAGGGCGACCTCTTGGGGCACGGCCCTCGGGAGGCGCGCGGAGAGGCCAGACCCGAGCGCCCGCCTGGGGGGGGGGGGGCTGGTGTGGCTCCCGGACCCCCAGCGTCGTGATTTTGTCATTCAGCCACGCGCAGAGGTGGGTGGGGCGAGAGGGGAGGGCTTCTTAGAAGCACCTCTGCTTCTCAGAAGGCGCGGGCCTTATCTGTAGATGCAAGGCCAGCGCTCTCTGAGAAGCGGGCTCCTTCTAAGAAGCCCTCCCCCCTCCCTCCACCCCCTTGTGCGCGCCGCCAAGTCATGGCGTGACCCTCGGAAGCCTGGACCCCTTCCCGGGGACCCGTTTCCCCTCCGGAGTCGTGCTCCGACGGCCCCGAGGCCCAGGAAGGGCCTCTCGCAGGCAGGGAGCAGCGAAGCGCCTCCCGCCACGACTGCTTCGCAGCGCGAGGGGGTTTGGGTCCCTTCCGACGCCGTCGGCTTCGCACAGGCGGGGGGCGAGAGGCCTTCCTTGCTGGAGCGACCTCCTCTCGGTGCACGGCCTCCTTCGGGGAGGGGACCGCAGCCCGTGGCCGGGCTCGGCCGTGGCTCGCCGGTCGTCGGAGGTATGTATTTTGTGAAGGCCTTGCGGTCAGTGCCGCCGACCCTGAAGACGATGACGAGGACGAGGAGGAGGAGGAGGAGGGGGAGGAGCAGGAGGAGGAGGGGGAGGAGGAGGAGGAGCGGGAAGAGAAGGAGGAGCAGGAGTAGGAGGGGGAGGAGGAGCAGGAGGAGGGGAAGGAGGAGGAGGAGGGGGAGGAGGAGGAGGAGGAGGAGGAGGAGGAGGAGGAGGATGAGGAGAAGGAGGAGGAGAAGCAGGGGCAGGGGGAGGGCGAGACATCTTTGAATTCCCAGGCCCTGATCAATTTCAAGTGCCTTCCCGCTTCAAGGATCGATCTGCTGTTGCTGTGCTGTGGTATTCTCTGAGAGGGCCTGAGCCCAATCTGCTTTGTCCGCCTTCCTGCTTAATTTTTTGTTGTTGTTTACCTGCTTCTTTCGTCCGACGTGTATCGTCGCATCGCATGCAGCGATCGGCAAGCTGCGCACCAAAGGTTACCCCTGCCTGGAGTTCACTCCTGTCGTGGCCGTGGCACCCGACAACCTTCAAGACCGCTGGCTTTCAGAGATTCCATATTCAACTCGGGGCTCATGTTTTTTCAAGACGCGAGGAGGTCTTATTTTTGGGCCGTAGCTGGGGTCCCAGGCAACCCCATAACGCCTTCGGCGAGGCACAGTTGCTGGAGAGCATGCCAAGGCGGGAGACCGCGAAGACCCGACGCAGACGCCCGAAAAACTCGAAGGTTCGTCGTTTGCGACCCGTCCGAAATGAAGACTTCAACATATCATCATGGAACATAGAAGGGTACACGGAAGCCAAGCAGGTTGGGCTAGAGGTCACCATGCAAGTTTGCGACATCATCGTCTTCTATCTAGGAGACTTGGAGACCCAAGTCAGACAAGTTCGTGACGGACACTGGGTACCTGGTCGTGCTCGCCAGTGGCGCGGACATTGCCGAGGGAGAGGACAGGGCCAGAGCTGGTTTTATCGTGAGCCCCAGCTTCAGGCAGTCTGTTGTCGGATTCTGCCAGGCCTCTGACCGAATTGCTTCGTTGAAGCTGCGTGTTTTGGGAGGGAAGGCGGTGATCTGTTCAGCGTCTGCGCCGCGGTCCAGAGTTTGTCCTTGGCGACTTCAATGCCAAGCTATCTTGCAACTATGACGACGAAGCGCAACTCGCGTGGCCAAATGTTTTCCAGCCCCCCAGACAAACCTGCCAAGTCGACGCGAACAAACACGTCCTGGTGGAGATATGCACGCAACTGGGTATGCGCATTTCGAACACATCCCTCCCGTCTTCACAAGAACAGTTGGCTACGAGTTACAATGTGGGGCGCCTCGCAGGCGAAGCAATACATTGAAACATTCATTCCCAGGTTCATTGTATGCTGTGAGTCCAGTCTTGATCTCATAGCGTGGTCGGTGTGAGCGTCCGCCGGGACAGGCCGCTTTCATCGCACCATTTCTTGCTGGAGGCGCGAGTCCGTGCGGCAGTGGATGAGGCTCTTCCCAGAAGCGAGGCTGGCAGGGTAGACGCATCACAGCTGAAGTCTGCCAGCATCTAGCATCGCTTTGCGTATCAGCTTGCCGACGCGTTGGGGGAGTTTGCCGGTGCAACGCCGAGACACGACGACGTGAACACAGCGTGGAGCCAGCTTGCATATGGATTCCTTTGCGCTTCGGAAAGTACCTTTTTGGGGTAGATGAAATGTTTGAGGGAGTCGTGGGCGCAGCGTTGAGCCGTGCCGTGCGGAGGGGAGACAGGACAGAAGAGAAACTTTTGGCGGAAAAGATCAGGAAAGCAGTCGTAAGTGACAGGGCCGCCTGGCTGCAGGAGTTGACAGCCAAAGGAGATTGGGGCGAGGTCAGACATCTCTGGAAAGTATTCTGCCCGCCGTAAGGTATCAGGGCGCCAACATCGCAGAGCGGATTTCGTTCGGAAAACGACAGGGTGGGCCCGGGGTGTCCTGTAGAATTTCGTTTCGGACTTCGAGGTGGATTTCGTGCGGATTTTTTTTGGCCAGGGATGGAGACCAAAAAGAATCCACGCGAAATTCACTTCGTTTTTCGCTCGCCGCTTCGGGCAAAAATCCACGCAGAAATCCACGCAGAAATCCGCTGCAGCACGTCTGCAAGGCCGGTGCAATGAAAGGTAGACTCAAGAATTGCAACGGCCAGCTCGTGGACAGCGACAGCAGGGCAGATTCTCTGGCAGCGCACTCGGAGAGGGTGCAGTGGGCCTGTAGGGGGACATGCCCGACATAAGCCTGCTATAGCACTGCCGATGGACGCTCTGGACGAGAGTGGTCTACCGATCGTCCTTGGTGCCGTCGCAAACGCAGAAGTGAGCAAAGCAGCGCGTAAACTCAGAACAGTGCAGAGCCGGAGGGATGGAGAACATGCCGCAGGAGTTTTGGCGAGCAGCTTGCGAGGACTGCAACCCGACGCTTGAGTGGATCGCTCGTTCCTGCAATGTTGTATGGGAGACGGGGCGCGTCCCCAATGCTTGGCACAAGTCTAGGGTGACAATGATCTACACGAAGGGCGACCCTGCGGACTGCAACGATTACCGCCCGATCAGTCTTTGCTGGTCGAATACCAGATGTTGGCGTTCGTGCTGCTGCAGCGCCTGGAGGACGCTGGCGTGGAGCAGTGCATATGAAGCACACGCTTTGGATTCCGATGTAACTGCGGCACAGCAGATGCGGTCTTCATCGCCCAGCGGGCTCTCGAAGAAACGTGTTCTGCTCGAGATGGCAAGGCTGTGTTCTTGGCGTTAGGGCGACAGGCTTCGACTCCGTGTCTCCGGAGGCACTTGCCAATTCCCTGCGAAGGCTTGGATGACCAATCCGTCTCGTGAAGATAGTCGTTGAAATTAAGGAGGGCCGATGATTCGTGGTCGACGACTTCGGCGTCACGTCTCAGGACAGGGTTCAAGAATACGGCATCTGCCAAGGGAGCCCGCAGTCGCCGTTCTTGCTCACCATCGTGTTGACAACGCTTCTTCATGACGCCCACAAGGAACTGCAATAACGTCGAAGTGGACAGGTTCCAGAGTAGCTGGTCTGGGATCTGGTTTAAGCGGGACGACGCCTTGTTGATGGGCGCCCGCGCTCCAAGAGCTGAAGACATACGTGCCAAAAATTGGGCGAACTACGGCCTCTTGCTCGAGTGGAAGAAACTGGAGCGAATGACTGCGCAGACGGAGGAGGACATCGTGGACAACGCTGGCACGCCCTTTCTCAACACGCAACCTCTCGTCTACCTGGGCACGTCGCTGTCTGCCGACGGGAGATGCGCCCTTGAATTGGGTCGTAGACGTGGAGTAGCAATGCAAGACTGCAAGACGGTGCACGCGATTTGGTCTCACGCTTCTTTGGCCAGGGTGCGAATTAATGTGCTCCCTTTTTGCTGTTACTCTAAACCAAGTGGATCGCCGAAGGTTGGACAGCTTCCAGAAACGATGCGCTTGGAGGATTCGTAGGGTACCTCTAGCATGCATCAGCAGAGTCCCGACTGCCACTGTCTTCGCCATGGTTGAGCAGCTGAAGCTCAGTGACCGCCTCGCGAGACGGCAGATAACCTTCACGGGGCAGTTCGCGTGCCGACCCAGTCTAGATCCTGTGCGGCGCTCGGTGTTTGAGGGGGGCATCCTGGAGCTGCTGAAGGTGCCTGGCCCCTGCAAGTGGGGCAGACCGATGCAGACATGGAGCCATGTAGTGTAGGTTGATTGTCTCAAGGGCGCAAGCTTCCGCGGACGGCTCGCTGCCTACTTCCGCCAGCACGAGTGTGGGAGCGCGCGGTCGTAGCGTGGACCAGGTGGTGAAGGCGCTCTGGTTGCACTGTTTTGCGTGTGCTGTCTCACCCTGCTCACGCACCGTCTGGTGAAACGCTTACTTGACTTAACCTGACATGGCAGATGCCAGCGTTCGCGGTACCAAAACCCGCGGCGGCAGGAGCACTTCGTCGCCCTTCGTGCCACTTCTGCGGTTCCCTGGTTCTCTTCAGGCCCTGCCTCCTGACCTCTTGGCTCCATTCCGGCCCTGCACCTCATGCCAGCTCAGCAATGCCTCTTGCGCCCGCCGCGGCCGCTTCGTGCGCTGTGGGCTTTCCGGCGGTCTCAAAATCAGCAGGGTTGGATCTTACGCACTCTCTGCACTCGACGGCGTCTTCGTTTTCTTCTGAGTGAGATCCCCGTCGTGGCTTGACCTTGGGCCGTGCTCCTCTGGTTCCGTTTGCTCTTCCTCCTCCCCTCTATCCCCCGTTTCCCCTGCTGCTGCTGCTCCTCCTTTTCCTCCTCCTCCTCCTCCTCCTCCTCCTCCTCCTCCTCCTCCTACTTCGAAAAGCCTTCGTCTCCTCCCCGCCTCCGGCACACCCTCCTACTTTTCCTCCTCCTCCTCCACCCCCCTGCTCCCCTCCCTGCCCCCTTCCTCTCTTTCTTCCCCAACCACTTTCACGATTTTGATGATGTCGACGACGAGTCTGGAATCGAGCCCAGCGACAATTTCAATCGCAGGGCTACCCACGCCGCTTCAGACTTTGCGGCGTGCGAACACGTAGAGGAACGGATTGCAAGTGTAGATGGGCGGGGCGAGTTGCCGCACAATCGCACCGCAGCTGGGCCCGACCTGGCAACGGCATGGGAACCTGATATCCATGACCCCCGGGCAGCACAATGCCGACACGGCGGACAGGGAAACCAGCAAAACGACGGCATCGCGGAGTTATTGCAAAAGATTTTGGTCGACAGCGCACACGGAACATGGCAACATAATGTCACTCAGGAGGGGAAGAAACACACAGACACAATTCATCGTCGATCCCCCAGAAAATATGCGAAAATATGGGAAGTGGGCGGGAAGACAGAAACCCAGAAAATATGGGAAAATATGGGGAATCTTTTTATTTGTGTGTATTTATTTGTGTGTCCTGGGGCCCCTTCAGTCACATATTCCAGATGGTGGGTCAACCTCGAGGGTGATTCCTTGAACTTCGCGCGCCTGCGACCGCCCGCGCCGCCCCGAAGCGGCCCGCCGGCCTGCCAGCCGGCGGCCTCGCGCGTCCTCGTCGTCGCCCTCGCTCCCCGACCCCGTCGACGACGATGACGGCGACCACGACGAAGGAGGCGACCACGACGACCACGGCAGCGGCTGCGGCGACCACGACGACCACGACGGCCAGAGTGCTGTTGCGACAGCGACAGCGACGGCGACGGCGATGGCGATGGCGTCGGCGATGGCGACGGTGACGTCGACGGCGACGATGACGACGGCGGCGGCGGCGGCGGCGTCGACGGCGCGCGGCGGCCACTCCCGAAGGCGGCCGTGGACGCGGACGCGGGGCCAAGGGCGGCTCCTGGTGATGCGCCTGGGTTGCGCGATTCGCTCGCCAGGGGTAGCTCGCCAGCGTGGCGGCTGGCCTTTCTCGGCGGCGCCCAAAAGGGTTGGGCGCGAGGCGGCGGCGCTTCGTAGAGGGCATGGCCCTTTTCAGAAGGGCCTGGCGGCTCCTGAGGAGCCTTCTTAGAAGCCAACGGGGCCTCCTGAGAAGGCCCGTTCCTTTTAATCTCCGCCGCATTCTTGGGCCAATTGTGCAAGATGTCCTGAGCGAGGGGCCAGTTCCGGATTCGGCGTCAGATTCGGTCCGATTCGCCAGAAATGGTGCAGGATGCGTTCTTGACACTTCTCCTGGGGCCGATCTTGCGTGGATGTCCCGAGCGAGGGCGCCAGTTTAGGATTCTGCGCCGGATTCGGTCAGATTCACCAGAAACGGTGCAGGAAGCACAGCTGTTGGCCTCACTTCCTCGCGCGCTAGGGTCAGGACGACGCGAGCTCCACAGAATCTCGTCCCAATTGATTTGCCCCTCCTCATCCAGGCCCACCGGGCGCTCGTCGTTCAAGGGGCGCTTGTCAGTCGTCAAAAAAAAATGCTTGCAGGGACGTATGGTTAGGTCAGGCATGTCCTCCTACAGGCGGACTTTGGAGGACAAATGAAACATAAGCAGCAAACAATCGTCAAAAAGAGTTAAAAGAGCACGACAAATCGTCTCCATTTTTGAAACACATTCTTGTATATTTCTCCTGTAGAAGGACATGCCTG
>CAUYUJ010021481.1:566600-573809 GCA_963575745.1 Prorocentrum cordatum
GTGCCCGAGGCGCGCACCGCAGCCGCGGCGGCAGCAGCGACTCCAGCAGACGGAGGTGCGTGAGTTCGACCAGACTCGAGCCAGAAGGCGATGCACGCAGGGATGTTGCAGCACCGTCGACAGCCTCGAGGAGTTCGTTCACTACTGACTGGGCAGGTGTGCCCGTGACGCCCCTGTTGGCAGGTAATGATGAGGAGCCGCAGCTGGCACCTCTCCGCCTGGATTGCTGCGGGAATATCCTCCCGACCTTTTTTGCAACAAGTAAACCTTGTAGTGCGCACCTGGGCATGGGTGCAGCCGAGCACGCAGCCAGCGTGCTAGCCAGATCACTTGCAGGCCAGAGCCGACCGTGGTCGACCATGGCCCACGTGCAGGGCATTGATGTAGCGTATGATAGTTGGATGGACGAGTGCATTGCCTGGGTCTCATGGCAAATTCGTGCCAGTGCCATCTTTGCGCCGCTTGCCACGTCAGCACAGGCATGCGCGCTAGCAGCTCGCGATATATGTGACCGTGCTTGGGCGTTGGCACAGCATGATCGTGATGTGTACACTAACAGGTTGAACCGTCTGAGGCGTAGGCCAGTCGATAGCACGCACGCTGAGGAGTGGCACGAGCACATCGTACATGCCCTTGCCGCACTGCAGCTGACGCGGGATCAGTGGCAAGCCGAGGCGTCGGGCGTGTCGCTTTTAACCACGGCCGAGAGGGATGCAGCCAGGACGCGAGCGAATCTGTTCTGGGAGTCTTTCTTGCATTTTGAAGATCCGCTCACGCCCAGGCAACTGCAGCATGCCTTTAACGATGTGCACGACTTTCAACCGTCAGCTGGAGCAGACAGCTCGGCAGCACAGACGCAGCCTGTTGCAGAGGCAGCAGGCGCTCAGATGACGGACGATAACGTTTCACTCGATTCCAGCATGTCATTTGGATGCATGGCTGGGCACGCCGGGGCTTCAGGCGTGCATGAAACTGATACGGATGACGACCTATATGCAGATGCATCAGACACGAGCTTCGTGCAACTGAGTGCTGGGAGCCCAGTTGCGGAGCAGCAAGGTTGGATCATATGCTCGCCGTGCGCGTCTGACGCATCTGCCGATAGCGATATGGGTGGGTGGGACTGCGTGGGTGAGCTTGGGCGGGGGGGGGGAGGCGACACCGCTTCGGACGCGAGCTCCGTGACAGGCTGGGACCTATGCTTGTCCACGGTCAGCGTTGGCAGTCCGAGTTTTCAAGTCGTTTGCGAGTCGCCAGGGGCGTGCATCATGCCCAGCGCGGCCTCCGCTTCCGCCGAGCGCAGCAGAACTCGAGTCTCTTGGGGAGAGACCGAGGTTCGCACGTTTATTGTTGATGAATGCAATGGTTTGTCCGAGGATGGGGGATCGGGTCAGGCCTGCACTACACCAAAAACAGTCATAAGTTTAGAGGCGCTGCTGGTGGGCGTCGACGGCTATGCCAAATGCGATTTCTCGGGTGCCGATCGGATCGTTCGATGCATTAGTGAAATGCCGCCTCTTTGCCTTTTGAGGGAGGTAGGGGAAGTCCAGCTCAAGGCGGAGGCGGAGTTCGCGCTGGGGGCGGCTGCGCCTAGCGAGGTGCCGATGGGTCCCATTGCTTTGTTTCCAGACGGCTCTCTAACGGCAGAGCGAGGACTTAGCGGTTGGGCAATGGTAGCAACTTGCTTGGACGAAGAAGGAGATGTTCGGTTTTTGGGATTTTTTGCCGGGACCGTCTTTGCCACGATTGGAATGCAGCTCGAAAAAGATGTCAGTTCGATCACCGCCGAGACGGTGGCTTTGATATGGTCGTTGAGTTGGGTGATTAGCTATACCATGCAGCAGTGCGAGCAGTGCGAGCTTTACCCCGTCACGATATTTTCTGATTGCGAAGTGGCCATAGCCATAACGCTCGGCAAACAGTATCCGCATGCTGAACCCGAGCTGGGAGCGCTGGCAAGACACATATATAAGATTGCTTCCGCCCGTGTGCCAGTTCATATTCTGCATGTCTACGGACATAACAAGCATTGTTGGAACGAGATGGCCGACGATCTGGCCAAGTCTACTCGTGATTTTGTGTATGACTGCACTCCCCCATGGATAGTGCAGCAGCTATACCACACACCCGAGCTAGAATGGAATTGGTTGCTCGATTTGCCAGAAGCTGACAAACACCAGTATCCATTTTCGAACCATGCTGAGTTCACGTTGCCTTGTCGGCCCCAGCACATGTGTTGCGATGGAGCTGGCTTATATGTGCGCGCCTTGCCTGCCACATGTTTGCAGCCAGAGCTCGACGAAGAAGTTCAAAAGGCGGTGCAACGCTCCATGATACTTGTCACGTATAATGCTGAGACAGCGCAGGATACGGTAAAGGGCGAAAGGACCGTCTTGCGAGGCCAATGGTTGAGGCAACAGATTCAGGAAGCAGCGGCGTTGCTCGTAGGCGTGCAGGAGGCGAGGACGCCTCGCGGCAGTCGCACTGCCGACGATTTTTACTGCCTGGCATCGGGGGCGGAGGAGGGAAATAATTTTGGATGCGAGTTATGGGTCAACCTCAAGGTTCCATACGCCACTGTGGGGGGGGGAAACCTGTTTTTCTCAAGCCGAGGCACTGCATTGTGGTGCAGGCCTGCCCGCGCCTGCTAGTTGTTAAAATCAATGCTCCATGCTGGCGCACTGTCGTGCTGGTGGGGCACGGTCCCTGTCCAGAGGCCCCGCTCAGGTTGCGCAAGCAGTGGTGGGATGAGACCACGCGCAGTGTAGCCAAGTTCGGGGTGGACATTCTCTTGCTCGATGCCAATGCTAAAGTAGGAGCTAATCCAACAGAAGCTATCGGGTCGCATCAGGCAGCCAAGGAGGACAGCAACGGGGGTCTCTTCAATGGTTTGTTGTCTGCTAATGGCTTGGGCGCCCCCTCCACCTTCGGTCCCTCCCCGACCCCGTCTTACACGCTCGATAAGCAAGGAGCTAAGCATCGTGTCGATTACGTGTGCACGCCGAGGTGTTGGCTTGGACATGTGATTGAGCATGGAGTGCTGCGTGACTTTGATGTTGCGCGCAGTCATCAAGATCACTTCCCAGCATACGTGAAGTTGCAATGGGCTGAGCAGTTTGACGTAAAAAAGGCATGCCCCGTCTTGGACAAGGAAGCTATGCGGGATCCTGAGAAGCAGCAGGCCTTCAGAAGCGACCTGCAGTCTGCGCCACGCGTGCATTGGTCAGTTGACGTGAACCAGCATTTCAGTATGATCACGAAGTTTTTCCAGGAATGCGCGGAGCGTCACTTTCGTAAAACCAAGCCGGGACCCACCAAAAGCTATGTTCGGGATGAAACCTTGTGGGGTATCAGGTTCAGGAGGACCGTGCGTGGAGTGCTCCGTGCTTTTAAAGGGGAAGACGCTCGGCCTATCCTGTTTTTAGCTGCGTCGCTCATCGAGGCACATGATGACCCGCAGGTGGCAGCTGTTCGAGAGGCGCTTCCTGAGTTTGACTCGGCTGTAGGCATCCTCACGTTTGCTGCTCGGTTGTGGGTCGATCAAGTCCATGGGGTTCAGGAGTTTCACGGGGCTTGTGTAGCTTTCCTGAGATCCTCGCAGTATGTGATTCGCCGTAAGTTACGGAATGATCGCACTCGGTTCCTGGAAGAAAAGGCCACCGAAATCAATGATGCTATTAATTCAGGAGATGGCCGTGTGGAATGGTCTGGAGTTAAGTGTTTGCTTGCCTTTGGGGGTGGGCGTAAGTCTGGGGACAAAAACGTGTTGCCTATGAGGGTGAATGAGGAAGGCCAGCCGTGCGAGTCACGCGAGGCCCTGGCACGAGGGCTCTTAGAGCACTTCGCAGCCACTGAGAGAGCCAAGATTTGTACAGTACCAGAGCTCGTGACCCGCTATAATGAGCAGCAGCAGCAATTCCACTCGAGCGGGCATCGTGAGCTGGCAGACTTGTATTCTTTAGCGGGACTGCAGTGCGACATCCAGTGTGCGGCGAGGCGCAGGGCAGCAGGGCACGATTTGTGCACCAATGATCTGTATCAGGCCGCACCAGACCTCAGTGCATAGATTTTGCTGCCACTTGTCTTAAAAGTACAGATGGCATGCCGAGAACCCCTGGCATGGAAGGGTGGGGTGGTGCACGACTTGTACAAAAAGGGGGATGCTCGGTTGTTAAAAAACTTTCGGGAGATCCTGTTGGGCGTGCACGTCTGTAAGCATCGCCACAAGTTCCTACGGCGCAAAATCCATGACGTTGCTTCGGTCCTGTTGGACTGTGATCAGCACGGGGGCCGTTCAGGAAGAGGCACGGCGGGTGCATCGCTTCAAGTTAGGGCTTTTCAGGACCTTGCTAGGCATCTGGGGTATACTTCGGTGCTTTTCTTCACGGACCTAAAAGCAGCGTTTCACACAGTCATTCGAGAGTTTTTAACCGCCTTGCCGTCGGCACAGCAGGACTTGGAGGATGTCATCGACAATCTGCAGTTGCCGCTAGCGCTTGAAGGGGTGATGAGGCAGTTGCTGGCAGAGCCAGCTGTGTTCGACAGGGTAGGTACCCCGCACCTGAGAGATGCAGTTGCCGATGTTAACTCGAGCACTTGGTTCCAGGTAAAAGATGCTACGTCCGTGGCACAAGCGACGTTGGGAGCAAGGCCGGGCATGCCCCCTGCAGATTTCTTTTTTACCCTCGCTTTTGCCCCCGTGCATGAGGAGTTGAGGATGAGGTTTTTCGCCGGAGGTATCGACTTAAACGTTGAAGACATGTGCCCGCGGGTAGGACGCACCTTCACCAGCCGCGACAAGCAGCTGGACAGCCGCATAGGGTCACCTTCGTATGTGGACGATCCTGCCGTGCTGCAGGCATGTGCCAAGGCACGAGACTGCTGTAAGTTGGCCGAAGTTGTCGTAACAGCTGTGCATCAAGTGATGACGGCGAGGGGGTTTGTCGTCAACTACGGGGAGGGCAAATCGACCCTGTTGTTCCACCCTATCGTCGAGGGCAAGAAGGTTGTTAAAGCGAAGATAGCCGCGTTTAAGGGGGAGATGTGGGTCCCTGCTATCCAGCGTTCCGTTTTTGTTGCCGACGTGTGCAGGCACTTGGGATCTATGGTGCAGGATTCGGGCGCTATGAATGCGGAGCTTGCGCATAGGCACCACACTCAGTTGGGGGTACTCGGGGGACTTAAGAAGGCGGTTTTCACCCGTAGCAACGATTTACCTGTTGACACCCGTGTCAAGTATGCTGCTGCTTTCTGCCACAGCCGAGTGCTCTTCCATGGTGCCGTCTTGTCCGCACTCAATGCAGGTAATCAGAAGTACTTGGAAACTGCGTTTATGGCCCCTCTCAGGGCTGCCGTGGGCCTTCGGAAGCAGGACCTCGACGATGTGTGTGATTGGTCTACGCCTGAAGTTTACCTCAGATGCCGCCGTCTCCCTGCTCTCGTCACTCTGCGCCTCAGGAGGCTTCGGTTTTTGGAAAAAGTCTTGAGGTTCGGATCGGACGGGTTGTTGCACATGCTTGACGCACTTGTCAGTGTTAAGAATAGTTGGGCGTATCTTGTGAGGCAAGATATCTGGTGGATGTATGATCGGATCACGATCCCGATCGAGTGGTCTCCTGTCGGTGATTTGCCGTGGTGGATTGGCGTAGCCCGAGATTGCCCCAAAAAATGGACTTCTTGGTGTAGAGAGGCGGAGAGAGGCGCCATGGCAGAGCACTTGGCGAGCTGCGAGGTTGCTGTGTGGCAATCCAAGCTGGTTGCCATTTGCGAGCGTGGCAATCTCCCCGTACCCCCCGTCCTCAAAAAAGTTGCTGACAATGTCGTGTTTCCGTGCAGAGAGTGCGAAGAAGTGCTTAACACCAAGGCGGCGTGGGGAAGGCACCGCACTCTCGCGCATCCAGAGTTTGACCTAGCAGGAGCGTTGGCACTAGGATCCTGTTGTCACGCCTGCGGCCAAGATTGGCACACCAGAGGGCGGCTACTTCGCCACCTCCGCTTCGGCTCGAGCCGATGCCTCACGGTGCTTGCGCACCATTTGAAGCCCATGCCAGTTGAGCGGGTGCTGGAGCTGCGGAAGGAAGATGCTCGGGCGGCGAGGACTTGTCGGGGGCGGGGGGAATGTCGGAATGCAGCTACCGCACCGCCAGTTGCCTTTATTGGACCTGTGCTGGGAGGCCCAGTCGAGGCCAACATTGCCAGAGCCACGACTGACGGCGTCGAGCGCGGACGGGATCAGAATGATGATGCCCCCGCTGTGATCAGTAATTCGCCGTCAGAAGTGCGTTTTTTCTTGCATCTTTTCAGCGGCCAACGTCGGGCAGGCGACGTGCAAGCTCACTTCGAAATGCTTCAGATGGCCGCTAGAGTACCTGTGGTAATGTTATCTATCGACGTTGCCAATAGTCCAGACCGAGGTGACCTTACAGTAGAAGCCTCGGTCGATAAAATATTAGAAATGTTGTGGACAGGGCAGGCCCTCGGAGCTGTTGGAGGGCCCCCATGCGAGACCTGGTCCAAGGGCCGTGCGAACCCGCCGCCTAATGGGGGTATGAAGCCTCGTATCCTGCGGTCCAGGGAATTTTTATGGGGCCTGGCGGCCCGCACGCCTTCTGAATGGAAACAGGTTATGCTCGGCAATCGTTTGTTGCAGACTATGCTTCAGGTCGTGTATGTTTGTGCGGCCGTAGGAGCTGCCTGTATTTTAGAACATCCTCTCGAACCGGAGGCCCCTCACCTCCCCTCGATCTGGCGCCTCCCTGAGATGGTTGCAGTGTGTGGTTTTAGAGCTCGTGCTGACATCAGGTTTCTGAATTTAGATCAATGTACGTGTGGTGCTCGGTCTAAGAAACCCACTACCATGTTGTGCGTTAATGTGCCGACGTTTCGTGATTTAGTTGCTCAGTTGCCAGGCGGGGGCAAATGCCCCCACACCTCGCATCCCGAAGAGCTCGTCGGGGTCCGAGGGAATGGCGATTTCCGAACTGCACAGCAAAGCAATATCCATCGCAGTTATGTAAGTTTATTGCCCAGGCACTCCTTCATACTGTACGAAATTGTGAATTGCTGGAAGTCGGTCAGGTCCCCGAGGTCCCGCCACAGGTGCAGGATTTCTATGTGCCCTACGACCCTTATTTCGAGGGTCACGGGTGGGGCCGCTACGCGGCGGACAGGCACCGTGCTGGATGACGCCGATGCCGCTGCCGCCTCGTT
>CAUYUJ010021481.1:573909-596409 GCA_963575745.1 Prorocentrum cordatum
TAGTAGTAGTAGTAGTAGTAGTAATACTAGTAGTAGTAGTAGTAGTAGTAGTAGTAGTAGTAGTAGTAGTAGTAGTAGTAGTAGTAGTAGTAGTAGTAGTAGTAGTGGTAGTGGTAGTGGTAGTGGTAGTAGTAGTAGTCGTAATATGAACAACCGTGAAAATACAAGTAATAGTACGTGCAGGCGTAACTTTAGATATGAAGGCGAGATTCAAGTACAAGTGTACGCAACTGTAACATTTAAGTAAAAGTATCAGTACCCGCATAAGTACACTTGTAAGTAAAGTACAATCAAGCGTACAAGGACAATTAAGCGTAAGAGTAAACGTGCGAGTGTCACTACAAGTATTATTGCAAATAGGAGTAAAATAAACATACACGGGCACATAGAAGTACAGCACACGCGTCAACACATGTACTAGTGGCCGTACAAGTATCAGTAAACATAACCGAAACAGTAAACTTATCAGTAACAATATCATGACAAGTACAAGGAACAGTTCCAGTAGTGAAAGGAGTACAATTAGCACCAGAAGTAGGAGGAACAGTACCAGGAAGCAGTAGCAGTAGTAGTAACAGTGAACGCAGTTTTAGAAGTCGTGGGAGGAGGAGGAGGAGGAGGACGAGGACGAGGAGGAGGAGGAGGAGGGAGAGGAGGAGGAGAAGGAGAAGGAGGAGGAGGAGGACGAGGAGGATTAGGAAGAGCAGGAACAGGGTGGACGGAGCATGGCGCAGAGAGAGAGAGAGAGAGAGAGAGAGAGCGAGAGAGAGAGAGAGAGGATGACGACGAAGGAAGTGCGTTCGAGCGCTGGGCTTGTTCTCCCGAGGTTGTCCTCTTCTTGGTCGTCGTTCTCCTTGTCGTCGTCGTCGTCGTCCTTGTCGTCCTGTCGTCGCTGTTACCGCCCTCGTCGTCGTCCTCTGTGTCGTCGCTGTCGCCGTTGCCGTCGCCCTCGTCGCCGTCGCCGTTGCCGTCGTCGTTATCGTCGTCGTCGTCTTCGTCGTCGTCGTTATCGTTGTCGTCGTCGTCGATGTCGTCGTCGTCGTCGTCGTCGTCGTCGTCGTCGTCGTCGTCGTCGTCGTCGTCGTTACCGTCCCCGCCGCCGCCGCCGCCTGCCGCCCACCGCCGCCGCCGCCGCCGCCGCCGCCTTCGTCGTCGTCGTCGTCGTCGACGTCGTCGTCGTCGCCGTCGTCGTCGTCGTCGTCGTCGTCGTCGTCGTCATCGTCGTCGTCGTCGTCGTCGTCGTTGTTAGCGTCGTCGTCATCGTCCTCCTGCCTGGCTGTTGTTCCCCCTGGCCAGTGCGGAGGGCAGGACTTGAGCAACAGCCTGGCGTACAACGTGCTTGAGGATCTCCAGAAGGGCGGCTCCATCAGCAAGGCGGGGCCTCCAGCCTTGCCCCCCTGGTGGTCCTCGAGAGGCAAAGCAGGCCGTGGGTTTAAAAGACTTGGTCATACGCGCGAGCCGTGGGGTTGAATTGCCTGCGCCACATCGATGGTACCACATAGCTTGCAGCACAAAGGTTGCGCCGCGTAGGGTGCACCACAGAGATTGCACCACAGATATCACGCATCCATGGTGCAATAACGCATTTCTTTGGGGTCCACACTGAGAAACATGTTTCGACCGCTCCCTCTTCGTGTGAAGGCCTTCAGAAAGGGCTGGCACATGAGCTAAAACCTTCAGCTTTCCATTCGACCGTCCTGCGCAGGCGGGGGCGTCGACATCACGATCAGTTCGGGTTCGGAACGGGCTCGGTGCTCCTCTGGACTGTCTCCTGGGGGCCCCAGAACGGCGTTTCGGGCTTCGTGTCGGGGCGACAAGGGCTTTTTTCCTTTCGGGTGATAATGCGATGGCGCACTTGTCTTCGGTGCTACGCGAGGAGCTAAACAAGCAAGGGCGGCTGCTCAGTGCTTTGGGCACGCTCGTCGGCGGTTGCGAACTGGCGGATCGCGTGGTGACAGCAGTGCTCGACCTTGGTGATCTCTTCTGGGGCGCGCCCCCCGCCCCCGAGGTGCTCCAAGCCGCCTTCCACGCGACCGAGCAGGGGGAACCTGTGGCAGGCATTGGACCCAGCGCGTTGCGGCAGCACCAGCGTGGGCCACGCCGGAGGTCGCGCCACTGGCAAGCGGGCGCGGCTGACAGGCGGATCGTGGAAGGGCAGCACTGGGCGCCGCCGGCGCCCTTCGCCTTCCACGCGGGCGCAGTGGAGCTCATGCCCACCTGGCTGGCCCCAGGCCTTTGGCGGCCCTGCGCTGCTGGCGACGGCGACGATGGCTGCGCGGGGCCGTCTGCAGCTACGGCTTGGGCTGCGTTGGCGAAGCCTGGAGCCTTCAGGGCTTTCAGATTGCGCCAGCATGGGCACGGAGCTGCTTGGTGCGAGCGGGGGCGTCTCGCCCGCCCATCGGCAGCCGCGGGCAGTACTGCGAGCGCGGTGGTGGCGCAGCGCGGCCTCGTCGCCGCGCAGGGCGCTGCGAGGCTGCGGGCAGCTCTCTCGTGCCCGGCAGCGGGCCGTGGCAGAAGGCCCCGCCGAGAGCTCAAGAGGCCCAGTCGGGCGCGCAGCGGAGTCTCCACCCGGCGCGCGCGGGCCTCCCCGTCCCATGGATTTGGGGGAAAGGGGCCAATGACCCTCTGTGCGATGAAAGCTTCGCAAAGGCAAGATGCGCCTGTGATGGGATATCCCTTGGACGTGGTTCACTTGCCAAAGGGTCCGTAAAGCAGTTGTATGCCTGATGTGATTCAGACGTGGTTCAGATCGAAAGTGATGCTCGCGCCGTGAAGAAACACGACGGGAGGTCTTTGTCAGTTTTCGACCTCCAGGGGCCCTCGTTGGGCCCGAGGAACGTCAACCAACGACTCGGGATGGAAGCGCGGCCCTGGGGAAAAGGTCGGGACTTCCGGCGAGCCCGTGCTGAAGAAAAAGTATGACATCGCGCGTTTGGGATGGGAAGGTCGCCTCCCAGGAGGCACGGGCAGGCGGGCCCGGGCGGGCAGGGACAACCAGGAATCGGGCTCCGCCCTCACAGCTTACTTAGGAATCGGGATCTCGCTGCCCTTCGTGGCCCCGTTGCAGCCCTTCGTGGCCCCCTCGCTGCCTTTCGTGGCCCCGTTGCAGCCCTTCGTGGCCTCCTCGCTGCCCGTCGTGGCCCTGTTGCAGCCCTTCGTGGCCCCTTCGCTGCCCTTCGTGGCCCTGTTGTAGCCCTTCGTGGCCCCCTCGCTGCCCTTCGTGGCCCCGTTGCAATCTTTCGTGGCCCCCGTCGCTGCCCTTCGTGGCCCCGTTGAAGCCCTTTGCGAGGCCCCCTCGCTGCCCTTCGTGGCCCCATTGCAGCCCTTCGTGGCCCCTTCGCTGCCCTTCGTGGCCCCGTTGCAACCTTTCGTGGCCCCGTCGCTGCCCTTCGTGGCCCCGTTGTAGCCCTTCGAGGCCTCCTCGCTGCCCTTTGTGGCCCCGTTGCAGTCCTTCGTGGCCCCCTGGCTGCCCATCGTGGCCCCGTTGCAGCCCTTCGTGGCCACTCGCTGCTCGTCGTGGCCCCGTTGCAGCATTCCGTGGGCTCTCGCTGCCCTTCGTGGCCCCATATATGGATACCCTTCGTGGCCCCCGCTCGTTCGCACCCTTCGTGGCCCCATATGCATGCCCTTCGTGGCCCCGCTGTCGCCCTTCGTGGCCCTCTCGTTGTCCTACGTGGCCCCGTTGCTACCCTCAGTGGGCCCGTCGTTGCCCTCTGTGGTCCCGTATTATCTGTCCTTCGTTGCCCCCGCTCGTTCGCGCCTGGTCCTATACGCATGCCCTTCGTGGCCCCGCTGTCGCCCTCCGTGGCCCCCTTGCTGCCCTTCGTGGCCCCATCACTGCCCTTCGTGTCCCCGCTGTCGCTCTCGTTCTCGCTCGCGCTTTCGTTCGTCGTCGTCGTCGTCGTCGTCGTCGTTGTCGTCGTTGTCGTCGTCGTCGTCGTCGTCGTCGTCGTCGTCGTCGTCGTCGTCGTGGTCGGTCCCCTGTCCGTCTCTCTTGGCGTCGGCTTGCCGCCTGTCAGCGTTGCCGCTGGCCAGGGCGACGGTCCGCGGCCGCCCCGCCGCTTGCCTGGGCCCAGCCTGCAGGGAAGAAAGATACACCCCCCAAAGGGTGTACGATCGAAGACGAAGAGGGCGGGTATAGAGGGTTTGGGACGTACGCGTTGAACTACACTAAGAGCGAACAGTCTTAACATGATTGTTGTTGCTGTTGTTGTTGAACATTATTTATTCTAAAGAATGATTATTGTTGGGCCCCCTGGTGCGCGCCCCCCCTGCGCCGCCTAGGCCGCAGCTACATTTTCATCATTTTCGTGAGGAAGCCTCAGAAAAGAGGGTGTGTACAGGATCCGGTTGTTTTGTTGTAATCCGCTTTCCCTTGCAAAAAACAATAGAAAATGACATTTCTTGTTCTAATATAATCAAATTTCAAGAATCCCTTGCAAAAAATAAGGTAAAGTGGACATTCGCGCGCGCAAGACGAAATCCTTCCAAAACCTTAGTGTTCGCAGCGATTTTAACATAAAAACATCAAAAAAAACAATGGTTTTTCAACAAAAAAATGTCAAAATCTCATCCCGCGCGCTCTTGCGGATTCGTAGGAAACCCAACACTTTTTAAACATTTCTGTCAAACGGGCTTTTGCGAGCAACTTTTTCGAACTTCTGCGACAACGGTTGCGCACCTGCCAGGGCCATCATCCCTGTCAAATAATACCATGCGGGACACATTCGTTTTTTCTTCGCGCGCGCACGCCGTCGTCGTCGGCCGCGGGGCCCTGAATAGTAGCCACGGTCGTCCGCATGCCACGAAGTGAAGTGTCCGAACGTCATAGGGCGGGAAGCTGGGTGTGGGTGGTGGCGAAGAGTCGTTTGGAAATTTGGTAGAGCTTGAACCGGCCCCCACCACAAAGTGGGGGTATTGCCCGCCTCCTATGAAAACCCTGGCACTGGTGAGAACGGAGTGTCCCCACGTGCTAGTAATTGTTGTTGTTGTTGTTGTTGTTGTTGTTGTTGTTGTTGTTGTGTGTTGTTGTTGTTGTTGTTGTTGAACATTATTTATTCTAAAGAATAATTATTGTTGGGCCCCCTGGTGCGCGCCCCCCCTGCGCCGCCTAGGCCGCAGCTACATTTTCATCATTTTCGTGAGGAAGCCTCAGAAAAGAGGGTGTGTACAGGATCCGGTTGTTTTGTTGTAATCTGCTTTCCCTTGCAAAAAACAATAGAAAATGACATTTCTTGTTCTAATATAATCAAATTTCAAGAATCCCTTGCAAAAAATAAGGTAAAGTGGACATTCGCGCGCGCAAGACGAAATCCTTCCAAAAGCTTAGTGTTCGCAGCGATTTTAACATAAAAACATCAAAAAACCAATGGTTTTTCAACAAAAAAATGTCAAAATCTCATCCCGCGCGCTCTTGCGGATTCGTAGGAAACCCAACACTTTTTAAACATTTCTGTCAAACGGGCTTTTGCGAGCAACTTTTTCGAACTTCTGCGACAACGGTTGCGCACCTGCCAGGGCCATCATCCCTGTCAAATAATACCATGCGGGACACATTCGTTTTTTCTTCGCGCGCGCACGCCGTCGTCGTCGGCCGCGGGGCCCTGAATAGTAGCCACGGTCGTCCGCATGCCACGAAGTGAAGTGTCCGAACGTCATAGGGCGGGAAGCTGGGTGTGGGTGGTGGCGAAGAGTCGTTTGGAAATTTGGTAGAGCTTGAACCGGCCCCCCCACAAAGTGGGGGTATTGCCCGCCTCCTATGAAAACCCTGGCACTGGTGAGAACGGAGTGTCCCCACGTGCTAGTAATTGTTGTTGTTGTTGTTGTTGTTGTTGTTGTTGTTGTTGTTGTTGTTGTTGTTGTTGTTGTTGTTGTTGTTGTTGTTGAACTCTCACTGTTGAAGAATATTATTGTTGATCCCCCTCTGGTGACCATTGTGGTTATTCGATTGAAGTTTCCCCTGGGGCTAGCACCCTGTTTTTTTTTATCAGGGGAAGTCACTAAGTTCAAGCTGCGTTGTTGGCCCCCAGATTACAGCAACAACAACGGCTCCCGCCTGAGACCTCCTCACCATGTAGCCAGGACCCCGCTCCCGCCTGAGACCTCCTCGCATTTTATTCAGGAATCGCGCTCTCGCTTGGGACTTCCTTACAATTTATGCAGGAACTGCTCTCTCGGCGCTCTGGAGTCGCGCTCTCGATGGAGACTTGCCGGCAATTTTCGCAAGAATCGCGCGCTTGCGTTTGAATTTCCCGGAATTTACACGAGCGCCGCGCTCCCGACACTCAGGCACCCAGGAGTCGCGCTCACGCTTGGGACTTCCTCACAGCTTATTTAGGAATCGGGATCTCGCTGCCCTTCGTGGCCCCGTTGCAGTCCTTCTTGGCCCCCTCGCTGCCCTTCGTGGCCCCGTTGCAGCCCTTCGTGGCCACTCGCTGCCCGTCGTGGCCCGGTTGCAGCCCTTCGTGGCCCCCTCGTTGCCCTTCGGGGACCCGTTGCAGCCCTTTGTGGCCGCCTCGCTGCCCTTCGTGGCCCCGTTGGAGCCCTTGGTGGCTCCCTCGCTGCCCTTCGTGGCCCCGTTGCAGCCCCTCGTGGCCCCCTCGCTGCCTTTCGTGGCCCCGTTGCAACCTTTCGTGGCCCCGTCGCTGCCCTTCGTGGTCCGTTTGCAGCCCTTCGTGGCCCCCTCGCTGCCCTTCGTGGCCCCATCTATGTATGCCATTCGTGGCCCCCGCTCGTTCGCGCCCGTCGTGGCCCCCCATATGCATGCGCTTGGTGGCTCCGCTGTCGCCCTTCGTGGCCGCCTCGCTGCCATTCGTGGCCCCGTTGCTGCGCCCAGTGGCCCTGTCCTTGCCCTCTGCGGCTCAATCTACGTATGCCCTTCATGGCTCCCGGTCGCTCGCGCCCGTCGTGGCCCCATATGCATGCCCTTCGTGGCCCTGCTGTCGCACTCTGGCCCCCTCGTTGTCCTACGTGGCCCCGTTGCTACCTTCAGTGGCCCCGTCGTTGCCCTCTGTGGCCCCGTATTATCTGTTCTTAGTGGCCGCCGCTCGTTCGGGCTTTTCGTGGCCTTGTACGCATTCCCTTCGTGTCCCCGCTGTCGCCCTCCGTGGCCCCATTCCTGCCCGTCGTGGCCCCTCTGTCGCTCTCGCTCGCGCTTTCGTTCGTCGTCGTCGTCGTTGTCGTGGTGGTCGGCCCCTGTCCGTCCCTCTTGGGGTCGGCTTGCCGCTGGTCAGCGTTGCCGCTGGCCAGGCCGCCGATCCGCGGCCGCCCCGCCGCTTGCCGGGGCCCGGCCCGCAGGGAAGAAAGATACACCCCCCAAAAGGGGGTACGATCGAAGACGAAGAGGGCGGGTATCGAGGGTTTGGGAAATACACGTTGAATGGCACTCGAGCAGATAAGAGTGAACAGTCTTAAACTTGTTGTTGTTGCTGTTGTTGAACTCTGACTATTGATCTCCCCCTCCAGTGACCCTTTGTGTTTTTTCAATTGACGTGCATCCCCCGGGGCTCGCACCCTGTTTTTCATCAGGGGAAGTCACTAGACTCAAACTAGGCCCCTGGCCCCCAGTTTACAACAACAACAGCAACAACGGCTCCCGCTTGATACTTCCTCACAATGTATTCCCACCTCGCGCTCTCGCGCGGGACTTCCTTTCAATTCATGTACGCATCGCGCTCTCGCGTGGGATTTCCTCGCGATCTATTCGGACGATGCGCCGTCGGCGCTCAGGAAACACGCTCTCGCTTTGGCTCTTCTCGCGATTTACTTGGGAATGGCGCTACCGCTCGAGACTTCCTCGCGATTCATGCAGGACCCACGCTTCAGCAACCCACCTGCTCAGCTCGACCTCGTCGCCTGGGCCCGCCTTCCCGACATGGCCGCTATGGGTCTGCCCACCCGATCTGCCCGTCTGGTTCTACCACTTGTTTTCTGCTCCTTGCCCCCTCCTGCTAATTTCTCTCGTGCTCCATTCTTTTCCCTCCCCCTTCCACCCGTCCTCTTCCCTTGTTTTAGGGGCTGCACTGAATGCACGTGGCAGGTAAGGAAACTATTCTTCCAAAGGGGTGCGATCCAAGACGACGGGGGCGGGTACCGAGGGCTTGGGATTTACGTATTGATTGGCACGTGAACAGATGGGAGCGAACAGTCTTAACATGATTGTTGCTGTTGTTGTTGTTGTTGTTGTTGTTGTTGTTGTCGTCGAGGGTCTCGCGGTCTCGGGAACCTTTTCGGGCTGTCTTGGAGGTGAGCTGGGAACCTCTGAGGGCATCTTGGGGACATTCTGGGCTGTCTGGGGGCGATTAGAGGCTTCCTGGAATCGCTAGGACGTGTAATAATGGAAACGATCAGGCTTGATTGCAACGCACATATGGAAAACATCACGTGTTTCGACGACAATTGGTGTCTGGGCTCCCTCTTGGGATCTTTTTGAGCTTTCTTGTTGTCCCGTAGGGCTTCTGGAATTCTTCTGAAAGTCTCTTGAGCGTGTTGGAGCCCGTCTTAATTGAGCCATTTTAGAGGGCAATCTTGGAGGCGTTGGAGGGTTGACATGGAGGCTCTGACGGCCAAACTGGATTTGACCAGGGGGAGGGGGGCCGCCAATCATTTCACACACCTTCTCATTCCCAGCAAGAGAGGTTCGGCGAATACTCTGTCTGTCTGTCGGTCTGTCTGTCAGTCTGTCTATCTGTCTGTCTGTCTGTCTGTTTGTCTGTGTGTTTGTCTGTCTGTCTATCTGTCTGTCTGTCTGTCTGTCTTTGTCTGCCTGTCTGTCTTTGTCTGCCCTGTCTCTGTCTGTTTGTCTGTCTGTCTGCCTGCCTGCCTGCCTGCCTGCCTGTCTGTCCGTCCGTCCGTCCGTCCGTCCGTCGGTGTGCCTGCCTGCCTGTCTGTCTGATTCTATCTCTCTATCACTTCTTGGAAGTGTTCAAGTGTTCTTCTTCAGTTGCCCCTTATCTTCTTTCCTTCATCCCCCCTTCTTGTTTGCGTGGTCCTCGTTTCTTTTCTTTCGGTGTGCGTCGATCGTACGATTTCAGGGGTCACGCATATGTCTGTTTTGGAGTCCATGTGTAGCGCTCACAGATATTCCGTTGCGCAGCACTCCGTCCAGTCTACCTGCTGAGCTCTGCCTCTGGCTGATTCTTGGTTATCTTGGTGCACGGCCTTGCGCGTCATAGGTCGAGATGGATTTGTTCAAGAGCAAGTACAAAAAGGCACCGCCCACTTTTTGGTGTGGATGGAGCAGGAAACGAGTAGTCGCAGACACAGTGGAAACGTGACCAACTATCGCAAACTGCGGGTTCACGTTCGCACTGCGGCTTGGGGGCACGTGGGTAAGAGTCAGAGAGAGAAGGGGGATACACACATACACATACACACATGTATATATGTTTATGCATATGTATAGGTACACGTATATGTATATGTGTATGTGTGTATGTATATGTATAGGTTTATGTCTATGTATATATATGTATATATATATGTGCATGCACTTGCATATGTATATGTAGATGTTTATGCGTCTATATATGTATATGCATATGCATATTCATATGCACATGCATATGTATATGTATAGGCATATGTATATGCGTATATGCATACAAATATATGGATATATATGTATTTGTCTATACATATGCATATGTATATGTTTATGCACATATATATACTTATATAGTTATTCGCAACTGTATTTGTATATATATGTATGCATATGTATATATATATAGATATGCAGATTTATAGATATACGTTTTTGTGTTGGTATATGTATGTGTATGTATATGTATATGTATATGTATAAGTATATGTGTTTGTATAGGCAAATGTATATGTATATGTATACATATATGCGTGTGTCCATATATGTATATGTAGGTGTATATGTACGTGTAAATGTAAATGTATGTACGTATGTATATATATCATGTTTGTGTATATATTTATGTAACTGCACATGCATATGTATATGTATATGTATATGCATAAATATATGTATATATTTATGTATATATACATGTATAATTAGTTGCATATGTATACGTGTACGTATATGTATTTGTATATGTGTATGTGTTTTCATATGCATATGTATATGTATATGTATTTGTAGATGTATATGTTTATGTATATATTTATGTATATGTATATGTATATGTATATGCATATGTATATGTATATGTATATGTATATGTATATGTATATGCATATGCACATGCATATGTATAGGTATATGTATTTGTATATGTATTTGTACATGCACATGCATGTATGTATGAATGCATGCACATATGTTTGTCTGTCTGTGTCTGTCTGTCTGTCTGTCTGTCTGTATGTATGTATGTATGTATGTATGTATGTACGTATGTTTATATGTACACACACCTATTCCTATATTTTTTCTCGGACCCCCCCCTAAACCAGACCCCCCTCCCCAGGGACGCCCCGGACGCCCTGTCGGACGCCTCGGCGGCCCCCTGGACGCCCTTGGAAAACGTCCGCTGGCCCTTCCGGGCCTTCCAGGGCGGCTTGCCGGGCCTTGCGAGCAGACTCAAGGCGATCAGAGGGGTCATCGGAGAGGCGCAACAGAGTCCCCAAACACCACAAGAGCGCTCCAAGAGGAACCTCGGTGGTCTGAAGACGGGCCAAGAGGCCCCCAAGACGCCCCAAGAGGCCGTTAAGAGAGCCCCGAAGTAGCCAACATTGCCCCATTCCCTTAGGAAAATGTGCATTCTTAGCATATCCGCTTTTTGGGTCCTCGCAGCGTCCAAGATGGCCCGGCGGGCCCCCGATATCGCCCCAAGACGGCCCAAGCGGCCCCCCAGAGTTTGAAGACGGCACAAAAGTGCCCCAAGACTGCCCAAGAGAGCCCAGAGACTGCCCACAAGACCCAAGATGCCCCCAGAAGGCCCCCAAAAGAGACCCACGAAAGCCATGGGAGACCCCCAAGAAGGCCTTTGGAGGCACCCAAGAGGGCCCTAGATGGCTTCAGAAAACCTCTGGAGGGCCCCAGCTCCCCAAGACGGTCCAAGAAGGCCCCAGGACGGCCCAAGAGGGCCCCAGGACGGCCGAAAAGAGCACCGAAATTGCCCAGACGGCGTTCTCCTTCGAAGTACATCGAGCTGACCCGACGATTTTGGTTCCACGCTTGAGATCGAGAGAGACAGGCAATGGATCTCGACTCGAAGTTCGACGATCGAAGATTTCCTGAGCGACTGGAGCCCTCCAGGCATACAGGAAGCGACCAAGCATCGATTTGTTCGGAGCTACTGCGACTTCTTCGGCGTGTCATGGGAACGCTCCTTACTTCCTCAGACGACCTTCGCGCATGAAAAATCAGCATTCCTTCCTCACTCCTGCGCACAAGTGTGCAAGCGCATCGGGCGAATGCGGTGTCAGTAGGCACCAGGGGGGTCAGAAAAGTGAGCCAGTCGCCCGTCCAGGCCTCGAGGCCCCCCCCTGCTGAAGCAAGCGATGATGCATTGCTTTGCTGGGGAGGGCCCGGAACAAGACTGCATCGGCGCGAAGCGCCAATGCAGTCTTGTATGTATGTATGTATGTATGTATGTATGTATGTATGTATGTATGTATGTATGTATGTATGTATGTATGTATGTATATTTATATATAGAGAAAGAGAGAGAGAGAGAGAGAGAGAGAGAGAGAGAGAAAGAGAGAGAGAGAGAGAGAAGGAGTGAAAGAGAGAGAGAGAGGGAGAGAAGAGAGAGAGAGAGAGAGAGACACACACACAAACCAGTCGTACCATGTCCTGTGCTCTGCCTCATCTCAACAACAGGTTCGCTTGTCGCAGGTTTTAGCCATCACGTTGTGCCAAACATGTCGCTTCGTCCAGTTTGTAGACATGCATCACTGATTCGACGCGCGATGTCGGCGCGCCGGGTCATTATGCAGCACGCTACAAGAAGTGTCGCTATGAAGCTTGGCTCACGGCGACCGCAGAGCGATCCTGGACACGGGCGCCGAAGAGTGAACCCGCTGGGGCCACGGCGCGCCTCGCTCTGGCCATCCTGCTGCTGCTTTCCGCGGGATCGCGCTGGAGGACGAGAGCTGCGTCGCCGACGGCGCGTGCCAGGCCGACGAGGCCGAGACCTTCGCTCTGCTGCAGGCCAAGGTGACCGAGGGCAGCGATGTGAACGTCACCACCGCGGCCGCTGTTGCCGCGGATCTCGCGTCGAGCGCTGCCGGCTACAAGGTCGAGGACGTGTCCACTTTGACGTGCAAGACCAATGGCCAGACGTGCGGCTGGGCGGGGGTGACTGGTAAGCTGGGGCCAGCGGTCAGGCTTGTGCGAGCCTCGCCATTAAAACCGCGTCCGTTTCAGACGCTTATTTGTTTTGCATGCAGGCCCTCACAGTGCCACTTGATTGTAGGCGCGTGTGGTATTTTCGTTTGAACTGTTTCATATCATTGTCTCGTGCAAAAGACAGTGATACGCTGTTTGTGTATTCGGTGGGAGCGTCGGTTGAGGAATCGTCTGTGAGGGTGTGGCCCTGAAACAGTCCTTGCCGTGAAGGTTTTCGGTTTTCGGTCGTTGGTTCTACGGCCCAGATCGATTTCAGAACCTGGAAAGCTGCGCTGACAGTGAATCGGCGGCGAGCCCAGAGGGGGAAGTGAGAGGTGGCAGACCTTCGCAGAAGGTCCCCGCGCCTTCCGAGGAGCCTTGCAGTCGCAAGCTTTCGCCGAAACCGCAGACGGCTTCTCAGGAGGCCGGCGGGCTTTTGAGAAGGCCCGCTGCTTTCTGAGAAGGCCTGCCCCCTGTCCCCTGCGCCCTGGGGCCCGCCGCCGGACCACGTGAACCTGGTCCTGGAGCGCGTGATGACCAGAAGTTCGAGTCGAATCCAGCCGTGGCGACCGGCCCCTGCCTGGGAGGTGCCCCCCAAGAAGGCAGCGAACGCGTTATTTTCTTCGTCTCCTCCTCCCCCTCCTCCGCAGACCTCTGCCGCCGTGTCCTTTCGATGCGGCCCCACGGGCTTCTCCACCACATCTAGGGGACAGGTATCGACATTGGACTGTCTTCGACGGTTTCGGGGGCCGAAGCGGGTCTGGAGGCCGAAGCGGAGGAGATGCGACGGGATGGTAAAAATCACGACGTCGGAGGTCTGGACCGCTCCTCCTCCTCCTCCTCCTCCTTCTCCTTCTCCTTCTCCTTCTCCTTCTCCTTCTCCTTCTCCTTCTCCTTCTCCTTCTCCTTCTCCTTCTCCTTCTCGTCCTCCTCCTCCTCCTCCTCCTCCTCGTCTTCCTCCTCCTCCTCCTCCTCCTCCTCCTCCTCCTCCTCCTCCTCCTCCCCTCCCGTCCCGTCCCCTCCTTGTTCCCTCCCCTCCCCTCTCCGCCCCTTCCCCCCTCCCTCCTACCCCCTCCTCCTTCCATCCCTCCACTCCTCCTCCTCCTCCTCTCCTCTCCTCCTCCTCCTCCTCTCTCCTCCTCCCCTCCTCCCTCTTCCTCCTCCTCCTCCTCCTCCTCCGTCCCGTCCCGTCCGTCCCCTCCCTCCCCTCCACCCCCCTCCCCTCCACAATTTCGCAATGTGAACACTATTCTCCTCTCTCCTCTGATGACGTCTGGAAAATGTCCGGCCCCCCTCCGCGTATGTTTTTTTCACAGGATTCCCGGGAATCGGGTTGTGCTTGGGTTTGTTTGTTCAAAATATTTCTCCCGCCGAGGCGCTGGTCTCATTATCGGGCTTCCGATCGTTCCGAATCTCCCGCTGCAGCGCTGGCCTCTTTTCCGCGCCTCCGCTCGTTCCGAATCGTGCTCCCGCAGCGTTGGCGTCATTATTCCCAGTGCCGTGCTACGGCATGCAATGCAATGCTATGTGGTGTTCCGCTGTGCAGTGCTAGGATACGCAGTGCTTGACTACGCAGTGCCACGCCATCCTATGCCATGCTACGGTTTGATCTTCAGCGCCATGCTATGCCATGTTCGGTTCTGTGCCGCTGTGCGGTGCCAATTTGCGTTGCAATGCTTTGTGATGCAATTCTTCACTACGCTACGCCACGCCACGCCATGTTATGACATACTACGCTCTGCCGTGCTCTTCTACGCCCTGCTATGCCGTACTGTAGGATTCATCGCGCACCCTCTCGGGATCATTGCCCTGCCCGACATCCGACTGTGCGAATAGAGAGGGATCTACGCCATGGTAAGGAATGGGAGGGAGGTGTAGGACGTCAGATATGACGCGAGCGCGCCTAGCTTGCCTCCCCTCCCCTCCCCTCCCCTCCCCTCCCCTCCTCCCCTGCTTCCCCCGTGCGCTCTCAATCTCCGACGCCCCCGCGCGCCCAGCTGCACGAGTTCGTGCTCCAGACCTACGACAACGAGCGCAAGTTCCGCACGCGCGCCAGGGACCTGAACAACAAGCTGACCGCGGAGAAGATCCGGCTCGAGAAGACCACCAAGGAGGGGAGGAGGTAGGGGAGATGGATGAGGGAGGACGACCGAGATCTTTGCACGCCCTTGGTCCTTTCTTGGGCGTCCTCGAGGCTTCCAGGGGATTCCAGCGGCCTCCAGATAACCCTGGAGGAGGAGGGGAAGGAGCAGACGTCGAGGAGGACGAGGACGAGGAGGAGGAGGAGAAGGAGGAGGAGGAGGAGGAGGAGGAGGAGGAGGACGAGGAGGAGGAGGAGGAGGAGGAGGAGGGAGGAGGAGGAAGAGGACGAGGAGGAGGATGATGATGAGGAGGAGGAGGAGGAGACGAGGAGGAGGAGGAGGGAGGGAGGGAGGGAGGGAAGGAGGAGAGGGAGGGGGGAAGGGGCGGAGAGGGGGAGGGGGGGGAGGGGGGGAAGGGATGGATGAAGGGAGGAGGGGGGGGCGGGGAGGGAGGGAGGGAGGGAGGGGAGGGAGGGGGAGGGAGGGATGGGGGGGAGGGAGGGGAGGGAGGGAGGGAGGGGGGGGGGGAGGGAGGGAGGGAGGGAGGGAGGGAGGGAAGGAGGGAAGGAGGGATGGAGGGAGGGGGTGAGGGAGGGAGGGGAGGGGAGGGGAGGGGAGGCAAGCTAGGTTCGCTCGCGTCATATCTGACGCCCTACCCATCCTTTACCTTACCTGCCCATCTCTTACCATTTTTCTCTATTCGCACAGTTGGATGTCGTAGCATGGTATAGCATGGCATTGAAAATCAACTCGTGGCATGACATAGCATGGCGTGGCGACGCCCCAAAGTGGGGGGGCTTCTGCGACCCCAAATATCAAATAACCGACACCGAATATGTTATCATTTATGATGTTTATTTCGGGCGGCCATTTTCTAGATTTTGGGGCCCATTTGGAAGGACCGAAAAGCATGCCGTGACATGGCAATGGAAAAAATGACGCCAGCGCTGCAGCGGGAGCACGATTCGGAACGAGCGGAAACACGGAAATCAAGCCAGCGCTGCAGCGGGAGCATTTTTCGGAATGAGCGGAAGCGCGGAAATGAAGCCAGCGCTGCAGCGGGAGCACGATTCGGAACGAGCGGAAGCCCGAAAATGATGCCAGCGCCTCAGCGAGAGCAGCATTTGGGAAAAAAACAAAAGCGAAAACCTAATTCGCCGACATCCTGTGTGGAAGAAACAAGACGCGAGGGGGGACCGAACACTCCGAGACAGATTCCGCAACAAACTCAGGGGAGAGAGGAGAGTAGTATTCATATTGGGTAATTGGAGGGGAGGGAGGGAGGGATGTAGGGAGGGAGGGAGGGAGGGAGAGGGGGAGGGATGGAGGGAGGGGGGGAGGGGCAAGCTAGGTGCGCTCGCGTCATATCTGACGTCCTACCCCTCCCTCCCATCCCTTACCATGGCGCTGATTTTCTCTATCCGCGGACGCGTGTCGTAGCGGACCTGTGGCTCCGCGCGCGCGTGCGTAGTGGGTGGTGGTGCACGTGCGTGCGTGCGTGCGTGTGTGCGTGGTGTCGTGGTGGTGGTGGTGGTGGTGGTGGTGGTGGTGGTGGTGGTGGTGGTGGTGGTGGTGGTGGTGGTGATGGTGGTGGTGGTGCTGGTGGTGGTGGTGGTGCTGGTGGTGGTGGTGTTGGTACTGGTGCTGGTGCTGGTGGTGGTTGTGGTGGTGGTGGTGGTGGTGGTGGTGGTGGTGGCGGTGCGGCGCGGTGGTGGCGGGCGGATGGGCGCGCGAGAAAAAGGCCCGCGCTGGGGCGAGAACGCCATCCTGAACGACGGAGGCCAAACACCGATCCGAAAATGAGGCCCACGCTGCAGCGGGAGCACGATTCGGAACGATTCGGGAGCAGAAATGAGGCCGGCGCCTCAACGAGAGCAGCATTTTGGGAAAAAACGACGCCGGCGCCTCAGCGAGAGTCGTTTCCCGGGATTTCCCGGGAATCCTGTGTGTAAAAAAACAGTACGCGGAGGGTGCGTGGCCATCACCCGGACGCCATCAGGGGAAGAGGGAGAGTATTTTCATATACAAGCTAGGTGCGCTCGCGTCATATCTGACGTCCTACCCCTCCCTCCCATCCCTTACCATGGCGCTGATTTTCTCTATCCGCGGACGCGTGTCGTAGCGGACCTGTGGCTCCGCGCGCGCGTGCGTAGTGGGTGGTGGTGCACGTGCGTGCGTGCGTGCGTGTGTGTGTGTGTGGTTGTGGTGGTGGTGGTGGTGGTGGTGGTGGTTGGTGGTGGTGGTGGTGGTGGTGATGGTGGTGGTGGTGGTGCTGGTGGTGGTGGTGGTGGTGCTGGTGGTGGTGTGTTGGTACTGGTGCTGGTGCTGGTGGTGGTGGTGGTGGTGGTGGTGGTGGTGGTGGTGGTGGCGGTGCGGCGCGGTGGTGGCGGGCGGATGGGCGCGCGAGAAAAGGCCCGCGCTGGGGCGAGAACGCCATCCTGAACGACGGAGGCCAAACACCGATCCGAAAATGAGGCCCACGCTGCAGCGGGAGCACGATTCGGAACGATTCGGGAGCAGAAATGAGGCCGGCGCCTCAACGAGAGCAGCATTTTGGGAAAAAATGACGCCGGCGCCTCAGCGAGAGTCGTTTCCCGGGATTTCCCGGGAATCCGGTGTGTAAAAAAACAGTACGCGGAGGGTGCGCGGCCATCACCCGGACGCCATCAGGGGAAGAGGGAGAGTATTTTCATATTGAGTAATTGTAGAAAGGGTGGGAGGGAGGGAGGGAGGGAGGGAGCGAGGGGGGAGGGGAGGGGGGGGGGGGAGGGAGGGAGGGGGAGGGACGGTGGGGGGGAGGGGGGGAGGGAGGGAGGGAGGGAGGGATGGAGGGAGGAAAATGCGGGATGGTGGCAATCGGCGCCTTAGGGTATTGAGGTTTGAATTGTGGAGGTACGTTGGCACCCCTCCCTACGGCCGTCGTCGTTGGCCGAGGGGCCGTAGGGAGGGCCTCGGCCCCCTCCAGTGGCAACTCACGCCGTAATGTATTGGTGCATTAGTGGGAGAGGGCGACCCAATCGGACCCGATGATGGCAGCCGCAAGGGGTGTGGGGCCTATGATGGTCTTCGCTGGTGATGCCTATGATGGTCCTCACCAGGGTGGGGTGGGGAAGAGGGCAGGAAGGTCGAAGCGGATGTCCGACAGCGACGTCTTGTGGACGTCCGACAGGAACGTTTTGGCAGGGAAAGCTGAGGGAGGAAGGTAAAGAAGCAAATTTGCTCGAGGGGGCAGGTGGTCCTGAGGTGAGAATGCCTGAAAGGGAGGGGGAAACACACAACCTGCATATACAGTTTCGACACCAAAACTAAGTAGGTCCTGCGCACTCGGCATCCCCCGGGGGCGATAACGAGTGCGCATGTAACGCTCAGGTACCCGTTTGCTGCTCGCCCAGCCCCAGGGACAGCTGCGCCCCGCCGAGAGCAAAACCGAAGAGGGGCAGGCACCCCTCGAATCAAAGTTCCCCGGCCCACAGATCTCGTACATACTAAACGGTGCCTCACTCACCACACAGCACGGCGCGGGTGGAAGCCAGCATGTTCCGGCAGGGCCCTGCTGGAACGTGCTGCGCACACGGCCGAAAAGCCAAGGCCTGTCCAGACTAGACCGTTACGCAATAAAGTCGACGCGGGAAGACGGGGAATAGTTTTCCTGTCACCTGAGCGGTTCTATCGGCTCGGGTAGGGGTAGTAAACACCGGAAAACCGAAGACAGAAATCAGGCGGGGGGGCGCGATTTGTCTTCCCGCCGCCTTTCCGAGGCAGAGGCCTCCGAACCTTTGCTGACTACAGAAGCCGATACGGAACACATCACACATCCCAAGGAACGGTAAGATGCGCAGTTTTTTTCCGATCAGAGGTTTCTCATGTAAAGGGGTATTTGGGCTTTTGCCAAAGCCTGTGGTTCATACTAGCTGCACGCTCAACTCCCTCACGACACGTCGGTAGAGTACCCATGTGGTTGTCCCTGGGGTGCTGTAGCGTCTGTGCGTCGCCCATTTCTTGATTACTGTGATGGGGAAGTGACCAGATGTCGACAGTAGCTGGATGTGCTCCCGGAGCGCGAGGGCTTTGCCGTCCAAGGGGAGCGTGTAGGGGTCGACGCGTGCGACAAGGCCCAGCACGACTGCCCGCTTATCGCTGGGTGGTGCGTAGCTCCTGTAATCCATGTAGGGCGCGTGATTGAATTCGTCGTGGTAGGCGCTGAGGTGGGGGGGCGCGGGGCGTACGGAGATGCAGCCGTTGGCACCGAGGGTGACCCGCATGCCCGTGAAGGTGTCACCCCCATCCTCGTCACACGGTAGCGGGTACCGATTACCCGGCCAGGAGGATACCTGAGCAGCAGTGCGGTCCAGGATCTCCAGGTCGCATCCGGCAAGCGCCTTCCAAAGGCAGAGGTAATCGTCCATGTACCGGGTCTCCAAGGTGAGGCAGTCGATGCCGTAAAGCACGGCGTAACGCACACGTCCGCGAGCAGGTGGCGGGGCCGCGGTCCTGGATGAAGCGACGCGTGAAGTGCGACTTCGTGGAGTATGAGCGCCACCTTGGTGAGGGCGCCTGCGAGCGAGCTCCCCATGGCTAGGCCGTCCGTGGCGCGACCCACCAGGCATCCCACGGCGAGCCACAGGTTGGCCAAGCTGTGCTCGATGGCGGCAGTGAGGTCGGCGATCGAGGAGGTGATGTGGCGCGGGGAAGCGCGTGGGGGCTCGTAGGGGATGCGACCGCCCGTGGCCCTGCGCCGAGGGGCCGTGATAAAGGCAATGCTCCGTTCGTGGAGCACCTTCTTCGGGGGTGGACAGAACCCCCAACAGTGACACGTCGATCAGTGAATTGTCCGTTTTCGGTTCTCGAGAGGGCGCCGTGGTCGCTATTTTCCAGGCTTGCGCCCGCCAGGTTTGGGCTTCAGGTCGTTTTCACTAAACCACGTTTTACTAAAGGGGGTTCTGTCCATCCCCGAGAAGACCCATGCGTCCCATACCAGTTTGTGCGGGATGTTCGAAAAACAATCCACGAGGTCGCTGCCGCATTTCCGCACATGGCCGTGTGGCAGGAGCTCGCTGAAGCGGCCGAGGAGCGTGAGCAAGGCGTCGGTGCGCTGGGAGTCGGTGTGCAGGTGTTCTGGGATGCGCGCGCCGCTGACCCAGTCGATGGCCCTGGCAGCTGGGGATTCCAGCTCCTGGGTCGGCCAGTGGGACCAGTCAGTCTACGAGTGGGCGACGCCCGTTCGGTTTTTCCATCTTTTTGTTCGGCGCTGAGGCGTTGGCCATGCGACAGAGTCGCCGGCTCGAGAGGCGATCCGGTTGGAGATGGTCGCGGAGCCCATGAACGCGACCCACCTGCTGAAGGACAACCTACTCCCGGAGACCTGGGAAGTACTCGAACTTCGGCTTTTTCCCGTCTGTGCCGTAGAGGTGCGAGCAGAGGAGCTGTGCGCGGCGCGGGCACTCTGTCACAAAAAAAGAAAGTACAATATACATATATATATATATGTATATATATATATATATATATATAGATGTTTCTTGATTCTTCCACAACGAGGCCCCTCGTGATGGACCTGCTGGCGCTGATGGCCGAGCGCGGGATGGGCTCGAAGTCGATGCTGGGCGTCAACGCTTCGAAGTCAATGGATGACGCGATCGTGGACGCAGAGTAGTTCACGAATGCCGGCGGGCAGGTTAGGCGAAGTGCGCCCGCGATGCGACGTAGAAACCCGCGGCATGTGGACAGGAAGTACTCCCTGCTGGGGGGGATGGGTGCGCGCGGGGGCATGGTCCGCAGGTGGGCGAGCTCTGGTGGCCGAGACGCGCAGCTCATCGCCTATAGTGGCGGGGGAGGTGCGGGTGCAGATGCCACGTTCACGCCCGCGGCGATAGAAGCGGGGTGCACTTCGCAGCGCAAGTCGGAGCGTGAGGGTGCTGACGGGCGACAGCGCGACGGTGAGGTCCCGGATGATGGGCGGCGTGAGGGTCTGGCCGCGGGAGAGCGCGTCGAGTGGGAGCGTCTGCGCGATGTGATGGAAGACGCGGCGGACGCCCCCCCGTGGAAACCGTGGGAGCGCCCCCTGCGCGCTCAATCGCGGCCGCGGCCATCGCCGGAAGCGTCGGGCGGAGACCAGCGCCTTGAGGCCGATCGCCCTGGTGGTCCTCTCGTGTCGCCTGCGGGCCCGGTGCCAGACGGCGAACCACTCTTCCCGGGTGAGTCGGTATAGCTCGGCGTGGCCGTGAGAGTCGTCGCAGGCGGCCAGCGTGTTGCAGGCGAGGTGCGCCCAGCGGGCGACCGAACTTGCCGCGGGGGCGCGCGGGGAGTCAAGCGCCAGACGGGCTGGTTGGGCCCGCGGTCGCTCTTCCTGAACATGGGTCCGCGCCTGGGCCATTCGCGCCGGGGGTGTTGGAGGCGCGGCGTGCAGGCGGAGGTGGCCGCCCAGCGTAGGGCATCCGGCGTGCGTGCCCAGGATCTTCAGATGCAAGGCTCCTTGAGGTGCGGGTGCGCAGTGGCGATGAGGTGCTGCTCGAGGGCGACGGTCGCGGAGTCGTCGGGGCAGCGGGCGACGGGAAGATGCAGCCAAGAGGGCGCTCACGTGATGCGTGACCGTGGGCCTGGCGACCTAGAACTTCCGCATGCGGCTGCTGGGGGCCGCGGAGTGGGTGGGGGAAGGCGTAGATGTGCTCGCGCAGGCGGTCTCTGAAGTATACCGTTTTTCCGACGTGGATGTAAGGGCGCCAGGGGTTCAAAGAGGCGCAGACGACGAGGGTAGGGTGGCGTCGAGCAGCAGCTCGGAGGGGGGCCGCGTGGAGTAAGGGGGCTGGCGGCCAACGCCCGGGCGCGCGCGCGGCGGCGGACAATGGAGGCCATGAAGGGATGGCGCGCGGGCAGAGACCCCGCCGAGTGGGGCCGGGGGATGCCGTCCCATCGGAGAGGCCCAGGAGAAGAACAGATCTTGTAGAGGGTGTCGTCTTGAAGTAGTGCGATGAGCGTGACAGTGGCGTCGCGGATGTGCGGGGTGTGGGGTGCGCGAGGCACCCCATCGCGATGCAAATCCCAGATGCCGCCACTGGGTCGGCCGCGGGCCGCGGCAGTGGCATGTCGCATTTCTTGCTCTTTCATGGGGGCACGGATGGCCGCGACGCGCTGGGCGATGTTGGAGAGGCGCGAGGCATCGAGCTTGATCCCGATGGCCTGAGTGGCCTTCTCGAAGGCGGCGTTGGTGTCCTGTGCCTGGGACTCGCCCTTGGACTTGCCCATCGTCTTGGGGATGGGCGCCTTGGGCGCGGCGAGGTGTGACTTGTATTTGCTGCGGGCCGTGGGTGTGTCGTCCTGGCTGATGCCGCGGTCCTCCAGAGCCCAGTTCATGGGGCGGGGTGCTCAGCCGGCGTGGAGCTTCTAGAAACAATGGTTCCGTGGGTCCTCCAGGGGGGGCGTCCGGGGGGGTGGGCGTCTCGGCGGTGGCGGCGGCTGCCTCGAGGTGTGTTTGTCTTTCGTCGCCTGCGCTCGCCGCGATCTTGGTCATCATCTCCAGAAGGCCATCCTCTTCATGATGAACAAGGGGTTGCTGACGAGCCAGGTGAGGGAGACGTCGAATTTCTAGGTTTCGGCGTCGAGGGCAAGGAGGGGGCGATCTGCTGGAGGTTCCGGCGGGCCTTGGAACGCATGGCGCAGGGGGCGTAGTCGCCGGGGCACTCCGCGGCTGCCGCGCGGACCTTCCGTGTGCAGAGGGCCCGGCAGCGGCGCGTCATTCCCGCGTTGCAGGCCGCCCGGGCTTTCTTGGCCCATGGCAAGGTCCGGGTGCAGGTCTGGTGGCGCGCCGTAGGCAGTTGTCTGCAGGGCGATGGAGATATCGCCCCTGTCGAAGACGAGTTTGGCGAGATCTTCGTGCGAGAGCTCGCGAATGAGCTGGCGGACGTGCCTGGGCCCCCGGTGTGGGCGCGGGCCCAGGCGGAGGGGCGGGCGCCATCGGCGGCGCCTGGTGCGGGGTGGTGTGTCCCGCGATGGTTGCCAACGCGGACTGCGTGAGCTGCTGGAGGTGCGCGTCTGGCCGTGGCTGAGTGGCCGGGGCAGGCGCTTCCGGCGGAAGCGGGGGGGGGAACGTGCGTGGGCAGCAGCGGCAGGATGGGCTGG
>CAUYUJ010021481.1:601409-613909 GCA_963575745.1 Prorocentrum cordatum
AGCGGGCCCGGGCTCGGCAGGGCGCGCCCGGGGGGCGGCGGCACCGCCAGCCCCCGATGCTCTGGAGCCCGCAAGGCCCCTCGTCGTCTGCGTCCTCGCCACTCTGGCCCTAGCCACGCTCACCATGCTCTCGGCGTCACCCCGACATACTGATACGATGCGTGTGTGCGTCGCCCCCCCCCCCCCCCCTCCCAGGGGCGACGCGCGCACCGATAAATCTTATAGCATATGCGTCGTTGCGGGCGCTGTCTGGCCACACCGCTCGGGAGGCGATACTCTACAAGATGGGTATGCTACATGTTCGGGTCGGACGCACGCCTCCAAGGAGGACATCTAGCACTTAGCATGTCCTTGTGCGCCTCGTGCTCCGTGCTTGCCGCGTCATCCGTGGCACCTGAAAGCCACGTTGCTTTCGGTCGGGCTCCTGGCGTTCGCCACTCGTGCGCACGGGATTCGCCAGAGGTGATGTACCAATTTTCCACCACTACTACCATATACATAGGACGGAGGAGACGGGAGGATGGGGAGGTCCTCCTCCTCCTCCTCCTCCTCCTCCTCCTCCTCCTCCTCCTCCTCCTCCCTCTCCTACCTATGGTGGTGGTGGTGGAACATCGGCCCATCAAGAGGTGTCCGCCTGGTGAGGAACCCGTCGCCGCGCCAGCAGGCGAGGTGTCCTGCCCCACTGCCGGGCCAGCGGCAGTACGCTGTCTGCGACCAGACGCTGTAGGCAGGCGGCCATCAGTCAAGGGAGGAAAAACCACCCGGACCCTGCAATTGGCGTTTACTAAACGGCCCTGGGCGTTTACTAAACAGCCCTGCCCTGTTTGATTCCTTCTTGGGGTGCGTTTACTAAAGGCTTCGCGCGTCGGGGTGGTGATTATCGGGGTGGATTGTCTGCCCTCTAATCAGGGATGCTTCGATGTGTCTCAATTGTCGGCCACTGCAAATCCAATACACGGACAAGCTGGCAACGGTGTGAACGATTACAATTCACACAACGTGCCCACTGGCAATGGCAATGATACTACGCATTGGCTCTCAGTGGGTGGCTCTACGCAGAACAATCGCTGGGGTGAGAGAAGCACGCCGCCATGGATCAGGCTCAAAAGCCCGACACAAGCATGTGTGCCCGGACTCCGATTCAGAGGTGGTCCTTATCCGATCAGCCATTGGAACTCGTCCTCTGCTCCATCGCGCGCGTGGAAAGCGGGATGCCCAGCTGCCTGCGGCAAGACCCGTCACCGTGCCGGCGCAGCACTCTGAGCGGCGACGCTTCACGCACCGGAGGCCGTAACATGTGACACCTCTCGTGTCTTCTCCTTCAGTCGGCCCGCCCTCCGGCCGCCTGAGGCCCCGCCCGCCTGTGCCCTGTCTCCCCAATTAGAGCTGTGCGTAGCCCGCCTAGCTTTTACCTGAAGAGGTTCGCTCTCGCCCCGCAGACCAAAAAACGTGTCTTCTCCTTCAGCGGCTCTCGTGGGGGCTGTCTCGGGCTCCCGTGGGGCCTTTTTTGGGCTGTCCTTGTGCCATCTCGGGCAGTCTTGGGCTCCTCTCGGCCGTCTGGGGGGCCTCTTGGGGGCCTCTTGGGGCCCTCCTCCTCCTCCTCCTCCTCCTCCTCCTCCTCCTCCTCCTCCATTCCTTTTCCTCCTCCTCCTCCTCCTCCTCCTCCTCCATTCCTTTTCCTTATAAATAATTTCTCCCCGTCGTACCCCGAGGCCAATTTTGAGTGCGGTACGGGCGTTTCGCCAGAGACTTCCTCGCCATTTGTTACTCCGAAGCTTAAAAAGTGACAGCGGTTTCACGGATTGTGGGCGGGTCGTTTTCAAAATGTGGCTCTCGCTTTAGCGCGGCGCACATTCGTTTTAAACACTTGCAAGAGCTGCACGGATTGTGGGCGGGTCGTTTTCAAAATGTGGCTCCCGCCTTAGCGCGGCGCACAGTCGTTTTAAACACTTGCAAGAGCTGCACGGATTGTGGGCGGGCCGTTTTCCAAATGTGGTTCCCGCCTTAGCGCCGCGCACATTCGTTTTTAGAAATTTGCAAGAGTTTCACGGATTGAGGGCGGCTCCTTTTCAAAATGTGGCTCTCGCCTTAGCGCCGCGCACATTCGTTAAAACATTTCACGAGTTTCACGGATTCCCATCATCAACGTGCCAGAAATGGTGTTTTGAAAGGATTCAGAACTACGCGGGCGCAACAATTATGTTGATTCGCTGTGTTGACGTCCCAGGAATGGCTTTCTGGCACGACTCTGGATCGTCAACACGCAACAGTCGTGTTGATCCGTGGCGTTGGAATCCCGAGAGCAAAATTTCAGCATGCTGCAGGGTCTTCAAACGGTTGTCTTCCAACGAGGCAGTTCCCTCAATGGAAATGAACCGTTGTAGGGGCCTATGAAGAGGGAGCTTGGAGGGAGGGTTTCTTCCAACATCGTTGGTGCCTCTGGGGTTTACACTGGTCCTCCTCTCCTCCTCCTCTCCTCCTCCTCCTCCTCCTCCTCCTCCTCCTCCTCCTCCCTCTTTGGCTTTCCTAGGTCCGTCTTGGGCCGTCTTGGGGTACTCTTGGGACTGTCACGGGCCGCCTGGGGCGGGGGCTTCTGGAGACCTTCATCACGCTCTTTTGGCCTGTGCTTGGCTCTTCCGAGCCCCTCACGAGACCATTTTAGGCCAAGGAGCCCAGAAAGCGCAGCTTGTTCAAGAACTTACGGCCCTCTCCACTTTTGATGGTTTGAGCCCTCCTGCAGGGCCTCCCGGTCTTCGTTCTTATGCATCGGCGGCCTCTTGGCCCCAGGAAGGCTGCCGAAGACGTTGCCCAGCAAGATATACCCCCAATGGGGTACGATCGAATACGAAGAGGATGGGCATCGAGGGATTTGCATATTACGCGACACGCGAGCACAATAAGTGAACAGTCTTCAACTTCTAGTTGTTGTTGGTGTTGTTGTTGTTGCTGCCGTTGTTGTTGCTGTTGTTGTTGTTGCTGTTGATACCGTTGATGTTGTTGATGGCGATGTTGATGACGATGCTGATGATGCTGATGATGATGGTGGTGATGCTGCTGCTGCTGGTGATGATGATGCTGATGGCGGTGATGATGATGGTGTGGCTGATGCTGACGGTGTTGATGGTGAGGATGAGGATGAGGACATGGATGTTTTGTTGTCGACTATTCTGATGCTGATGATGATGCTGCTGATGATGATGTTGTTGATCATGATGCCGATGATGGTGGTGATGTTCATGGCGATATTGCGGATGATGGTGATGGTGCTGATAATGAAGGTGATGATGACGATGATGAAGATTCTGATGATGGTGGTGGCGATGGCGTTCAGGCTAACAAGGGATGGTGGTGGCGATGGTGCTCAGGATAACAAGGATGAGGATGGAAAGAAGGAAACAGCGATGATGATGCTGATGATGATGTGGATGAGGAAGATTATGTTGTTGATTATGAGGATGAGGATGATGCTGATTATGATGATCATGAAGATGCTGATGATGATGCTGCTGATGATGACGATGCTGATGCTGCTGCTGATGATGATGATTATGATGCTGATGCTAACGATGATGATGTTGTTGATGATGATGATGCTGCTGATTATGATGATGATGCTGATGCTGCTGCTGATGATGCTGATGCTGCTGATGAAAATGATGATGTTGTTGATGTTGTTGTTGGTAATGATGATGATGCTGCTGATGCTGATGCTGATGCTGATGCTGATGCTGATGCTGATGCTGCTGCTGCTGATGATGATGATGATGCTGATGCTGCTGCTGCTGATGATGATGATGATGATGATGATGATGAGGAGGAGGAGGAGGAGGAGGAGGAGGAGGAAGAAGAAGACGACGAGGACGATGGCGAGGACGTGCACTGGGGGCGAGGCGCGTGCCCTCGAGCCGCCAGGAGATCCAGAGCGAGTTCGAGATCGCCCAGGACAGGGACATGGTCCTGCAGGCTCCGCGTGGCCGCCGCCTGCCTCGAGAAGGATTGAGGATCTGCACCGCGAGACTCTCTTGCCGTCGGCGGCGAGGCGGAGGCAGTCCGCACTGGCGAGGGGCGACTCGGGGCGACCGAGCGGCAAAGTAGCCGGCGTGCAGGAGAGGGACATCGAGACAGACAGGGCGGCCGCGGAGGACAAGGGGGAGGCGGAGGGCACTCAGATGTGGAAGAGTTCCACTCCGAGCGCGCCGGCGCGGCCAGCAGCGGCAGCGCACTGCGAAACACACTCATACTGTACTGCGTGTGTGTAGGCCCCCCACGAGAGGTGCGCGCTCGCAGAACTCTTACAGTATGTGCTCGGTGGTGGGCGCTTTCTGGCCACATCGCCTGGGTAGCGATGTACTGTGAGCTGTTTGTGCTACACGATGGGTTCGGACGTGCGCCTCCAAGGAGGGCGCACCGTGCTAGGTGCTAGTATGTCCTTCTGCGTCCCAGGGGAGGACCGTGTGGGGGATTGAGGTTTTTGGGCGATGTCGCCTGTTTCGGCGTCTGGAAGCCTCTGGAGCCTTCTCGGGACCTGCGGGCCTCCATAGACCTCTGCCACCTCCGACCTCCGGCGTCTAGAACAGACGTGACCGCCAGTCTTGCTTGAGCGTGGGCATCCAGAGGTCTCTTTCAGCCTTTGGGCCTTCAGGACGGGGTCGAGATGTCTGGGCGCCCACGTCATGAGCAGGCCGTGATGTCGGATGTTTGAGCTTGGCGTCGATCAACACCGAAGGCGGGTGTTGCCTCGTGCGCGAGTTCGGCGCCCGGGGGGCAGCTTTGGGGCTCTGAGGTCTGCAGAGGTTGACCCGCGGCGAGATGCTGCACGGGGGCCTGCTTCGTACACAAGAGCGACTGGCGGTCAGGAGGAACGGCGCCAGGATGCTGGTTGGGTCGAGAGCCCTGGGGCCCACGACCCGAACAAGAAGTGTCCTATGTCGGAAGTCCAGGATGGGCACGCCGCCTCCGGCCCGAGAGCCCCGCTGGCAGGCGCTGGCGCCGTTTCGCCGGCCCGCCAGCCGCTTTGGTTTATGAAGCAGGCCCCCGACCAGCATTTCGCCGCGGGTCAACCTCTGCAGATCCCAGGGCCCGAAAGTTGCCCCCGGGCTCCGAAATCGCGTGCGAGGCAACGCCCGTATTGATTATCTAGATGAGCTGCCGCACGATTCCGCCACCGCGCTCAGGCGGGGGGGCGGGGGCACCTTGTGGGAGGGGTGGAGGGGGGAGGGGCTACGGACTCCCTTCCCCAGGTTTTTGTATTTGAGCCCACGTTCTGCCTAGGAGGCCAGAAGCGCAGGACTGGGTCACAACTGAGAGCGCATCTTGGGCTCGATGCGCCGGGTGGCCCCGATCTGTTGTTCCGCAGAAGGCGAAAGGGCCCGACGCATGCCAAGCGCTGCAAGCGCGGTGGCGGATTTGATCGACGCCAGACTCAGACATCCGACGCCGCGGATTGTCCGCGGCATGGCCCCCCCTTGCATCTCGACTCCGTCTCGGAGGCGCGAGGCCCGAAGCAGGCCTCTGGAGAGGGGCGCACTGGCAGGTGGCTGTTCTGGGGATCCGTGCCCCCACCTTCTTCTCCTCTCGGCAGGAGACGTGAAGCACAAGCACGAGTTTTGAAGATCCGCGGACACATTTGTTTTGGTTTTGTTTCTGTTTCGTTTCGAGTTCTCACTCCCGAAGAAAGTGTTCCTGATTCCCTCTTGTCCGGTGCCCATTGTGCTTGCAAGGAAGGGGGGGCGGGCGTTTTTCAGCTTGCGACTCACGCATTTCTGCCGCGCGCACTCAATTTGCGCACTCAATTTGAAACGTAGTTGTCCCCTCAGCCCCGCGCGCATCCATTGTGCAGTTTCACACAGAAGCAAGGATGGAGCGTTCAGAATGGGGAGCTCGCGTGAGACTTCCTCAGCAATTGCTGCCAGCAGTGCGAGGCTCCCTGCCTTCGACACCCGCGGGCCGCGAGACCGGCCCAGCCCGCCGCCCGCCATCGCTGACCGTGGCGGCGACTTAGGACGGCTGGGAAACGATCGATCTCGACGACGGGTTCGACCGACGTGACAGGCGCAGCAGGCGCTTGAGAGGAGCGGCACCAGCGTGGAGGTGGCTGCCACTGACATTCTGGCGGGTACAGAGGCTGAAGAAGTTTTGGGCCAATCTTGGCCAGTACCTCAATTATATCGAGAATGAACGAGCAGGACCGCGCCGCCTTCGCTAACGTGCAAAAAACAAGTGGAACAGCTGACGGTTCAGAACAACAACTTGAACCAGCAGCTGTAAGTGCAGCAGCAGCAGCAGTTTCAGCAGGAGGTTCAACGACAGCAGCAGTTCCAAGGAGATCTGCCCAGGCTGGGTCAGCAGTTGGGAGACGCAGCCCGTATGTTGGCCGAGACGAGCGCGGCGAATGACAAGTCGAGTGGCTTTTCCTTGGTGGATACGAAGGGGCTTGCTAAGCCTGCGATTTTCAATAACGATGAAGGCACGTTTGTGGAATGGTACCGCAAGACGTGTGCTCATCTCATTGCGATCTTCGGTGAGCAGTTCAGAAGACTCCTGGAGTGGGTCGAGGACCAGGCGCAGGACCCGACGCCGATCACGATGGAAGCGCTAGAGGAGCAGATCGGTGAGGAGGCCGACGAGAACGTCAATATATCCGGCTGGGAGGAGAAGGTTGGCCAGTTGTACGTTGCCCGGGAGATTTTGACGGAATGCGAGAGTTTCTCAATCGTGATTAATACGCAGAGAGGCAACGACATCGAGTCGATGAGGAAGTTGACCAGACGATGGGACACATCTTCAGGAGGAAAACGATGGGTATGACCCAGGCAGATTATGAACCCGCAGCGCATCGCCCTGGCCGAATTGCACGCGAAGCTCGAGCAATGGGGGAGCTTAGGAGACGGTATGAGAAGAAGTGGACAAGAAAGTCGATGACGATGTGAAGAGGGCGGATTTGGACACGATGGTTCCAGAGGAGCTCGACTTGCGTTTGGCTATGGACAAGACGCGGCTGGACACGACCGATCAGGTTACGGGGGGGTCAAAATCTTCCTGGAGTCGAGACAGTCGCAAGGAGCGTTCAAGCGAAAGCTGAATAACGACACGATGGACGTGGATTCGCTGTGCAAAGGAGCTGGATCAGGATTCCAAGGGCAAAGGTCGAGACAGAGGGCGGAGCCCCGCGTGCTGGAGGCGCGGCTTGCCCGGTCACAAGTCGAGCGACTGTCGCATGGAGCTGACTTATAATAGCAGGGGCGGCAAGTGCAACGCCGAGGGCGGCAAAGATGAGGATCAGGAAGGCAAAGGCACAGGCCGTGTCAAGGGTGGCAAGTACAGAGGCAGCAGCCGGGGCTCCAACGTGTTCGACCAGAGTGGAAGTCAGGCCGGGGGCCCGACTAGAGAGACAGATTGGAATAATGACCGATCATCGTCGCCGCTGTCGGCGAGCCAAGTTTGGACGATGAGTCGCGAGGTTGGAAGCTTCGAGGTTTGCGCCCCTCGGTGGCGTAGACGCCCAGGGGGCCGCGGAGGATGGTGTCGATTTACATGTGGTTCTGGAGCTGCCATGGCGACTTTCCCCGTCGACGCGAACGGCCAGAGGGGCGCGGCGCGCGCGAGTGCGAGTTGCGGGGCGGCCTCAGGCGAGACTAGTCCGTGCAGCGGCGGTGTCAGAGTTGAAGGCGGGGCGGGCCGACTGCGATGAAGGGCCGCATGGCAGATGTTCACGAGCCGCTGGCGTCGGCGAATCAAGTGCGCGATGCTGGGAGAGCGACCTGGTTAACGAGAGAAGGTGGGTTCACCCTGCTGGGCCATTCGGACATCGCCAGGCGCGTCAGCGAGATGATCGAGGAGGCGGTCTGGTGCGAGTCGGCATCATCCCGCTGCGCGTGGAGAACGGCTTGTGCGTCGGCTACGTCTGGGAGAAAGAAGGAGCTGCGAGCGGTGAACGTAGAGTCCAGTTTGGAGGCTTGCCTGGAGGCGGAGGTGATCTCGGCCCGATCAGTGATGGGTCTGGTTCGGACCTTCGTCGGCAGGCTCGCCCGCGAGGCCGGAAATGCTTGGCGCCTTGGCTGGGGGCCCGGGCCTGGCGCCAGTTGCGAGACCAGACGAGGGCCGGGGGTAGGTGCGAGCCCCCGAGGTGGCGCCGCCGCGCGTGAAGCAGATCGCCAGAGGACCGAGCCATATCTGGATCGAGAACCACATCGCGTAAGGGCATGTTGATTTTCGTTCGGTGCGAGGAGTGCGTCGTAGCAGCAGGCCTTGGCGACCAGCGCGTTCAGGCAGCAAAGGATCGAGAGAGCGAGGGTCCAGTCGTCAGCGTCGACTTCGCTCTCATCGGTGAGAAGGTGGACAACGTGGGGGATCCAGACTCCATTCCAATGATTGTTGGCTGCCGATCGCCCCTGCAAGGTGAAGGGCGCGACCGCCGCGAAGGACAGGACTTCATCGGATTTCGCGGTCAAGTAGCTCGCGGGCTTCCTCGAGCACCTGGGGCACTGGCGCGCCCAGTTCAAATCCGACGGCGAGGCGAGCATCTGCGCGGTCAAGAATGCCTTGAGAGTCGCAGTGGACGCGCAGATCGAGTGCGGGCCGGTGGAGTCTCCCAAGGGCGAGTGCAAGAGCGGCGGAGACGTGGGGGGGCGGCCGAGGAGATGAACCGGAATATCAGGGCGAACTTCCTTGCTCGGCAGCGTGTCTTCGGATTTGAGAGCGCCGTGGACCGTCCGATCATCAAGCGTCGAGTGGCCTCCTCAGTTCGCAGCAGATGCGATCGCCAAGTTCAAGATTGGTGTCGACGGTTTGACTGGCGAGGCACGCAGGAGCGGACGACCTTGTTCGTAATTCGTGGCACAGTGTGGGGAGCGTGTGTTCTACCGGCCGCTTGGTGGAGGAGATGCTCGCAGTGCCCTGGCGCCCGAGGTGCTTCCTGGACGCTTTGTGGATGTCGTCCGTGGACTGGGGCATTGCTTATCATGACGCGCGCGGTGTGGTCAGTGCTCGAGGCTTCGGGGTTGCCCGGAGCTCAGGCGATGGCAGTCGAAAGCTGGGGCCAGCTGAAGGGCTTGCCGTGGCAGGTCTCGCCCGATGTGGAGCTGGCAGGCCCTCGTGGGCCTTTGCGTCTGTCTACTCAAAGACAGGAGGGGCGCGACGCGGCCATCAGGAAGCGCCGCGTGCTCAAGGGGGATATCGAGAAGCGCGGCCAGACGCCTGGATGCCCAGGCTGCGTCAGTTTGATAGCTGGTGGTTCGGCGAGGGTTGCTCATTCACAGGAGCGCCGAGACCGAATCGCAGAGGAGATGTTGATGGCCGAGGCCGGTCGCGTTCGACTGGCGGAGCACCATCTTCGCATGGGTGCTCGAGGAGAAGCGCAGGAAGGCAGTGCGGGTCAGGGTGCGCCAGCAGGCGCGGCCGCCGATTGCGGCGGAGGGGTCGCTGAAGGAGCCGGGTCAGCGCCGTTTCCAGCTGCGCCAGTTCGGGCAGCAGCTGAAGGCGGAGTGGGCCAGCGCGGGATGGGCGCGGAGCCCGTGGGAGCTCGCGGGCGGGTTGCGAGCAAGCCGCGAAGGCGAGAGCGACCAGTTCAGCCGCGAGCCGCATTGACGCCAGGTTGGAAGCGGGCAGCGAGTGTATAGCCGGACCATGTCAAGATGGCCTTGGATGGCGAGCCGGCGGCGGACGCGCCGCGGCAGGCAGGAGCTGGATCAGCGTCCAGCAGTTCAGGCGCAGTGGTGGCAGCCCAAATTCCAGAGGGGCTGGAGGTTCAGGCGACATGGGGGACCTGGCCGGGCCAGCGGTGTCAGCTGGCAGCAACGTGGATCTAGGCTCCTTTGACGTGGTCAAGGGCCAGATGTACCCGGGGATCTTGGCGTTGGTGAGCGCCGCAGACTTGCTCGGCGACAACGAGATGGCGCGCGACGAGCTGAAGGAGGTAGCTAAGACGCTGACCGAGATGAATGGAATTGACCTTGCGGAGATCTGCTTCCCCGAGCGGTTCAAGCAGAGGGCGTTTGGGCTTGGTCCAGCGGCGGGGCTGGCGGCAGATCTCGCCGCCAGGTGGGACTTGCTTGACGAGGAGCAGCGCGGAGAGCGCATGGATCAGTTGGATGGGGAAGGCCCGGTGCTCGCGACGGTATCGGCCCCCTGTGCTATCTCTTGCTTGCTCCGGGCGCTGAGCAACGACGATCGTGATGCGCGTTCGTGCTCTAGCTGGAGTTTGCGCGGCGTGAGGCCCCATGTGCTGATGGGGCCTGCTGTCGCCGATGGGCGCGTGGCGTTTGTCCGCGAGGAGACTGGCTGGATGGCGAATCCGAGAATCTTGGCTGAGATCCTGGAGTGCGAGGGCCGACGTGGGGGAGGTGGAGAGCCGCGCCGACGCGTGCACCTGATTGGAGACAAACGAGCACGAGCAGCACAGAAGTGCCCCAATCAGCTGGCGAAGGCGATCCTGGAGGGACTTCGTGAAGTGCTTCGGCTGCGAGAGTCGATGAGCGAGCTGCTTGGTCTAACTGCCGGGCCAGACCTTCGCCGCTCGAGGGGGGCGTCGGCCGGGGGGCGGAAGCCCGCGTGGACGACGTGCGCGGTGGCTTTCTGGGCCTGCAGTGCGTGAGAGATGCGAGGCGCGACGAGTTGGAGGAGTGGCGCAGGGGTCGAGACGTTCGGGCCAAGGTACCCAGGCGTGAAAAGGGGTTGGAAGGAGGTCGGCCGATTTAAATGCGGCGGATTGACGCCGACGTGGGAGACCAGGAACGGCAGCCATGCCGCTCGGGGCTGGTGGCGAGAGAGATGAGTGTGCGACGGCGCGCTGATGGTCTGCTTCCTCCGGCGAAGGACCTCTTCCTGGGCGCGCCGCCGCCGGGGGCGTTGCTGGCGCTGGTTGGCTTGTTCGTGGGCAGGGCGCGCGAGCAGTGTCGCAGTGCGTCGCCGAGAGAGATCGCGCGCAAGTTTTGTGACGTGAGCTGGGCGCGCTTCCATGGCAGTGCGCCCCGTCGGATTTGGGTGGGACTTCCGCCCAGAGAGCGAGAGGGTGAAGCCGAACCGACGGTTGGGCTATTCAATGGAGCCGTGTAAGGTACATCGGATGCGAGCCAGGTGTGGTAGAGCGACTACGTGGAGCAAGGCCGGTCTGGCCCGGCGATCTCGTGGCATCCAGAGCGCGACGTGGCCCTGGAAGTGCGCGGAGATGATTTCGGAGCGTTGATGTTTGCCAGCGACGAGGAGTGGTTCGATGAGCTGTTGAGCAAGTGCGACTGCAAGGTGACTGGGAGATTGTCTTCAGCTTCTGAGGCGGTTCAGAGTATTGTGTATCTCGACCGAGTTCTGATTTGGGATCCGACAGCTGACTGAGCGTGGATCGAGGCATCGAGGCGGACGTTGGGCGCGTGGGCGTGATCATTCGAGACTAGAACCTGAGCGATGTCAAGCCGGTCCAAACGCCCTTTGTTAAGAAAAGTGTCAAGGATCTGTTTGAAGCTGAGCAGTCACCACCCTTCGACGAGAATGGTGCTACCCTGTACCCGTCTTGGGTCATGCGAGGTGCTGATCTGGGTCAAGATCGGCCCGACCTGAGTTAAACGACCTCGACGCTGGCCAGGAAGATGAAGGCCCCGACGGAAGCGGACATGATGGACTTAAGGTGTCTCGGAAGGTGCCTCAAGTATGCCCGAGCTTGGAGCCCCAAGTACAAGTTGCAACCTTTACCAGATGGAGTGGCTACGTTTGTAGATGCTGACTGGGCAGGAGAAGCTACGACAAGGAAGCCGCGGACAGGCGTGATGCTCATGATGGACTCCCACCTAGTCAGGCATGCTTCGACGAATCGGACCAATGCGGCCCTCTCTAGTGTAGAGAATGAGTACTGCGCCATGCTGAAGGGCGCGACGCGTGCGCTCGGCCTGCAGGCCGTGTTATGCGATTTTCGCTTCTGGCATCTGTCTCCGATCAAGCTGACCTTGGCGCCGGTGGAGTTGCGCCGCGACAGTGTGGCCGTTGAAGGTATTGCCAACCGCCGAGGACTTGGCGTGGTCAAGCATTTGGACACGAGAATCCTTTGGCTCCAAGACCAGGTGAAGGCCAACCGGATTGTGATCAAGCGCGTCCCTAGGAATGAGAACCTAGCGAATGTCTTCACCAAGCCGCTGGAACAGACACAGATGATATGGCATTACGAGAAGATGGGCTTTGTGATCGTCAAAATTGGGAGCAGGTGGCGTCGAGTATTGGAGGCGATCGAGGATCTCTCAGCCGGGCGAGGTTAAGATCCACGGTGAACCGATTGATGGAATTTTGGTTGTAAGATAGATTTTCCATGGACCTTGTGCAAGAAGCTATTACAGAGCTTCAGAACTGAGCCCATGATTCAGGGTGTGGAGCAGATTTCTTTTCATGATGCTTTCGGTCGCTAATGAGTGTGGCGAGCGGCTTGCTTGCTGTGCGAGTTGGCTCTCCATGTGATTGCGACGGTCGCGAAGCTCGACCGGTCGGTGTTCTTTTGATCTGGTTGTCGACGGACTGGGTTG
>CAUYUJ010021481.1:618909-621409 GCA_963575745.1 Prorocentrum cordatum
GGCAGTTCAGCTAGTCCCCAGGCTTCGCCTTCCGCACGTTCCAGCAGGCCCCCATCGGCACCGAGACCCCCACCGTCACTCAAGACGAGCAGGCTCGGCTCACGGCTGGGCAGGACAAGTGAAACGAGGAGCGCAATGCCCAGAAGAAGGCCGACCAGCGGGCCTTGTGCTTCCAGACCCTCTACGACAGCGGCCTGCCGCCAGGCCACAGCTGGGAGAGGCTTACAGAGGAACTGCAAGACTCTGGCGCCGCACGGCTCCAAGACCCTGCCTTTGCGACCGTTGTTTACTATGACCTCAGCCTACCCCACCTACACGGCCCAGGCGACGCACCCCAGGACCTCTTCGAGCAGCGTCGCAAAATGGTGAGCCACGAGGGGTACCTCTACGACGGAGAGCTCGGGCTGGACGCCTCCGGCTACGTGTGCGCCGCCACCTGGGCGTGCCTGCTGCAGGTGGCAGGGCTACAGCCCAGCACCGACCCGCGTGCTGCCATTCCAGAGGACAGGCTGCCCCTTCCGCCCAGGGGACGGCAGGGGGACAGCCGATGGAGACGGGTTGTGGACCAGCCCCCGGTTGGCACCATCAGGTTCTCCCCCCGCGCATGGAGCAAGACAACCTGCGAGTGCCGGCGCCACCAGAGCCAGCCAAGCTTCGAGCACCTCTTCGCCCTCATTGGGCCCCAAGCACACCAGGAGCCTGTCCTGGGCGGCCAGCTCCTCGACTGCACCAGGGAACCGATCACGTGGCCCTGGGCCAACGCTGCCATGGTGATCATGCTAATACTGGTCCGCGAGCTCCGCCCCTCCCTGGCCCCCTACTGAAGCCCCAGCCACATCGGCGATATCCTGGAGGCCGTCCTGGGCATCTGTGTACCCTACAAAAAAGCGCGGCACCCGGCTCGCGACAGCTTCGGTAAGGCGCACAACCTGACAGACGTTGACTTCCGGCTGCTTCACGGCCACACCGAAACTCGGGGCTCCCAAACGGGGTGGTGACCACACCGTGCGGTGAGTCGATGGGGATTCGGGGTCACCGCACGGTTTTGGGACTCGGGTCGTTCTCCGAAGACGTCTCGGGCGACTGGGGCATCCGAGGTCCCAAAACCGTGCGGTGACGGACCGTGCGGTGAGGTCTTGGGGGATTTCGAGGTCTGTCACCGCACCGTTTCGGGACTCCAAAGAAGCCTTTATCAAGGCCTGCTCAAGGCTGGTCACCGTGGCGCACCACCACCCCGACCTCGAACCGCTGCAGCAGCAGATAGCAACGTGGGAGGAGGCGGCCGCGGACGACTCCCCCCTCAAGCAGACACTGGCGGCATGCGGCCACCTACCGTGCCCAGCTGACCTTTCAGTGCTCTGCCCGCACGAATGCGCCATCTGCACCCTGTCCGAGGCCCTGCTCGGTTCACCGCTCGGGCTTTTACCAAAGGACCGCGCCTCCGAGAAACCGCTATACCTGGGAGGAGGGCTCTCCGGCTACGGGAGAGACCTACACCTCCCGTCCCCTACGGGCTCACTCCTGGGCGCCAGTCTACTCCCGCCAGCGCTGCAGTCGGGTGACAACCGCTTTCAGACGACCGACCAGACCCCCAACGTCTTCTGCGACGCCTGCGGACGTGGCCCCTTCGACCCTCGTAGGGACAACTGGGGCGCATGGGTTGACCCCGAGACGCGATGGCTGGTGGCGGCCAGCCGGCTGGACTGCTACAGAAAGGGACAGGACTGTCGGTGGCACTGCGTCGCCTGCTGGAGGCTACTTAACCTGGACGCCTTAGGCCTCCCAGTGCTGCCAGAAGGCGTCAGGCTCGCCGCCCACCTAACCGATGCCGCCACCACAACACCCAACTAGGGCAACCGCGCGCTGCGCCCCCTGCGGGCGAGCCCCCTCGAGGCCCTGCCCGACGCGGGCGCGCCACCCTGGAGACTCCTCTTCCGCGTACTGGCGCTGCAGGTGCGACCGCTGCCCCAACAGTGATCCCTTCCACGAGTGGCCATGCGGGGGGACCCCGCTTGGCATCTTCATCTTCCGCCCTGGAAGCCAGGCCCCGGGCGCGGGCGCCCGCTGCCTCCTGCTCTTCCAAGACCGCCAGCACCTCTTTGCAAAAAAGCTTTGGGACACCACCTGGTACTGCGCGAGGTGCCTGGTGAACCTCTGGGGGCGCCCGCCCTGGCCGCGTCCGAGCCGTCCTCGCCCGGGACTGGGCCCAGGTGTTCCCCGGTGCCACTCCCAGCGGGGAGCGTGAAGGCGCCTCGCCTCTCCTGCAACCCTTGTCCCTGCTGCGGCCCGCAGCCGACCGCGACCCGCCTGCCCGCAGGGAGGGCCCCCAGGATAACCCCCCGATGGTCGACCCGTTCACCCCGTTCTCCGACGACGCCCCAGCCAGGGCGCGAGGGGCCGCGGCCCCAGACGCCCCGGCCACGCAGGGCCGCGGCCTGCGCCCGCCCGGCCACCGCCAGGGCCGGGACACCCCCGCATCCAGGGGCAGGCGGCCGCGGAC
>CAUYUJ010021481.1:626409-676409 GCA_963575745.1 Prorocentrum cordatum
GACGAGATCAAGCAGATCCAGGAGGAGCTGGAGATGCTCAGGCAGCAGGAGAGCCGCGACCAGCAGCGCCTTGAGGACGGCCCCTCCGCGGCGGATTGATCAGGAGGAGGAGGAGGAGGAGGAGGAGGAGGAGGAGGAGGAGGAAAGGGAAGACGAGGGTTGACGGGGAACTAGGCGGATCGAGGATCCAGTGGGATTTGATGCTTTTGGTTTTCATTGCTATGTTTTGTTTATCGGTCTCCAGAGGCATGCAGAGGCCTGCCAGAGTGGCAAGGAAGGAGGGGAGGAGGATGCGAATGTGGGAGAAGGACGTGGACAGGGAGGAAAAGAACCGTCTCCTCCTCGTCTTTCACCGTTTCTGGGACGTCGGAGGAAGAGGAGGAGGAGAACGGAGGAGGCGGAGGAAGAGAAGGGGAGGAGGAAGAGGAGGAGGAGGACGAGTAGGAGGGTGAGGAGGAGGAGGAGGAGGAGTGATGATGATGATGATGATGATGATGATGATGATGATGATGATGATGATGAGGATGCCGATAAGTGGTGATGGTGGTGATGGTGATGATGGTGATAATGATAAGGATGATGACGACGATTATGTGATGACGATGATGATGATGTTTATGATGATGATGGTGATGATGATGATCAGGTTGATGGTGATGAGGATGATGAAGAAGATTATAGTGAACATCATCATCATCGTGGATGACGACGATGACGAGGACAATAAACGATGCTGCTGCTGATGCTGACGATGAAGCGGAGGAGGAGGAGGAATGTTGATGATGATGCCGATGATGATGTTGGTGATCAAGATCATGATTCTGATGATGATGTTTCGTTTGATGACGATGATGCTGATGCTGATGCTGATGCTGATGATGATGATGATGATGATGATGCCGATGCTGATGCTGACGATGATTGTGGCGACGAGGATGCTGATGGTGGTTGCGGTGGTTGTGGTGGTGATGGTGATGATGATGACGATATTGATGATGGTGATGATGATGATGATGATGATGATGATGATGATGATGAAATGATGATGCTGCTGATGATGATGATGATGATGCTGGTGCTGACGATGACGAGGATGATGATGCTGATGATTGTGCTGTTGTTGGTGTTGATGATGATAATGGCGATGAAGATGAAGATGATGATGATGGTGATGATGATGATGATGATGATGATGCTGATGATGATGATGATGATGATGATGATGATGATGATGATTATGACGATGCTGATGCTGATGCTGATGCTGATGCTGATGCTGATGCTGATGCTGATGCTGATGCTGCTGCTGCTGATGCTGCTGCTGCTGCTGATGATGATGATGATGATGATGATGATGATGGGTGGTGGTGGTGGCGGTGCTGCTGCTGATGATGATGATGATGAGGAGGAGGAGGAGGAGGACCGATGGAAACCCACGAACCATCATCGATGTTGGACTAATCCCTCCGTCGAAGCTTCCTCGTCATAGGCCCCTACAGGAGGAAGGGGAAGGCGGAGGAGGAGGAGGAGGAGTAGGAGGAGGATCACAGTAAGCCCCGGATGCAATAACGATGCCGCAGTATGCCCTCCCGTCCCAAGCGCCCTCTTCAACAGTCCCCTGTAAGTGTTCCCAGTCCTTGCAAGAAGCGCCGCTTGCAAAAGACGAGTGCCTGGTGGGCCTGCCTGCCATTGCGGCGATGCAGCCACGCTTGAGAAAGAGGTAGCCTTGTATCTTTCCAGCGAGTAATGAGAAACGCTCCTCCTCCTCCTCCTCGTCCTAAATGCGACAAGATAGGATCAGAAAGTTCAGTGGTCATTGAAGGCGAAGAAATATCTCACGCGCGAGCCCCATTTTGAACATGCACCGACCGCCTACGTGTTTTCAAGCTTCCTGTAAGTTGGAGGAAGATTCAGACGAGAGCCCAATTTTGGAAAGGAGCCACCCTCCATCCGTGCAACTGTTGCGCATTATTACGCATGTGGTAGCATCGTTGAAGTCTGCGGCCGAGGGCTCCATCTTGCCAACGTGCCAGCCTCCATCGCTGTAGCTGTTGCAAGATTGTCAGACGAATGTGGGCGGCGCTTTGGCGAGAACCCCGTCTTGAAAAGGTCCTCGTGTGCTGCAAGTTTCGATGACGAGCGTGTGTGGTGCTAGGGCGAGAGCCCCGTGTTGGAAATCACCCGGCTTCCATCCATGTTGCTGTTGCAGGCTTTGGCCACGCATTTCCGCACCCTATTTTGACAAAGACCTGACCTGCATCCGTGCAGCTGTTGGAAATTCTCTCTTCGAAGTAGTAATGTGTCAGGGAGTCTCAGGAGATGGAGGAATTGCTGATGCCAGGAACAGGGATGGGGGAGGAGGAGGAGGAGGAGGAGGAGGAGGAGGAGGAGGAACATGATGATTATGAGGAGAGGTTGGCAAAGGAGCGAGGCGAGGAGGGAGGAAGATGGATGATCAGGAGGAAGATGGCCAGGGGAAGGCTAGGGGGAGAGGGGAGGAGGAGAGGTAGGAGCCCTGTGGTTGGAAGAGGAGACGGACGGGGAGTGCGATGGGGAACGATTGTCCCCCTGTCCCACCTCCACTGCGTCGAGGTGGCCATGGGTGCGCCCGAGCATGTCCCACCTCCCGGAAGGGCAGATCGACTACAGAGCTTCGGGTCCAAGTCGATGTGCCCGAGCATGTCGGTTGTGCCGCCCGTTGCGTCGGAGGATGCGGGAACGCGAGGCCAGGGCCGCCGAAGGCCGCCGAGGCCGGCCGCTGGACGCCCAGGGCCGCCGAGGCCGCCAGAGGCCGCCGAGGGCCGCCGAAGGCCGTCGAAGGGCCACCATAGGCCGCCGAAGGCCGCAGACGGGCAACCGAAGGCCGCCGAAGGCCGCCGAAGGAGCGGAGGCCGCCGAAGGCCATCGAAGGCCGCTGCAGACGGGCCGCCGAAGGCCGCCAAAGGCCGCCGAAGGCGATGCCCCGCTTTGCGTCCCCGCTGTGCTGGAGCGCCGCCGGGCGCGCGGCCCGAGGCGGGGACGTATACCTTTTTGGAGGATCGATTTTCGAGGACCTCGACAGGCGGTGGATCTGGATATATTCGGGCCTTCTGGGGCACAGGTATATCCATATTCACCGCCCGCTGGGCTCCCAGAGCGTCGGTTCCACAGGCGGTGGATGTGGATGTATCCCCGCCTCGCATGCGGCTGGGCAGGAATACAACGAGAGGTGCACCCTCATAGAGGCCGAGACGGCCACCAACAAGGAGCCTGCCTGGGGCTTGGGCGAGGTCGAGAGAGAACACACGCCATAAACATCAACTTTCGGCGCTCCGCGCGGACTTCTTGGATCGGCGCTTTGCCGCCCTGGCGGCGCATCCGGCGCCGCCCCTGGCGCGCTCTGGGCGCCAGGGAGGGGGGCCTAGCGCCGATCCAAGACGTCCGCGCGGAGCTCCGAAATTCGGTGTCTATGCAGTTTTCTCCTCCTCTCGGAGGGCCTTCTGTTCTTACCCATTGGAGGAGGCATGGGCGGGTGGGAGGGCGGGGGATCACGGTTACGAGAGGCAAGACTGGCGCTACGAGGCGCAGGACAGCTCTCTGAGCACGATGGGGCGTCAAGAACTATCTCCAGCCCCGCGTCCTGAGGTTCGAGCACGGGCGGGCGCACGACGGGCGCGCAGGCTGGTTCGAGAACGTATCCAGGACGAGGAGGAGGAGGAGGATGAGGAGGGGGAAGAGGAGGAGGGGGAGGAGGAGGAGGAGAAGGAGGAGGAGGAGGAGGAGGAAGGAGGAGGGAGGAGGAGGAGGAGGAGGGAGGAGGGAGGAGGGAGGAGGGAGGAGGAGGAGGGAGGAGGGAGGAGGGAGGAGGGAGGAGGGAGGAGGAGGGAGGGAGGAGGAGGGAGGGAGGAGGGAGGAGGAGGAGGGAGGAGGGGAGGAGGGAGGGGGGAGGAGGGAGGAGGAGGAGGGAGGAGGGAGGAGGGAGGAGGGAGGAGGGAGGAGGGAGGAGGGAGGCTGAGGGAGGAGGATTGGATTGCGCTCTGATTCGCCGAGGAGACGGTCAGCTTGGTGCGGCACTCACTAGCTGCTGGCAGAAGCACGCGGTATCTAGCAGCACGGGCGCCAAGGTTTGGTGAAACTCCCGCCCCGTCACCTAACCCGTACCCATCATCCTCCTTCACGGCCAGTGCGGCGGCCCTGGAGCGGCGGCATGCAAACATAGAGCCTGGTGCTCGGGCACGGCTACTGCTAGCATCAACGGCTATTCTGCCTTGGAGGTGGAGGGAGGCGGGATGGAGGGAGGACATGATAAGAGGGAGGAGGAAAGGCTGGGGCACAGACCACGTCTCCTACGCGCAGTTTCTAGGGAATAGACCTGCGCACCACTGGCCCGGTGAGGGAAGAAGGGTAGTTATCTTCGCAGCCACGCAAGGCACAACGCGATTATCTGCACGCCGGAGCAAGGGCGATTCGAAGCTAGGCCACGGCAAGATCAAGCTAACCACTACGGCGATACTCCAGGCTCACACTTACAGCACGAGCGGGGACAAAGTGCAAGGCAGTGCCGAACAGAAAGTACAACCACAGTGTAAGTATGAATGTCAACAGCCTGCTCCAAACCCGCTCCTCTCTTTCGCCTCCTCCATGTCATAGGCCAGCAGCTGGGCCGCCAGCGTGCCGCACAGAGAAGCGACCACCATGGCTGGGGCATACGGCCGCGCGGTAGGGGGAAGCGGGGAGGGAAGGAGGATAGATCTGCGAGGGCGGGTAGGAAGGGAGGGGGGGACATACTTGTGAATAACATATCTGCATGCGTGACACCCTTTCCTAGAACATCCACGCACGACTGAACCAATACATTGCTACAGATAGCCACTGATTCAAACCCTCCGCCTAGGGAGAGAGCTTCTGCTAGACGTCCGTCGCCATTCGCTCCACTCACGGGAGGACGCGATACTCTCGGCCAAAAAATCATCTGCGTCATCTGGTCTGCGCGAGCGGGGTGGCGGCAGCGGGAGAGGCCCCGGCCGTACCCACCAACGTAGATATTGATCACAGAACCAATTCACAGGCGAAAAATCCGGCTCACGGCATACTGTATACCTGGGAGTTGCTACGACTGGGATGTGCTGCGCTCGAGCCGAGTTCCACTGCAAGCCTAGCCTGTGAAATGGAGGTCTGCTGGAGGGCAGCGCGATTATTCGCACCGTGGTAGCCATACCGTGGGGCGCACGCTCAGAGCCTCGGGGGCTCGGGGGCTCGGCTTCAGCAGGAAGCAGATCGGGCCGTAGATCACGGAGTCGTGCACGAGCATCGGTGTCAACACCCTCCGGAGCGCTAGCGTGGGCGCAGGGACAATGAACATCGCCAGGTGGTCCGCGATCCGCAGCCACGGCCTCGGGAGAGAGGCAGTTCCGGGCGAGGCGGCCTCAGACGCCGCTGGCATTGGCGCCTCCAGGGACGCAGCACCGGCAGGCGACCTGTCGCCCGAGCGGCTGATAGCAGCACCTTCTCTGCGAGCCGCGGCATCGCCTGCGCCGCGCGGGTACGCGAAGTCCTCGGAGCCGACCGTGGAGCACGAGTCGCTCTCAGCGGACCCGACCGCCTCCTGCCACCCGTGGCTGTCAGGCCCGCTCTCGGCGGACTCGTCCGCGCCGTGGATTCGCTGAATGGGAGCCGCGGTCTCATCGAGCGTCTCCTCAGCTGCAGTCTGGCTTTCCTCCACGTCCAAAGCAGCAACAGTGCGCTTCGGAGCGGGCTGCAAGCACCAGCATACGTCTCTGGATGGCGGCGGCGGCAGCACACGGAGCGGCGGCAGCAAGCTCGAAAAACTCGGCGAGGTAGGTGGAGGCGGTGCTGGCGACCGCCGTAGCCACCATACTGGCACGGCGTAGGCCGGGGGCGGCAGCGCATTCGGCAGCTGGCACCAAGTGGCCATCTCAGCATCGGCGCCCGCCTCGGCCTTCCCGCTCTCAGGGACGAGCTGAACAGGGCGACGGGCAGGAGGCAACTCAGCACCCAGACAGTCGGCACGAATAGCTTCACCTAGATGACCGGCATGAACGGCTTCATCGCCTCCAGCCGTGCCCAGAAGATCGGCGCGACCAGCGCCATACGAATAGCTGCATCAAGGCGATCGGCAGGAACTGCTCCATCACATTCATCTGCACGATCAGCGCCATCAGGGCGATCGGCACGAACATCCAACTCCAGACGATCGGCACAAACTGTGTCCCCGCTAACTGGGCCCTGCAGGCCGGCACGACTAGCGCCATCAGAGCGATCGGCACGAACAGCTGCATCCAGACGATCGTCATGAACAGCGTCATCTCCTCCAGCGTCACCCAGAAGATCAGCACGAACAACTCCGGACGAAGGTGTAGCCGGCGGCAATGGTACGCTTCTCTCCGCAAATGGCGGAGGCGTGTGCGTGTGCGTTGGCGGAGGGCCCACTAGCACTAGCACTCGCGACTGCGGAGCAGCATCACTAGCAAGCCCATCAGCACTTGCAAGACCTGTAGCACGATCATGCGGTACGCAAGGATGGACGGGTTGGGGAAGAACGCCTCGACGTGGCTGGTCACCGCAAGCGTACGCCAGCGCGGCCACGTCGCCCATCCGGACACGGCGGCCGACTCCGGCCGCGTAGCCGAGCCTTCGTACGGCGGCGCGAAGGGGCGGCCTCGGCAGGCAGCAGCCATGGCGCCCGCCGCATCTCGCGGCGCGCGGTCGCCCTCGGCACCTGGCCGGCCCGGGGCGGCGCGCATGGGCCCTGGCCCCCCCCCGTGGGAAATGTCTCCACCGGGGCCAGAGCCTAGGGAGGAGGGAGGAGGGAGGAGGGAGGAAAGAGGAGGGAGGAGGGAGGAGGAGGGAGGAGGAGGGGAGGAGGAGGGAGGAGGAGGGAGAGGAGGAAGAGGAGGAGGAGGAGGAGGAGGAGGAGGAGGAGGAGGAGGAGGAGGAGGAGAGGAAGGAGGGAGGAGGAGTGGGAGGAAGGAGGAGAGGAGAGGAGGCGAGGAGGAGGAGGAGGAGGAGGAGGAGGAGGAGGAGGAGGAGGATGGAGGGGAGGCAGGAGGCGGAGGGGAGGAGGAGGAGGCGGAGGAGGAGGAGGAGGAGGAGGAGGGGCTGTGCTGGCAGAGGGAGGAGGAGGAAGAGATGGGAGAAGAGGAGGAGCTGCTGCTGCTGCTGCTGCGGCGGCTGCGGCTGCTGCTGCTGCTGATGATGATGATGATGAGCGCTGCTGCTGTGCTGTGATGATGATGGTGGTGATGATGATGATGATGATGATGATGATGATCATGATGCTGATGTGATGCTGATGCTGATGCTGCTGATGCTGATGCTGATGCTGATGCTGATGATGATGATGATGATGATGATGATGATGATGATGATGATGATGATGATGATGATGATGATGATTCTGATGTTGATGACGATGATCGATGACGATTGGTATGGCGAGGACAGTCAACCATGCTGCTGCTGATGCTGTGATGATTGCGAGGAGAAGGTGGAGGAGAAGCAGGTGGAGGAGGAGGAGGAGGAGGAGGAGGAGGAGGAGGAGGGGGAGGAGCAGAAGGAGGAGCAGGAGGAGGAGAAGGAGGAGGAGGAGGAGGAGGAGGAGGAGGAAGAGGAGGAGGACGAGGAGGAGGAGGAGGAGGGGAGGATGAGGATGAGGAGGGAGGAGGAGGAGGAGGAGGAGGAGGAGGAGGAGGAGGAGGAGCGAGGAGGAGGAAGAGGAGGAGGAGGAGGAGGGAAATGGAGGAGGAGGAGGAATAGGAAGGAGGAGGAGGAGGAGGAGGAGGAGGAGGAGGAGGAGGAGGAGGAGGAGGAGGGGGAGAGTAGGAGGAGGAGGAGGAGGAGGAGGAGGAGGAGGAGGAGAGGAGGAGGAGGAGGAGGAGGAGGAGGGGAGGAGGAGGAGGGGAGGAGGAGGAGAGACAGATCCCCCTTTCCCTCCTGCCTCCTTCTCCTCCTTCCTCCTCCTCCCGCGCGCGCGCGGGACGGCGTCCTGGGGCGCCCTGGGCGCGCTCCAAGCAGTGGCTCCGCCCGTGGCCGAGCGGCGCGGCCGGCCCCCCAGACCTCGGGCGCCCTCCTGATCCTTGAGGCGATCCTGGCCTCGAAGGGCATTCGCTGCCTCGATACGGTGGGGACCCATGCCAAGAAACACCTTGCTTGCCTCCAGGGTGCCCTGGGTTTCTTGGGTTTCGATGGTTTTACTGTGGCAAGCGTGACGTTCCCACACCAAAAGTCAATGGACGTCTTGGGGTCTCAGGGTTGGGTTCTTGTGGAAGGTTTCTTGTGGACTGGCCTCCACTGTACGCAACACGCGCCGTGCTCAAGACCTCCGCGTCGATACGCTGCGCGTTGACTCGGCGTATTGGCCCACGTTCTGGCGAACGCATCGCGTCGGACCTGCGTTTTCGGTCTACGTGTCGAGCTCCGTGTCGACACGCTACTTTCTGCGTGCTGCGTGTTAGGGCAGCTGAGCGAAGGACGGAGTCAAGAAGCTGAAATCAGGACCGTCTTGGGCTCAGGAGGGGCTGGGGCTTTCGGGTCGTTCCTCGGATTTTTGTCGTGGAACTTGTTTGTGGCCTAGGCCCGCCGTGGCCAGAAAAGCCCCTTCGTTCCTCATCACGCCTTCCTCATGGTAGCACGCTGGCTGCAGGCCATCGAAGTCTTTCACTCATGGCGTTTGGCTAGAGGGTTCTCACATTGGTAGAGGAGGACCACAGACAAGTCCCGCAGGGGGAACGGGCAGCCCTAGAGCGTATGGTCCGGCAGCCGCTTCGCATGAGACTTCCGCGCAATGCATTCAGGAATCAGTCCCTCGCCTTCGTGTTGGCCACATTTTTGGTCAGGACGGCCACGATCCCTAGTAACAGACGCAATGCGGTGCACGTGGCTGCGCTCTCACCCCTGTCCCGGCTGCCCCTTCTCTTTCTCAGGGCTTCCTGGCCGTGCTTCTCCTGCCCCTCCTCCTCCTGCTCCTGCTCCTCCTGCTTCTGCTCCTGCTCCTCCTCCTCCGTAGCCATTTTGGCTCAAGATGTCTATGTCCCTCAGGCAGGAAGCGGATACCTCTAGTCCGAGGCCAGCTCCTGTCCTAGGCAACCCCAGTCGAGCCGCGCGCTGCTGTGGCCAAGAGAACACTCTCCCGGAAGTCCTCACCCAGCCCAGGTCGGGTAAATTGAGGCCTTTCCAGTTCCTGGCCTGGTGCTGTGTGGATCGGCGCCACGGCGACGCTATGGATGCGGAGTCCGCGGACTCCCCTGGCAGCTCTCCTCGGGGTGGTCGTCGTGATCGTCGCGTTGATCGCCGTCCGCCGTCGAGTTCCGACGCGGCCAGCTCTCGGCGCTCCCGCAGTGCTGGACGCAGTGCAGGCCGCGGCTCCGCTGAAGGCCCGCTCTCCCGAGACGACGTGGCCGCGCTGGAGTTGTTCCCGACCTTCTCGGCGTCTCAGCAGCCTCAGGCGGAGGTTGCCTACCCTGCTGATGCTCCTCTGCTCCCTGGCACGGCGGCAGCCCCCAGCGGCCCGCCGACCCCCGGGGTCGGCCTTCCCACGCCCCCCTCGGGAGATGCTGGCGACGCTCCTGGCTGGCCTCCTGGACGGGATCCTTGGGCTGTTCATCTACGCGCATCCCCTGGAGGTCCACGCGGAGGGGAGGCTGGCGTCGGCGACAACCCTCAGAGCAGGGCTGAGACGATGGAGCGCTTCAAGCAGAACATCAACGTTGAGATGTCGCGCGCCTCAGCGGACTCCATCGCCAATATGATCCGTCCGCACGGAGCTCCCTGGCACCATCACGAACGATGTGCAGCCCCCTCGTTGCGCAGCTCGACATGTCCATGCACCCAGCGCTTCAAGGCTCAGGAGCTCCGCGTGGTCGAGGTCGAGAAGCGCGTTGGCCAGGCGGAGTCCCTGCACTCCTCTCTCGCTGACCGTTTCTCGAAGCTGGAGCAGGAGCTGGACCTGACGAGCGCGGCGCCTCGCGAGCCCATCGCCAGGACGGCGGAGTTGCAGCGTGCCGCTTGCCCTTGCATCTTCGTCACCACCGCGCGCGAGGACATCGGCAATAACCTGGTCGCCGACGGCGTCCGCGGGTGAATGGAGTTGGCCAACTACTCTCACGGCACTGGTTATGAGCTGGAAGGGTGAGGAACCCGCGCGCAGGTTCATCCTCCGCTTCAAGGGCCTCGCGGTCATGTGTGCGTCTCGCGTCAGGCAGACCCGCGGCCTCTTGCGCGACGCCCATGGGGTGTGGAGGCAGTTTTCTGCTGCCGTGCCTGGGGGCCGTCGCGACCCATTCGGCATCGGTGTCGACCGCGACAGGTTCGAGATCGCGCCCGAGAGAAGCACCAGTAAGCTTCGTGACAAACTTCAAGCTCACCTCGGCAGGCGCGTCCTCATGGATAAGGAAGCTGGCGCACCATCGATCGAATTGGAAGTCATCGCGCGCGTGGTGGTCGACCCGTCGGACCCCCCGAAGGTGCAGTAGAATCCCGGTGCGCTCCCTGATCTTCGGTTGGTGCGGGCTTATCTTGACAGGCTCGCCAACGACATCTTTCTACCCGAGCGCATCGAGTGGAGTGGGTAACAGTTTTTCCAACACTAAGCAGCTGGTGTTCAACGGGTGGAACTGCCGTGCTCTCGTTCAGCGTCGCTCCCGCGTGCTGCATCGCAAGGCTGAGGTGGCGCGTTCTCTCCTCTCCCCGTCCTCGATCACGGCCCTTCAAGAAGTGCGCGGTCCTGCCGCCGCCGTGGAGGAGTTCCTCTCGCGTCCGCGGGGGGGGTCGCAGTCTTTGGCTCCTCTGGTTGCGGCGGTGTTTGCGCTCTCGTCCCGAAGCAGGTCCTTGAGTTTGTGCAGGTCACGCCCATGGAGATCGTCGAGGGCGTGGTTCTTTGCCTCGGGGTGGTCCACGGGCGCTCAGGATCCTGCTGGCGCCACTGGAACACCCGCAATCGCGACCTCGGTGGGAGCGACTTTCGCGGCATCGTGCGCGTGCTTCGCCGTCAGCTCGACCAGGTCAAGCTCGACCCCATGAAGTTTGGCCTCCTGCTGATCGGCGACTTCAGCATCGCCGACGAGGACGTTGACTACTCCACCGCGGATCTCCTCTATGTCCGAGGGCGGCTCCGTCGTCCTGGGGGCGGTGCTGCTGGCTCGGCGGCAGCTCGGGCCAGTCTAGGTGGAAGCAGGTCTTCCGCCAGCTAACCGAGCTCGTAGCCCCTGGCGCCAGTCGCTTCCACGTCGGCTCGAGGACGGGGTCCCAGATCGACAGGTGCTTCGCGGCGGCGCCCCCTGGTTGCTGTGTCAGCTCTGGCAGTGTGGGCGACATTGTGGCGAGCCTCAAGAGTTCCGCGATGCGAAGCTGCCCGGTCATGTGCCGCATGCGATCTCGCGGCAGTCGAGGCGGTGGGACCCAGATGGCGACGTGATCTGCAGGAAGATCCCGAAGAGCACCTGCTCCGACCCGCTCTGCGTGCCGATCCTGGATGAGTGCGAGCGCATGGCTGGAATCGGGGACTTCGGCCGCGGGCTCTCGGCGCCGTCGGGGCTGGGGCTGGCGACGCGCTGCCGGCGTACGGCGGCGCGCGCGGGGCGCGACCTGCAGCTCTGAGACCCCTCGAGGCTGCGCGTGACAGTCGCTCTCTCCTCTTTCGGTCTTTTGCCCGAGCTGTCTGGCGTCGGGGTGCTCGCCTAGGCATCATTCTCCGGCGGAGGCATCAGCGGCTCCGTTCCTTCTTCTCGGTCGACGTTGACTCGTCGTCTGTTGTCTCCACTTCTCCTGATGCCTTTGCTCGCGCGAATTCGGATTTGCAGTTCCAGGAGGCCCGGGCCGAGGCGGCGCGGCTCCAGCGAGCCGAAGGCGCCTCCGTGGCGCCTTGCCGTCGGGCCGGTCTCCGCGCGCAGTCGAAGGCTCACCGCGGGCGAGTGCAGATTTGGTCCCCTGTCAGTCGCAGGCGGTATCTGGCGGGGTTGTAGTAGGTGGGGCGGATCTCATTCAGACCTCTGCCGAGGGCCAGACTGCTGCTCTGCGGGGTTACTGGGGCCCGATTTTGAGAAGCAGCAGTCGGTCCCGAGGTGGGGCAGCAGTGCCTCTCGAAGTTTGCTCCTGACAAGGATTTTGTTGACCTCCCCGCTCCCTCTCTTGGCGCCATTCGCAGGCTCATTCGCCGTGTCGCGCATTCGGAGCTGGCCCAGATGGGCTCGCGTGCGCCGCCAGGGGTCTTGGCCAGGGTCCCCAGGTGCTCCTTCGGGTCTTCCACTGGCTCTCGAGCGGCCAGCGCGTGCCTCCCTCGTTCTACTCTTGCCTCCAAGTCTTCATTCCTAAGGGGGTCCTCGAGGCCGACGACGAGCACTCGGGCCGGGTGGTCCGACGCGGTCGCGACGCCCGTCCCAGCGGCTTCAAGAGCTCTAGTAACAAGATCGTGGCTGGGGTCGCCGATGCTGGGTTGTCCGAGGTCGTCAAAGACATTGGCGCCCCCGTGCAGCGTGGTTCTATCCGAGACCGCAACTTTTTGACGAGCGTTTGCGAACTCGACGCCCACGCGAGGCTGACCAGTGCCCGCGGGGCCTCCGAGGGTGCTATCCTAGCCTTCGGCTTCGCGCAAGCGTTCCCCTCGGTCAATCAGCAGTGGCTCATGCTCGCATTGCAGCAAATCAGGATCCCTCGCGGTTGCCTCCTTGCGGTCCAGGGCTTCTACCATCTCAGCCCTTGCCTCCTCTCCGTTCGAGGCTCCCATCCCCACCTCTTCTGTATGATCTCAGGAGTCCTGCAAGGTTGCCCGCTCAGCAGGGGCCTCTTCGTCATCGCTATGGATAGCTTTCTTTGGGGCGTGTGTCGTAGCGTGCAACTGCCTCATCGCGGGCAGATCAGAGCGTGCGCGGATGACGTAGGAGCGGCCCTCGTCTCCCGCAGAGGCTATCGCGAGGTCCCCCGCGTCTTTCGAAGCGCCGAGCATCTCGCGGGACTGAGTTTAAGGCCCCCTTGCGAGCTCCTCTGGCCGACGATCTCGAACAGGGAATCCGCGTTCTGCTTCGTGATTGTTCTCGCCGCCGTCCTGGTGCCACGCTCCCGCCTTGTTCCGCGTGCTTGGAGGAGTTCGAAGTCGCGTCGGAGGTCTTGTACTTGGGATTTTGGCTGGGTCCTGGAGTCGACGCTCTCCGCAGTGTTCGCACTCCTCTCAACGAAATGGCCGTTCGGGCCAGAACCGTCGCTGACGTCAGGCATGACTTGCCGACGGGGGTTCTTCTTTACTCCCAGCGTGCTCTTTCTATCCCATCGTATATCTCGCAGTCGGTGCCGATCCCTTGGGATGTTGCCAAAATCGAACGTCACTTTTTCTGGCTCAGATTTTTAAGTGGCTTGTGTCGGCCAAGAGGTACTTGGGCTGGTTCAGCCGCAGAGAGTGGCAGGGGCCCAGAGTGCGCTCGCTGTGCATCGCTGCCGCTGCCGCCGCTATGCGCACCGCTCTCGTCGCCCCCCCATTGGCCGTCCACTCTCCGCCTGCTCCGAGAGGGTCTCATCGACCACTGCCCGATGGCGTTGTGGGCCTCCCCTCTCTTCGCCCCGCCCTTTTGGCGGTCTCCGCCCATCGTGCCATTTATGGAGGCGGCGGCGGCAGGCTTCCCCGAGGACCGACGGCTTCGCGAGGGCGGGCGGAGGGCGGTGGGTCGGTTCCCGGACAGGTCGTCGGTCTCTCGAATGAAGTGGCAGCGCGTTTTCGCCGAAGAACTGCACGCAGCAATCTTCTCGCTTTCCCTGGAAGAGCTTCTGATGCGCCGTTTACGCAAGTGGTTCCTCCCGTCGCTCTCGGAGAATTATGTGGATTGGAGCTCGATTCGAGAGCGGATGAAGGGCCTCCCGCCCTCCTGGCCGCCAATTTTGCTTCGGACGTGGCTCGAGGTCTGGATCACAAGCGCGCGGATGCAACGTGTGCAGCAGTGCGTTCTGGGGTGTGAGGAGGTGGGGTCGACGACGCACTATGTGTGCCTCTGCCGCCGTCGCCACTTCCACGTCGCCTCCTTCCTCCGAGCTGACCTTCCCCCTTCCGTCCTTGCCAGCCTCGGCCTCCGACGAGATTTTGTCTTCGTCATTGTTCTCTACCATTTCTTCCGCTTCGCGCGGCCCGTGCAGGGAGACTCGGTCGGCAGTGATCCCTTGCCGAGGCCGCGGCGCTTCAGGCCCCCGCGAGAGTCGCGGTCCGCCTACCCTTCCGCAGCCGCCAGCCCAAATTCCTCGACACTGGAATGCCGCGGCGGCGGGTCGCGGAACTCCGCAAGGGCTAAGACAGACAGACCCCCGGGAATGCTGTGCCTCTTCCTCCTCCTCCTCTTCTTCTTCCTCCTCCTCCTCCTTCTCCTTCTCCCCCTCCTCGATCCTCCTCACCTCTGCTGCTATTGGGTGCTTTGCTGTGGTCATTTGGTCCTTTAAGCCTTTTCATGCCTCCGGGAGACTTCTCGTCGTCACGGCCGGATTCGCCGCGGATGATTCCAATCAAAGCGCAACCTGAGTCAGCCCAGGGAACGGATTCTTTCGATGACGCCACGGAAAACGAGGAATCCTGGAGGAAAGTGGTCCCGGAGCTTCTCCCGCGGCTATCGGGCTCCTGGAGCTTTCCAGGGGCCCCAGGGCCTTCAGACAAGCGGTCGGGGTGAAAAGCCAGGGCCGGAAACGTCGACGAAGAACAGCTGCATAAAGACAAACGTTTGGAGGTCTGCGCGGATTTCTCGGGTCGGCGCTGGACCCCCCCTCCCTGGCCCGCGGGGCGCGCCAGTGGCGGCGCCAGAGGCGCCGCCAAGGGGGATCAGCGCCGATCCGAGAACTCCGTGCGGAGCTCCGGAAGTGTAGCCGCCGTTGAATTGAGGAGGGGGGAAACACGCAGGCACGCGTAATCGTCGACTCCCAGGAAGATGTGGGGAAATATTGGAAATGGGCGGGAAGACGAAACCCCAGAAAATCTAGGAAAATGTGAAGAGTCCTGGGAGTTGTGTGTGTTTATCTAATCGCTTCGCTCATTCCGCCGGCCCATGTAGCTTCATCTCCGCTGTTTGCCCGAGGGGTCGTTGTCGATGCGGCGTTGGTGGGGATTTCTTGGCAGGCGTTTCGGGAGTCTCTGGGCGGTTGGGCACCTTTTGACGCTCTGGGGTGCTTGTCGTGGGCCTGGTTCAGGCTTGTTGGGGCCTCTCGGGGCAGCGTTGGGTGTCTCTTGGGGCATCTTGGGGCCGAAGGCCCGAGATCTCCGTTCGGGCGTCCCGTCTGGGCCCCGTGTTGCAGCCGTTTCTGTGGTCTCTTGGGTCGTCTTGGAAGCGTCTGGAGCTGTTTCGGGGCCCTCTTGGGCCGTCTTGCGAGCCTCGTGGGCTATGCTGGGGCGATGTTGGGCCCTTGTTGGGGCGTCTTGGATCGTCGGGAAAAGGAGAACGCGAGAGGCCAACGAACCTGGACAGACCAATGGAAAAACTGGTTTTGTCTCGTCGTGCGCTCTTGGGCAGCTTCTTGGGCGTCTCTTGGGGCGTGTTGGCGGCCTCTTGGGTCAATCTGGGGCGTCTTGGGGCGATCTCTGGGCGTCTGGGGGCCCTTGAGCGCCGTCTTGGAGGCCTCTTGGGAGGCGGCTCGGAGCCGGAAAAAAAATCTGGGTGGGCCAGGTTCCCCCCGATGAGTTCGGGGGTGGGTCGCGCGCGGCCATGGGGGGGGTCAAATTCCCAGTTTGGGGTCCCTGGGGGGGGGTCATGGGGGGGAACACTTTCCCACGCCTGGAGACCTACAAGGAGTCGGCGGATTTTTGCTTTTTCGGGGCTCGCGTAACGGCCTCTTGGGGCGTCTTGGGGGCCTCTTGGGCCGTCTTCGGACCATCGAGGTTCCTCTTGGTGCGCTGTTGTGCTGTCTTGAGTCTCTCTTGTGCCTCCCCGATGACCCCTCTGATCGCCTTGAGTCCGCTCGCGCGGCCCAGCAAGGTCCGTTGGGAGGCCCGGAGAGGCCAGCGGACCTTTTCCAAGGGCGTCCAGGGGGCCGCCGAGAAATCCGAAAGGGCGTCCGGGGCGTCCCTGTGGGGGTCCGGTTTAGTGGTGGGGGGGTTGTGGGTGCCGGGTGGGTGGGTGGGGGGCTTCCGGGTAATAGACATATCGGAGTAGGAATAGGAATAGGAACATGTATGCATGTATGTATGTATGTATGTATGTATGTATGCATGCATGCATGCATGCATGCATGTATGTATGTATGTATGTATGTATGTATGTATGTATGTACGTATGTACGTATGTACGTATGTACGTACGTACGTACGTACGTACGTACGTAAGTACATACGTTCGTACGTAGTACGTACGTACGTACGTATGTACGTATTTACGTATGTACGTATGTACGTATGTATGTATGCATGGACATACACACATATACATTTATCCGTAAGGGCTTCGCCCCCTGCCGCCGGCCCCCTCTCTCGGAGAATGGGCCATGGAAGAGCTAAGTCATGAGGCTTTGGCGCTGTCGTGCAGCAGTATCGGAACTTCATGCGAGGCCGATTCGCAATCGGCAAAACCAACTGATCACAAGAGGGGTTACCACACAGGGCGATTGGTAAGACGTGTATGGTTTACGAGCTTGGTTACCACACCTTGGGATTAAAGGGCCGAGGGAGTACTCGCAGTTTGGGTTACCACGCCTTGCGATGGATGTGCGTGAGGGGTGGCACCGAATTTCAGAAATGTGCCAAATCCCCTGTGTTTTTGGACCCTGACCCCGCGGGTCTGCGTGAGGGGTGGCACCGAATTTCAGAAATGTGGCAAATCTCTGTGTTTTTGGACCCTGACCCCGCGGATCTGCGTGAGGGGTGGCACCGAATTTCAGAAATGTGGCAAATCCCCTGTGTTTTTGGACCCTGACCCCGCGGATCTGCGTGAGGGGTGGCACCGAATTTCAAAAATGTGGCAAATCCCATGTGTTTTTGGACCCTGACCCCGCGGATCTGCGTGAGGGGTGTCGATTTCGAGCCCCCCCAGCAATTCAGACAACGCGCCCAGGTGGTGCTAAAAATCTGGTTTGGGCCTCCCTCCCCTCGCGCGGTCAATCAACTAGTTACAGTAACCAGCAAGAAGCAGAACTGTAACACTGGAAACTACAAACTACAACTGGTACAGGAAACTGCGAATCACGGGCCTACAGCCTGGTGGCCCCACAAGGGGGCCGGCGGATATATAGGTGTATATATATATATATGGACATACATACACCCATATATCTACATACATATGACAAACTTCTCGATGGTATCCGCCGCCGTGCCTTCAGCGCGAGGTTGGGTGTCCTGGGGCTCACGCTTTCTTTACCCCCGGTGGCCAAACGCCGAGCGAAAGCACGCCTGAGCTGGAGCACGAAGGCAGCGCCCTGGATCCGGGGGGAGGTCGGAAGTCGGGGGCGGGTCTGCTTATCAGGGCTCGGGCGCCCTCGCGGCGCGATGGCGGAAGCGGCGGCGGCCGTCGCCGCCGCGCCCGTGGCCGCCGTGGCCCCGTCCAGGAGCAAGAAGGCCGCGGGCGCCCTCGGCATCGGCGCCAGGAAACGCAATCAGCTCGCGACGCTGCAGAGCCTCGTCACCAAACACGTCGTGGACCCTGCGCTCGTCGAGATCGCCGAAACGCAGGACTTCACCATCACCAGCCTGGAACGCGGCATTCCCAGATACGAGCATGCCCACCTGGTGGCCGCCCTCGACGTGATCCTCACCTACCAGCGGGACCGCCGAGCGAACGGCTGCGGGTTCATGTCCATGCGGAAGTCTTACAGGCACGACCCGCGCACGCGCGTCTGCGAGCTGTTCAAGCGCTGGCTGCGGACGAACGCGGCGAACTCCACCATCGGGGAGGACGAGGTGCGGCGCATGTGCAGCCTCTGTCGCGACATCCTGAACTACGGGGGGCTGTTCCCCTCGAAGAATTCGCGCAGTTTTATGCAGACGCTGGCAGAGGTTTGGTGGTGCACACATCAGAAAGCAGGCGAGTTGCCCTGATCAGGGAAGTGTAGAAACGCGCAGTGTAACAACCGCCCTGGAAGTGTTTTCTCGGAGGTCGCTCGGAGCCGTCTTGGGTCTCTTTTGGGGTCCTCGCAAAACCACTTGGGGCACTTCTGGGGCCCTATTGGGGCTCTTTTGGGGGGTCCATGGGGCCCTCTTGGGGTTCTTTGGTGGGGTCTGGGGGGCCTCTTGGGGTCGTCTTGGGCGCTCTTTGGGCTCTCTTGGGGCCATCTTGGACGAGATCGATCAAAAAGGGGGGAATCAATTTAGGTCCCCCCTTCGAAAGCTCCAAGATGGCCTCTTGGGGGCTTCTTGGGCCGCTCTTGGGCGCCTCTTGGGCGCTCTTGGGGCCGTCTTGGGTCAGTCTTGGGCCATCCTGGGGCCTCTCTAGTGCAATCTTGGAGCCATCTTGAGGCCCAAGAAGCTCATCGGCATCGAAAAAACGAGAAGCCAACCAACCTTGCGTTTCCTTAGGTTTTTGAATGATTTCGGCCTCTTGGGAGGTGCCCTGGGAGGCGGGAGTGGCACTTGGAACCCTCTTGGGGCTGTCTTGGGGTGTCTTGGAGGCTTGTCAGAGGCTACCTTGAGCGATGTTGAGGTATCTTGAGCCATCTTGGAGGTCCTCTTGGGCTGTCTTGGGCCCTCTTGGAGCCATCTCGGGACATCTTGGGCGCTCTGACGGCTCCGTCCCCTCCCCCTCCCAGGCCCAGCGGAAGGGGTAGGTGGAGGGGTAAACCCCTCCCCCGAGCACGAGAAGGAGGGGTTGTGGCAGGGAACTGGCAACAATTCGTTAAACCACTCAGCCCAGAGGTCTGGTGGGATATATTTTATCGCTTCGCTCATTCCGCCAGCCCATGCTGTTGTGCCCATGGCTGGCGAGAAGGAGGATATGGGGCTCGAGAGGCGAGGAGGAGGAGCTGGAGGAGGAGGAGGAGGAGGAGGAGGAGGAGGAGGAAGAGGAGGAGGAGGAGGGGAGGATAATGAGGAGGTGGAGGAGGAGGAGAGAAAGAGGAGGAGGAGGAGGAGGAGGAGGAGGAGGGAGGAGGAGGATACTGATGATGATGACGATGATGATGAAGAGGAGGAGGAGGAGGAGGAGGAGGAGGAAGATGAGGAGGAGGATGAGGAGGAGGAGGAGGAGGAGGAGGCGGCGGCGGCGGCGGAGGAGGAGGAGGAGGATGAGGAGACGGTGGCGGCGGTGGCGGTGGAGGATGAGGAGGAGGAGGAGGAGGAGGAGGAGGAGGAGGATGAGGAGGAGGCCTCTCGACAGTTTCGTGGAGCACTGTGGGAACTAAACTGGGTCGCGGATAAGCCGCCTCTTTGGATTGCTTCTTGCGGTCTCTTGGAAGGACTCTCGGGGGTCTCTTGGCGGCACTTTTGGGACCTCCGCTGGGTCTTCGGCGTCAGAGTCGGACGCAAATGCGGGACCGTGTGAAATGCTAGGTTTATATGGCACGGCATGGCCTCACTCTGTAGATCCAGGATAACGCCTATAATACTCCAAAAATACTCCTCCTGGGATTTTTATCTTCGGGTAATGGATACTCCAAAAGAGCTAGCGCCAAAAAAAAAGGTGCGCCGTCGTTAGGCACGTCGGGCTCTCGGTGGGCCGCGCTAGCGGAACGAAAGCGCGCGTGATCCCCCCCCCCCCTCCTCCTCCTTTCCCTCCTCCGCTCCTCCTACCTCTTCTCCTCCTCCTCCTCCTCTTCCTTCTCCTCCTCCCCCTCCTCTTCCTCCCCCTCCTCCCCCTCCCCCCCCTCTCATTATCCTCCCTTTCTCGCCCAGGAGGCTTCAGACTCTGGAGGATTCCTCATCTGATGAGGGCGGAGGCGATACCCGCGGCCGATCCACAATTGGAGTTCCACCAGCCTCCAGACCCTGGATTCCTTACCCAAGGGTTCCTTATCCAAGGCCGCCGCGTTGATGTCACAGTGACACCTCCATCCTCGGTGCTGCATCCTTTTCCTCCGCCCTTGCTGTTGCACCCCCTCCTCCTTGCCCGATTGCGACGTCGACGGTCGACGACGCCGACGAGCGACGACGGATTCGGCAATGGCGTTCGACAGCGAGCGACGAGCGACGAACGCGACGACGATTGCGGCGAGCGACATCGACGACGACGAAGACGACGACGACCGATGACGCCCGCAACGACAGCGTATCATAGAGCATGTCTTCAACCCTGATGCGTTTGGCTGCTAACGCTGCGATCTGCGTGAGAGGTGCGCCCGATTTCCATTATTGCGAGGATATCTTGAGCAAATTGTTCGGTTGTCCAGCACGGCGCGCGAATCATCGCACCAGAGCTCTTACACCGTCGCAAGGGTTCGACTGTTATATTTATGTTCCGTGGGTGGCCGTTTTGGTTCGGGCCCCGCGCCCGCCGAGCGCGGGCCCCCCTCTTCCTCCCGCCCCCCTCCTCCTTCATGACCTCCCCTCCGCCTCCGTCCCCTCCTCCACGTCCTCATTCCTCCTCTTATTTCCCCTCGTACTCCTTTCCCCGTGCAGTTGCGCCGCCTCGCGCATGGCGGAGGCGGCCGCGCCCCTTGTCCGTCGGCGCGGTGATCTCGCGGTCGCCCGCGAGGCGGCGCTGCAGGCTAAAAAGAGGAGACGGGATATCAGAGAGGAGGAAGCCCGTTTTCGGGCTCGCCTATTTATGCAGCGGAATGTAATGCAGGAGGCTCTTCGCGCTGGATCGTTCATCGAGGTGCCGCCGTTGATTGACAGATCCATGGAGTGTACGCAGTTGTGTCGGGCACGTGGTGTGCTAGACAATTTCGAGGGCGAGGCCGCAGTTGCTGTTGGCGATTTGCTTTTCACAGATGCTGGCGTGGATCTGGCGTTCTCGTCGGAGCGGGCGAGAAGTGCGTGGTCGGGCGTGGGCCGCAATGTTGCTCATCAGGTGGGTCCTTTGCTGGCGGCTGCGACGTGGCTGGCCGATCGCGGCAGGCACCGCATTCTCGCCCGCGTCGCGGCGACATGCCGCGGCGTTGAAGCTTTGCAGTTCGTGGATTCTGTTGGCTACGACGGGACGCCGCTGAAGACCAGGGGCAACTCGGAGCGCGTCAGGAAAAGTGGTCGATTCCTCGGTGGCTATTCCAGAACGCATACTGACGTTGCTACCGATGAACCGTGGTGCCCTACCGACTAAGCTGTTCTAGACGCAGCAGCAGTTCGCCATGCTCGTCGCCCGTGCGTTGCCTTGCGGCACGAAGCAGTACGTCATAGTCACAGGCACCACGGCATGCCACGTACAGGCGCTATCTAGGAACACACCTGGGTACATTATGCAGGCGTTGAAGGAGACGTCGCCCATGTCACTGCCAGAAGTAAGGTTCAAACCATTTTCGAGGATTGCGAGCGTTGACAGACATCCGTCCAATTTGGTGGTAGAGAGGCGCATTGCCAGGAGAATGGTGAGACGTTTCCCGCAGTTTCGCGCGTTGCTTTTCCCTTGTGAGCAGCACCTCCTTCAGACAGTGAGAGTTCTCGCGACGTGGAGGTTTTCGAAGTGCATGACTGGCATGATCAACCTCGCGCTGTCTTTGAACTTCCAGGGCCACATGGACTTGTTCCGAGACTCCCTCAATGATATCACCAGGCATCGGTGTGAGATCATATCGACGCCGCCGCCGCCGCTTGCCAGACTTCGGAAGGCCTTGATTCTCAAGTGGTTCATTTCTGCCAAGAGCGGGGACCACGTCATTGTGCGAGCTCTTCTAGATATGTTGGCAACTGGTGACTGGGATAGCGACAGTATTCAGATATACGTGCCACCTGGTGTAGCACACGACAGAGACCGTTTGTTTGACACCGCCGCCGGGGGCATCGCACAGGCAATTGCCCATAAGAACTTCAGACTCTACCAGCGGAAGAAATCGATGGGTGCCGATGAGGCGTGCTGCGAGTTCGCTGTCCCGCTCCTTCTGGGGAACACTCTCGTTCATGCGTACAGGCTCTTTTGTCACCGCGTTCGGAAGGGCGCGACTCACGGAGACGTGGCGGTCGTGTTGGGCCAGGCCGCCCACCGAGCCCCTGCCCATCCTGGCATGCTGGCTATCGCCGACGGGGAGGGCGACGATGCGGCGCGCGTGCAGCGCGAGGAGGACGACGGGGATCCTCGAGGACAGGCGCCCATCGCGATATGGGCTCGAGAAGTCGCCAGGAAGCGGAAGATAGCCTTGGACTGGTTGCGCGGCTGCTCGGGAACGCCGCCGTGCGCGGAGGTGGTTGTTCTGAAGCTGATCGTCAGCGTGATCCAGAGTATGCAGTCGGAAGAATTGTGGATTGGGTCCAAGAGGTGGGAGCGCAAGCAGAATGCAATCGCAGCCAGGCGCTACGCCAGCGGCGACAACGGCAGCCTTCTCAGGGACTACAGCATCCTCGTCCACGCTCGTGGACAGCTAGAGCTCAAGGCCTTCATGCGCATGCGAGCGCTCTTCTTCGACAGCAGGTTGTGGTGCTTAGTGCGCGAGGCCGAGATGAACAACAGGTTGAAGGCCGACGTCTTTACTGGCATCTCTGCTGCGGGTGCCTTGGTCCAGAAATTGATCGCGACGCCCCATGAGCTGGCCCCGTTCAGGTTGTGTCTCGTGCTTTTGCAGCCCGAACTTGCGCCAGACATCCAGAACACCCCTCGGTGCATGCTGGATCCGTGGTCGTCCAAGTTCCTCCAGGAGAACGATCTCACCACCGAGGACGCCATGGTGCGGCTCTTAGTTCATGCGATGGTTATTTACACCAACACTGACCGATTGGAGGTATCGAACAGCCACATCAGGCGCATTGTCGCGCGGCACGTGCAGTGCCCGCAGCCCGACGGCATCGACATCAGCAGCAGATGGGTATCCTCGACAGTTCGAGCTCATCGCTTCGAGTTTTCGCAGGCTGCCGATTCTGTCGGTCGCGATGCCGACGGCGGCGACGACGGTGACCCTAAACCAGACCTCCGAGGGGGCGGCGGTGGCGCATGGAGGGCATTCGTTAGGCATCACGGGTCACGGGACTTGGCGGAGGCAGGCAGGTTGTACAGGGCACTGAAGAACACCGTCGGGTCGGAGCTTCTGGGCGAGTGCGTGCGCCTCGGCCAGCTGGCGACGCAGGCGAGGGGACAGGGCCGCAAGGGGAACTCGTTCGGGCCGTCTCGCGCAGAGGTGGAGCGGGCAAGGTTCAAGAAGAGCTTGCAGTTGAGAGCGACAGCCAATCCAGATGGTGACGGCAGAGCTGCAATTGGCCAGGTCATTGCGGAAGCCCAACTCCACGGCAACACGACGGAGGAGACGCTCGACATGATTAAGAGGACCAGGCAGAGGTCGAGAGCATTGAGGCGCGATGCCGAAAAGAAGGACGGTCGTGACATTGAGGAGTTCGCGCGCACGCACACCGACGATTGGGTTGATGACCTCGCATCTGGCAGTAGCGATTTTCGGGCAGCATCGGGCCTCGCTGCAGTTCCTGGCCCCGCGGGTGGCGTCCGAGCACTACAGCCGGATAACGCTGCGTCTTCGCGCGACGCCGTCGACATGGTTGCTTATCTCAGGGACATTGGTGCCAAGAGCTCAAACCTGATGAAGAGTATTTCGGATCACTGGAAGTATCTGCATCGCAGTATGGCTGACGAGGCGGAGGACGCGCGTGCATCTTCTGATGAGGACCTAGAGACGACACGCGGATGTTGTTGGAAAGTTGGTTATTGTTGTTGTGGCGAGCGTGGCAGGACGACGAACCAGTTTAAGAATTCAATGTCGCTGGCAATCAAGAGGGCTTGTCCGAGAGACCTCGACCGCAAGAAGCGCCGGGCCTTGAAGGACGGCGAGATCATCATTCGCTTCGAGTGTGATGTCATCGGCGACGGCGACAGCGCCGAGTTGGCGGAGTTCCGGGGCCTCGACGTCGACATTAGGTGGTGGCACGTGTCGTGCATGTCGCTGAGCCCTTTCGAGCCGATGGCGCAGCTGATGCACGTTCCAGATGCAGACGAGGCCATGACGGCCAACCCTCAGGGCGACGAGGTGGCGCTGAAGGCGTCAGCGGGACGCCGCGCGGGCAACCCAGACGGACTGGCTCGATCGGTGGTCGCTCGCACCCCCATCGAGCCATGAATTGACGCGCAGCCCTTCGTGCCCACAGTCGGCGCGGGTTCGGCGGGGGCGCCAGCCCTCGGGGGGGCGACGGTGGAGGAGGCGGGGGAGGAGAAGGAAGAGGAGGAGGATGAGGGGGGGGAGAAGGGGGAGGAGGGGGAGGTGGCGTGCGGGGGGCTCCTCCACCTCCTCCCCCTCCCGCTCCTCCTCCTCCTCCTCCGTCTGGGGGGTTTTCAGTTGAAGTCAATTTGGAGGGCGGGGTGAGAGCGTGAACCGATTGGACCAATCAGTTCGGTATGCCCGCGATGCGCGTTCGCTGCAGGCATCTGGTGAGTGGCTCTCTGGGGAGAAGTGGGCGGCCACCTTTGAGGGAAACGTGAAGTGGCGCGCGAGCTTCTACGAGCTCTGTCGGCACAGGAGGCCCCTCGCCATCTTCGTGCCAGGAGTTGTGCTCGTGAAGGAGTTGGTCGCCGAGGTGAACTCCTTCGACGTTTGGCCGCCCGCGCCCCGCCCACCGCGTCGCCGCGGGCGGGGCCGCGGAGGGGAGCGCGGCGGCGACGACGACGCCGCTGGCGGCGGTGGGCGGGGCCGAGGGCGAGGCCCTCCAGGGGGCCGCCGCGGGCGAGGGCGCGGCGGCGGCGGCTGCGACGGCGGCGGTGCTCGCGGCCGCGGGCGAGGCGCTGCAGGAGGCCGTCGCGGGCGAGGGCGCGGCGGCGACGGTTGCGATGGCGGCGGTGCTCGCGGCCGCGGGCGAGGCGCTGCCGACGCCGCCGCTATCTTGGACGAGGTCGGCGATGGCGTCTCGGAAGGCTCCGAGCGCGACGAGGCCGACACCGACGACGGCAGCTCGGACAGCTCGGACAGAGCCGACCGCACCGACGAAGACCGCTGCACCACGGACGAGGATTGGGGCGGGGTCCTCCTCCTCCTCCTCCTCCCCCGCCTCCTCCTCCTCCTCCTCCTCCTCCCCCTCCCCCCCTCCTTCTCCTCCTTCTTCCTCCTCCTCCCCCTCCTCCTCCCATCTGTGCCCTCGTCATCCGCCTCCTCCTCCTCATACTCCTCCTTCTCCTCATTCCTGCCATCCCTGCCCCACCCATCCTTATCCTTATCCTCCGATCAACCCTCCTTCTGAGCCCTATCCCCTATCCCTATCCATACCCCTGCCCTTTCTATCACTATCCCTCCTGTCCCTACCCTTATCCATGTCACCGACCCCCATATCATCAAGTTTCCTTCCTTCTCGTAACCCTATCCCTCCATTGGTCCCTCCCTGTCCTATCCTCCAGTTTCCCTTCTCCTTCTCCGTTTCCCCCTCCCTCCGATCCCTGCCCCTACCCCTCCTATCCATATCCCCTCGCCCCATGCCCTTCTCATATCCATATCCCTACCCCTCCTTCCTATATGATATCCTTTCCCTCTCGCCCTCGGCGCTTGCATTTAATAGCGTCCTGGGCCCGATGGGGGCCCACGGCCCGCGATTGCTTTCGAGGGCCCCAAGAGGGCCCCAAGGCCCATGGGGGCCTCAGGATCCTGTGGGCGCTTGGGTGCCAAGGGGCATTGCGGATCGGGGATATTGGGGCATTAGGGGCCAAAAAGGAAACCAACTGTTTGGGGATCGTGGGCCTTTGAAGGCCAAGGGTGCCCGATGACAGAAGACAGGACGACGACGGATCGGGAGGATGAGGAGGGTTGTCATCCGCGGCAGCCCGCGCCCCAGGATTCCATGTCTCACGAGAGCTGGCTCGGCAAGTCGTCTACCAGCGAGGACGAGGTCCCATCGCATTGCCTGTCGGCAGTCACCGCATGCACCCAGCCGTTGCCACGTGGTAAGTTGAGTATAATGCCCACCAATGCACGCTCTGCCACGAGATGAGTAGAGTATAATTCTCATCACTGTGTCGCATACGCATAAGCTGGCACCACAGTCGCAAACATCCACATAATCGCTGCATTCACGTTGACCGTCGGCTGCATATAGTCGATGGGGAACTGGGCAGCAAAATCTGGCACAGAATGAATCTTCTCCCACAGTCCATTCATGAGCTTTTCAACCTGCTTATCGTGCGCGTGGTGCCAAAAGTCTGCGTACGTGCCCACCTGCCCGCCCATGGATCGAAGCTCTGCCTGCCTGAGCGCGTGCGGCCTTGGACCCCTAGGAATGTCACTTGACTCCAGATTGGCAAGAACGCCAAGTGCGCAGCCGTGGCACAAACCGCCATCCCATTGACAAGGGAACAGAACTTTACATCCACGCACCGTGGCAGCCTGACAAAGGCTGATCAAGTCGAAACTTCCATCGCTGCTCTCGAATTCCGAAGGGTTGAACGGCCCGTTCGTGTTGAGTCTCACCACCAAGTCCTTTCCACCATGTAATGGTTGAAGCGCATCGGGCGCGGTAAACCCACTTGCTGGGACGTAGCCTGGTACCGCTTTCAAAGTTGCCATGTATAGCGGCTGGTGAGTTGCTCGGACACAATCACTGCGTCTGTTAATCGATGCCACAGTTGCGTGCGGCAATTGCCCAATCACCGAATCGCATGCCATACTGTCGAACAAAATTCGCTGCTGAGTGTTGTCCACCCAGTGTTTGACGTATCTCCAAGCCAGACGTTTGAAGTCACTCATCAATCCGACCCGCCCTCTGGGCGTAGGAAGTCGTGGGCGTTCCCTCTTCCAACGCACTTCCTCTCTCCATCGGGCGTGGGTGTGCCCCTTCCCCCCCCCCCCCTCCACTGGGCCTGGACGGGGCCGCTCGCGGGTAGTTAGAGCGCCCGAGATGGCCCAAGACGGATCCAAGATGGCCTTAGGGAGTGCAATATGACTTCCAAGATGGCCCGAGATAGCGTAAGATGCCTTAAGATGCCCCCCACGATGGCCCAACAGCTCCCAAGAATGTTCCAAGGCGGCCCCCAATGGCCAACGAGCCCCTCAAGGGGGCCCGAAGAGGCCAGACCCCGTCAAACGCTCAAGGTGATCAATGCTGTTTGCTTTCTAGACCTTTCGCTTCCGATCGCCATCCGAGGCTGCAAGATGGCCACAAGATGGCCAAAGAGGGCCCCAACACGATGTCCAATTGAGCCCCACGACGGCCCCAAGAGCGCCCCACGAGCGCCCCGAGAGCGCCTCAAGAGGCGACCCTCAGCACTGCCGAGGGGCAACGCTAGGTAAGGACCACCTCCTTCTTATCGGTGACATCCAACATGGCCCAATATTGCACGTAAAGCCGCCAAGAGCGCCCCAAGAGCGCCCAAAGAGCGCCCCGAGGGGCGTGCCCCCCCCCCCCCCGCTTCCCAGATCACCTCAACTCCCCTGGGCAGCGTTTCTGTATGGGCTGGTGGGGATAGGCGAAGCGTCATCAATTCATTTGGTGGATATATGCACGCAATGATGATAACCAACGGCTCGTTCACCAATTCTGGGTCTTGGAACAGTTCGAAAATGTCGCGGGCCCGCGTTTGGATCCCAATTTGACGGAGCACGGGCCCGAGGTTGTATTCCAAGGTTGTCGTGTCGATGTCTGATGCCTCCCACTTGTGAAGGAGCGGCGCCATCGCGGGGCTACCCGTGTCCCGGGATCGCAGAGCAGCGACTGAGCAGAAGCGCACCCTCAGATGAGCCCAACGCACCTCCTGCTTTGAGCCAGGAGTGATGCGGAGGCCGTGCACAAGCTACACTGCAAAGATTGCACAACGTATGTTGCACAACGTTGATTGCACCACATAGACTGCACTACATTGACTGCGTCACCTAGGTCGCACCACATAGATTGTGCCACGTAGATTGCACAGCATAGACTGCACCACATATATTGCACCGCATGGGTTGTACCACATAGATTGCACCACGTATATTGCACCACATATATTGCGTCATATATATATATATACATTGCACAGCTCCCATGAAATCCCCATACAGCCCCCATCCATTCCTATACAGTTCCTACAAAGTCCCGAACAGCCACAATGCGCCATACAGTTCCTAACGCTTCCGAAACAGTCCTGAACCGTTCTCATACATGCCATATACAAGAACAGTTGTCAGACACTTCCTACACATACTTTGTCAATGCTTATCCATGTCCTATAAACATCCCAGGGCCCCCCATCAGCTCTCATGCACTTCCTATGCAGCCCCTGTCAGTTCCTGCACGCTTCGTATACAGTCTCCTATCAGCTCCTAGTCCCGCCCTCTTGAATTCTCCTCAGTTTATACAGGCTTCCTACACTGCCCATGTTAGTCCCTATGCATGTCATATACAGCACCGATCAGTTCCTAAACGCTTCCTGCGCGACCCCGATCAATCCCTATGTCGTTTTTCATACAGCCCCCAATGAAGTCCATGACGCTTCCTGCGCAGCCCCGAGCAGTACGTTTACTCTGCTCATACACTTCATATACAGTCCCTATCACTTCTCATACATTGCCTATACAGCCCCCATCGTTCATTCATACACATCCTACGCGTTCCCCATCAGTCACGATTAGAAACCTCTGCGTTCCCTGACGCATACCAGTTTCCATGCACTTGCAATACTTCCTCCAGCACTCCCTACACACTTCTTAGACAGCCACAATTACTTGTCACGCACCTCCTACACAGCCCACGCCTGTCCCTAGTCGCTTCCTAAACAGTTCCCGTAAATCCCCTATCTGGTTCTTTGCACACCGTATTCAGCCCCTATCAGCCCCTGTAGACATTCTTTTACTGCCCCTATCAGCTCGTGTCCAATTCATGTACACCCCCTATTCGTTTCCATGCGTTTCCTAGGCTGCCCCTGTCAGTTACTCTGCACTTCCTATACATCACCCGCCAACTCCCATACACTTCCTTACAGTACATTCGCACAGCGGAGTCAACATACAATCGTCGAATCATTCCTGAATTCTCTCGACGCAACATGCACTAACTTTATCTGACATTGCTTACAGGGAGTAACATTGCTTACAGTCTCAATAAGTCCTTACACGCTGCACACACACACTTCCTATACAGTCCCTATCAGTTCCCATACATGTCCTATGCGGCCCCATCATTCATTCATCGACTTCCTACGCCGTCCCTGTTAGCCCCTATGTGAAACCTACGCAGTCCCTAACACCTAACAGTTCTAAACCACGTCCTATGCATTCTCTATCACTTCCGATGCATTTCTTTTACAGCTACAATTTTCACACGCTTCCTACACAGCCAACAACAGTCCCTAGCACTTCCTATCCAGTTCCCGTACAGTCCCTATCAGACCTTACACAATCAATATTTAGTCCTTATCAGTTCCTATTAAAGTTCTCTACCGCCCCTTCAGCTCCTATTCACTCCATGTACAGTCTCTATTAGTTCCTATGCATTTCCTATACAGAACCTATCAGTTACTATGCACTGCCTATACATCCCCTCCAACTCCTATATTCTTCTTTACAGTACCTTCACAGGGGGTTGACATACACTCGTGTACCCAAACAGGAGCCTACCCCCGACGCAACATGCACTAACATGATCTTACACTGTCTAACATTGTAACATTGCACCGCTTACTGTAAGTGTCCGAAAAGCTTTGTTTGTTTTTGCGTTCCCTTGGGGTGTTCTCGGAAGCCGATTGGAGATTGGAGCCGTTTTGGGCCGGCCCTGGAAGCTTACGGAGTATCTTGGAAGCCACTTTGCAAATCGTGAGCGCATATTGGGCTTCTTGGGATCTTGGACGTCATCTTTGGCCCACCTGAAACCGTTTGGGGCCGTCTTGGGCCATCTTGGGCGTGCCGACGACCCGACGGGCGTCCTGGCCAGGTCCGCTGGGGGGAGGTGCGGGGGAGGGGTAGCTTGCAAAGTTGCCCCCGAAAAGTTAAGAATTTGGTTTGGAGGCGTAGCGCCCTAGACCCTGGACCCTAGACCACATAGGTTGCACCACATAGATTGCACTACATAGGTTGCACCGCATAGATTGCACCTAGTATATCGCACCGCGTAGATTGCACCACGTAGGTTGCACCGCATAGATTGACGACGTATATTGCACAACAAGACTGCGCCACATAGGTTGCATCACATAGATTTCACAACGTAGACTGCACAGCATAGATCGTACCACATATATTTCACCACATAGATTGCACCTCATAGACTGCCCCGCATAGACTGCACCGCATAGTTTGCACCACATAGGTTGCACCACATAGATTGCAGTGCATAGACTGCACCACATTGGTTGCGCCACATGAATTGCACAACATAGACTGCTCCACACAGATTGCACAACACAGATTGCACCGCATAGACTGCACCACACAGATCGCGCAACCTAGATTGCGCCACATAGATTGCACCGCATATATTGCGCCATATTGATTGTACCACATGGCTGCACCAAATATATTGCACCACATAGGTTGCGCCTCGATGGTTGCACCACATAGAACATATATTGCACCGTGTAGACTGCGCCACAAAGGTTGCACCTCATATATTGTACCATTCATATTGCGCCACGTAGATTGCACCGCATATACTGCACCACATAGAATGCACCTCATATACTTCACCTCATAGACTGCGCCACATGGGTTGTGCCACATAGATTGTGCGAGGGCTTCCGCTGCATGCAACGCACAGCATACGCAGTTGGCGAGGGGCAAGGACGATTGAGATAGGGGGTGCGTGGGGTGAGTGCGAGACAGGAACTGCACGTGAAGATGGGCCCACTGAGGGGGACGAGCGAGAACGAGAACGGAGGAGCATGCGAATAGTTGGCGAGGGAGGGGGGGCGAGGGAGTTTTGTGTTTCTGGTCCAGGGGGAGAAAGGTACCGTGATCGAATTGGCTAAACATGATTTGGGCGGGCGGAGGAGGGTGGCTTGCGTTGCCTGTGTCATCTTCGGCACGACAACACACCATCCGTGCTTTACGGCCCCTGACTTAACGCCTAACGGCGGGCGCGGGAGAGGGAGATGCATGTCTCACGAACTTGGTGCCCGCGCAGTCGCGGGTGGCAGGTCGCACCCGCGTGTTCCTGACCATCTGCTTGTTGGGCCCGACCTTCCGCCTGGTGGGGCAGATCCGCATCCTGTGCCACTTGTTCCACCAGGCCCGTTGCCCCCTCGGCCGCCTGTCGCGGCAGGGGAGCCCCGTGCGGATGGAGGGGGCGGCGCCGCCGCCCCTGTCGCGCCAGCGCCTGCGGTTCAAATAGGGGACCCGCCTCCTCCCGACCCTGGTGCCCCTGTTGCACCTGGGCCCCAGGGCAAAGCAGATTTCGTTTATGTGATGCCCGATGGCACGGGAAAGGTCGCGTTTTATGTTTGATGCCTGCGGCAGTTCCGATTGCGGCAATCGTTCGAACGATGCTAGCATCGCAGCGTTTATTCGATCGGGTATCAGATGCAATGCTATGCGTGATCTCGGCGCGCCCAGCGGCAGAAGCATGTAGCATCGGCCATGGCATCGGTTATCATTCGGCGTGTGCCGTGGCATCGGTGGTCATATAACATCGGCCGTGTCGTCGGTGATCATATAACCTCGGCCGTGTCATATAACATCGGCCGTGCTGTCAATGTTCCTTCGGCCATGACATCCTTGTCATATAACGGCAAGTGCTTCGATAACGAAGCAATGCCTGGTGCACCCCTCAGCGGGGGGCTGGCGGACAAGCAGGGTTTTTTCGAGGCAACTTGCAGTAAGCATCCAGGGTGCAGGAAGACTCGGAAAGCAACGTCCCCGAAGCGGGGTAGGATGCTAACTCACCCTGGGCAGGGGCGACCAGGAGCATATTTGGTAAGCTGGCTCGCGGCAGCCTCTCAGCCAGGCTGGGGCAAGGCACCCAAAGGCAGGCGCATGAGTTTCTCGCCGCCTCGTAAGGATCGGTGCGATACGAGGGATGCCCTCAAGCTGACTGAGAGCGGCCGCGGTCTCCTCAGCAGGGAGAGGGATAAGAAAGACCACGAGTCGTCTGAGCCAGATGGTAAGATTTGAAACTGTCTACAGGCGACTGCGTTTTGCATTGCGCCGAGCTCCCTCGCCTCTGCGACGGCAGCCGCGAGAACCGCCCGCCGCTGCGCTCGCCCCGTGCAGCAGATCGGAGGAGGAGGAGGTCGGAGGAGGAGGCGGTGGAGGGGAGGAGGTCGGGGGAGGTCGGAGGGGGAGGAGGTCGGAGGGGGGGGGGCGGGGTCGGAGGAGGAGGCAAAAGCCAAACTTGCGACGGAGGAGGTCGGAGGACGGGGAGGGGGCAGGAGGAGGAGGTTGGGGGGCGGCGGGGCGGGCTGCGGGGGCGCGGGCGAGGCGCGGGGAACGGGGCCGAGGGGCCAGGGAGGGTTACATGTTCGTGCACTCGGGCGGGCGTCGGCAATGGGGGGTAACACCATTAAGAGCTGTTTCCGATAATGTTGGGAAAGGTGCAACACCATTGTGGTCTAGCTCAGTTTTTGGGGCGAGTATTTTTGGATTACTTTTTTTTTATAACTTTTTGATAATAAAAAGCTCCAAAAATACTCCGAAAATACTCCGTGGGATTACAGCACCATGACGCAATCGACTAAACGTTCACGAGAATGGTGCTGCACCCTCGTGGCGTGGTCAGTTTCGCAGCGTGAGTGGTGCGCGCGCTTACTTTCGTTTGTGCGTGCGCCTTGCAGTTTGGTCGTCGCGGGTAGTCAAACATCGACAACACCATCACCAAAAGAGCCCCAAAAGAGCTCCAAAACAACTCCAAAAGAGCTCCAAAAGAACTCCAAAAGAGCTCCAAAAGAGCTCCAAAATAACTCCAAAAGAGCTCCAACAGAGCTTCAACAGATGTCCAAACGATGTCCAACATAACCCCAAAACAACTCCAAACAACGTCAAACTGGTGTGCCTATCGCGTTGTGTGTGCGCTTTCTTAGATATTGTGTTCATAGCTTTTCTCATTTAAAAATCAATAAATGATGCGTTCTAGATTTGCTGACGCGTTAGGACGTTAGGAGTTAGGAGCCTCTGCGCGTACAATCTACCCCTCCTCAACCGCCCGCGCGCGCTGCACCTTCGTCGCGATGGGTTTTGAACGTTTCCAATTAGGGCAAGCGTCCGCTGTGGTAAAATTGAAAGGCGCGACGGCGGTCGCGCGCCATCGACATTGCTGCCTCCTCACCTATGTTTTTTGTTTGGTTTTCAACCGCGCGCACTTTGAACCGACCGTTGCTCTGCCCTGTCCTTCGAGCCCGCGCCCTCCCTCCCCCCCCCCGCGGCTCCGCGCGGCTTCCGTCGCCGAATGCGACAAGTTCTGTATGTTTCATGCGTTTCCGCATACATGTTAAACATGCGCGGCGTCTCGGCCTTCACGGCGTCCAAGGCGGCCTGCGCCACCGCGAAGACCGCCCCAAGACGGCCCAAGGTCCTCACGACGGGCCCTGAGGGCACCAATACGGCCCAAGAGGAGCACAAAACCGCCCAAAAGAGCCCCAAGACGGCCCCAAGAAGGGTTGTGCGAACCGAGAAGTCGAGCACCCCGCCCCAAGATGCCCCCAAAGGCCCCAACGGCGCCCCCAAGACGCTCCCGAGACGCCCCCCAGAGGCCCCCAAACGGCGCCCAGTGCACAGTGAGCTTCAAACCTGCTTCCAAGAAGCCCCCGAGAGCCCTCCCACGACACCTCGCGAACACCCAAGATGCCGACTGTCACCAGGAAGCCCCAAGAAGAGCACCCCAAATATACACCCAAGCAGCCGCCAAGACGCCCCTTGAGGCATCGGCCCGCCGCGGTGCGCGCGCAGCGACTGGGCCGCGGCGGCGCCCGCCATGGCCGATCGGCAGGGCGACGGCTGGGTTCTGTGCGGCGATAATATGTCAATTCCCCCTTGCCCGCCGCTCATCAATCCCTCCCGTGCATGCCTCGTCGCTCTCCCCCTCGGGCCGTTCTGTCGATCCCCTCGCGACTACCCTCGCCACCACCCTGTTCTCCCAATGCAAACAAAATAAAAAGCCCCACTTGAACAATTAAACCCAATCCTTCATTTGGAAGCAAGCTCTTTATTGTTTGATATGGGGATTGTGTTTTTGTTAAGTATGTAACGTTAATTATTCTAGCAATGAGTTGGAGAAAGTATGCGTTTTTTTGATGCTGTCTGCCCCTCCCCGCCACGCCCCCTCGCGACGTCTGCCCCTCACCGCCGCGCCCCCTCCACCCTCCCCTCTGGCGGGGTCCCCTCCCTCGCCGCCCGCCGTCGCAATGCCCTCGCCCTCCCACGTCGCCGCCGTTCGCGGCGTTTGAAATTTGTTGGGCTTCGTCGCGTTCAAGCTATAGTTTCTTCACTCTTCAGCGAGCGATCCCAGCGCAAGCGGCGCCGTCGATGGCAGCGCGGGCGGCGGCAGTGGCCGCCATGGTCGCCAACGCCGCCGCTGCCGCCCGCGGCACTGGGGCGGCCAACAGCAGTGCGGCCGCGGGCGCAGTGCCGCAATTGGGGGCCGTGGCGCAGCGGGGCAGCAGCGCGGCCGCCATTGCAGGTCGCGCGCCTAGTACCTAGTACGCCAAGCGGCCGATCGGCGCTGGGCACCCCTGCGGGCCGCGCGCCAGACACGCCACGCGCCCACGTTTGCGGCGGCAGGCGCGCCGATGCCGAGCACGCCTGGCACCCCTGCGGGCCGAGCGCACCTGGCGCCATCGCGCCGAGCGGTGGCGAGAGGCGCGCGGCAGGCGGTGGATAAGAAGGACTACATTGATGTCCATAGGTACAAAGAGGGCATTGGGTTCCTAAAGCGGAACGCGAGTTCATCTTAGAGCTAGAAGAACGAAAGGCTGCGACGCCGTGCAGCTTGCATCGCCGCCGCGGGCGGCGCCGACGCCGCATGCCGTTCCGCTGCCGCAAGCGTTGTGTAGTGGTTGGGTTTGGGTTGATGGAGTGGGGGGTTGCGTTGTGTGGAATAGTGGCGTTGTGTTGTAGGTGAGAGTGTTGTGCGCAAGCCAATGGTGCACCGTGGTGTCGTGCATAGCACGACCCAGCTGGTCGGCTACACCAACCTTGGCGGGCGGGCGGCGACGGCGCCATCAACGTGTTGGCTCTACAATTTTGGGGCGCGGTGTCCGTCGACGACTGGATTGCATTCGTCGACGAAGACACGCGCCATTGCACTGTGTGGGAGAACAGGTTGTCCATGTGGGGCCCTGTCCTCGCCGTGGACCGCAGTGGCCCGTGTGCGCCGCCCCGCGCCGTCGCCGCTGCCGCCCATGCCTTGCGTTTCAAGCTTCAGCGCTGTAGCCCAACACAAAAGCCCCGCATCGGATCTTGAAGCCGCGCGCCGTGCGGCCTTACTAGTCGGCGATCTTAAGTCACCGCCCCTCTCCCTCCCCCTCCCCCTTCCCTCTCCCCCTCTCCCTCCTCTTCTCCCCCCCTCTCCCCCCCCTCCCCCATGCCCTTCTCCTTCTCCCCCCTCGCCCTCTCCCTCTGATCATCCCTCTTCATCCCTTCTCCATCTCTTCTCCTCCCTCCTCCTCCCCTTATGCCCCCTCATCCCCCCCCCTCCCTCCTCATCATTTTTGTTCATCCTCCCGACAGCGCCTGCTGCGTTCAACGCGGCGCGTTTTCAAGGGGCCGCCACGGTGCACGGCGCGGCGCGCGCGCCGAACGCGTTCCGATCCGCGGCGGGCCACGGCCTTCAAGGGGCCCGCAACGACGACATCGACAGGGCGATGTGCGGATTCAAGGACGGGCGGCACGCGCGGCGCATAACGGCACTTTCCACAACTTTCAGTGCAGTTGGTGCCGCTTCGACGGATGGAAGCTGCACCGCACTGAAGCGGGGAGCACTGGCCAGCGTGCCTCAGTGTTTTTTTTTTTTTTTCCATGTGGGGGCCAGCCCAACGACCTCGGCCCCGATGGTGCGCCAGCTTCCATATCATGCGCCGTTCGCCGCCGTTCGCCATAAGCTCCATTCGCGGCCCAGTCGGTCGCCAAGTGCGCCGCCCTCTCCAGTTGAGAGAATCAGTGCGAGACGGCAAGGGCGCCCTGCGTGTCGCGCGCGTTCGCGTGGGCACGGCGGGCACAAGAGCTGATCGCATTCGGCGTTGGGGGAGCAGCGACCAAAGGGTTTAAGGATGATGTTCGCCTGGCTTCGCGGGGTGCACGCCCATCGGCGTGCGTGATCAGTGAGCAGCGACGCGGTCGGCAGCGCATCGTCCGCCAATGGGGGCTCGCATTGAGCCCCCGCGCCCGCCGCGCGGAGCCGCCCGCGGCGTTTTGAGCAGTGGCGCCGTCAGCCGCGGGGTGCCCGAAAGCGGCGCGGAGGGTCCCCCCAGACACGCGGGGCGGCGCCAAGGAGAGGACTCGTCGTTGTGCACGACAGTGTGCTCGCGGATCTGCCGAGCGGCCAAGGAGATTTTCGGTGCGGGGGCATTGAACCACGCGCTGCTATCTCCGCGCGTTCCCCCATCTCCTGTCCCCCAAGCTGGCCTTCGATATGCAGCAGTGTTCAAGCGGCGCAGGCGGTCGACCGCCGCACGGCGCTCGCCGCGCGGACGGGGGGGGGGGGGGGGTAGCGCGGATGCGTTCCCCGACGACATCGACGCGAAGATCGTCAGTTCGATGGCGGGTGCCGATCTCAAGAAGATGGGGGCGCACAAGGGCTTGAACTCGGCAGCGGCGGCAACGCGGCGCATCGGCGCTTCGCAACGGATGCGCAGTGTCCAAATGACACTGCAGCAGCAGTGCGCCCGTGTTTGGGATGCACAACGCGCGCAACCCGTTGCCCATTGCCAAGACAACGAGGCGCGGGCTCGTGGGCTGCGCGGGTGGGCATGGGCCAGGGTTGCCAGCATCATTCAAAAGCTTAATGGACATCAGTGTGTATTGTTTTGTTTGAGTTTTCGTTTCCGATGGCCATCCGATGCCTCAAGGTTGCTCCAAGATGGCCTAACGTGGCTACAATAGAGGCCCAGTATAACCCCAAGACGGCCCCCAAGAACGCCCACGAGCGCCCCGAGAACGCCCAAAGAGCGCCTCGCGAGGCGACTTTTCGCGCTCCCGAGGGGGCAACGTTTTTTCAGCATCTCCCCTCCCCTTTTATCGGTGTCCTCCAAGGTTGCATGAAGAGCGCCCCTAAAGCCCCCAAAAGCGTCCCAAGAGCGCCTGAAGAAGCGCACAGACGGCGCCCAGAGGCGCCCAAGATGCCCCCAAGAGGCTCCGAAGAGACCCCCAAGAGGCCCCAAGAGCCAAGAGGATCACCGATGCGCCCAAGACGCCCAAAGACAGCCTTGGGCCCGACACGATGCCCCCAATACGTTCCAAGAGGCCTTCAAACCGTTCCCCAAAGACATCCGAGGAGACTCCGAGGAGCATTTGAAAGGCTTTTGGTTCTTCTGTTCGCCGTCCTCTTCATCATCCTCATCTACAAATTCTTCTTCCTCTCTCATCCCTCCCCCCCGTCCCCTCCTTCTCCTGCTCCTCCTCCTTCTCATTCTCCTCCTTCTCGTCCTCCTTGCCCTCGCCCTACTCCATATCCTCCTCCTTCTCCCCCTCCTCCTCTTTCTCATCCTTTTCCTCTTCTTCCTTCTCCTCTTCCTTTTCCTTCTCCCTCCTCCTCCTTCTCCTCCTCGTCCTTCTTATCCGACAGCGGCGACGACGACGACTCCAACATCCTACCTTCTTCCCCTCTTGGGTATGGCGGCTCCCACCACCGTTTGTTCTTTTGCATGCTCCCCCGTTTCCATGTTCGCTTCGCTTTTGCATGCTCCCCCTGTAATTTTGTTTCCTCCCCCGAAGCGTCAGATTTTTTGTTCAAACACTTAAACATGTGTGATGCTTTTTGTAATGCGTGTGTGCGTTGCCATAGTTTTTCACAATGACTCGTTTTCGGATTTGGGTTACGGATTATCGGGTTAGAGTGAGGGCTATCGGGCTTGGGTTGGGTACGGGTTGGGTTATGGGGTTATCGGTGATGGGTGAAGAGTTAAGCGCCAACGGGTTATCGGGGCGGCGCACGGGGTAGAGGGAGGGGGAGAAAGGGGGCGGGGAGGGGGAGGGGGGGAGGGGGGGGGGAGGAGGAGGAGGGGGAGGAGGGGGAGGAGGAGAAGGGAGGATGATATTCTTCTGCACATTGTAAAGGTCGTTGCGAGTTGAATTTGTTGTTTTCTATCGGCACGTCAGTCGATGCACGGCCTTGCAGAGTGCCGCCTCGGACAAAAGAAAAACTTAGCCCTCGGTTCCCGAGCCCGGAGGATCGGTGACCCGGAAGACGGGCTGGCCCAGATGCCCGAACGGGCCGACGGCGACCTGGCGAAAGACCCAACCATATGCTGTTGCGAGGGGGTGCTTTGGGCGATCCCGACGACGACGACGTGGTCGTGGTCGTCGGGTCGTGGTCGTGTTCGTCGTCGTCCTCGTGGTCGTCGTCGTCCTCGTGGACGTCGTGGTCGTCCTCGTCGTCGTCGTCGTCGTCCTCGCGGTCGTCGCCGTGGTTGTTCTGGCCGTCGTCGTCGTCGCCGTCGTCGTCGTCGGGGACCCCGATAGTGCCCCTGCCCCTTTCGTTTGTCCCGCGCCCGCCCGCTGTTGCGGCCCAAGGCTTGCAAGCGCTACGGTTCAGTGCTGTTGCGCCGACGGGCGTCGCGCCCGCCCTTTCTTGCGGCCCGAGGCCGCGTGTTCGCGCCCCCCCTGGGGGGCTGGCCCTGGGGCCCTGGGGCCCCAGGGGGTGGCCCTGGGGCATTGGGGAGGGGGGGGGAAAGAGGAGGGAGGATGAGAGGACGAAGGGGGGGAGGAAGGAATGGAACGACCCTCCTTCTTTCCTCCACCTCCCGCTCGCCCTTCCGCCACTCCTTCGCCTCCCCCTTCGTCCACCCCCATCCGCCTTCTCCTCCTCCCCCTCCTCCTCCTCCTCCTCCTACCTACTCCTCCTCCTCCTCCCCCTCCCCCCCCTCCTCCTCCTTCCCATCCTGCTCCCAACCCTCCTCCTCCCCCTCCTCCTCCTAACCCTCCCCCCCTCCTCCTCCTCCACCCGCCTTTTTGGCGTTCCCCCCCGCTCGTTCCACCACCCCTTGCACCCTCCACTCGCCCGTGCGTTCCAGGGGGGGGGGGTGCGACCTCGCGGTGCGCGATCTTTGCAGATGTCCAGCCAAATCGTTGGCCACCTCGGGGATGACCTGGCAGTGGTTCATTCTGACTCAGGTGACGATGGAGGCGCCGCGGATCCAGGCGGCGCTGCAGGTGGCAGTGCGGGTGGCGCGGCAAGTGGCCTTGCAGGTGGCACTCAGGGTGCTGCAGGTGGCAATGAGGGTGCAGGTGGCAGTGCAGGTGGTGCGGCAAGTGGCCTCGCAGTAAGCAGCGCGGTCCTGCCCGAGGAGGGTCCAGCGAGGCTCAGAGATTGCATCCTGACACTGAAGGCCACAATCAAAAAGCAGAAGAAGATGCACGCGAAGCTGGTGCGTTCGAAGGCCAAGACGAAGCGCAGCTTGAACAATATTACAGATGCCGTCTTGAAAGTCGTAGAGGACATGGGCCAGGATTCAGAGTCAGACTAGAAGCGCATGGCATGGGCGGTTCTTCCTCATATTAGGCTTGGTGCAGTCTTCAGCGCGGACCGCTGACGAGAAAACATGCTGTTTGCACTGTTTGGGGTCCTCGTGTAGCATGCGCTGCTTGGGGTCCTCGTTGGGGCCCACGTTGGCTGACGTGCCCGACGTGCGGGGTCCACGTTGGGAGTCCATGCTTGGCGTGCATGTCCGACGTTGTGCATTATCCCGACTTTTGGGGTCCAGAAGGGGGAGGAGGATGGGGGGGGGGAGGCGGAGGAGGTGGATGAGGAGGAGGGGGCGGCGGAGGAGGAGGAGGAGGGGAAGGAGGAGGAGGAGGAGGAGGGCGGCGGGGGAGGAGCCCACCACGGCTGCCGCCGCAAGACTTGCGCATTGCATTGCGTTGACGGCAGTTGCGTGATGGTTCCATAGCATTGCGTGGTCGGCCGTGGCAGGGCGTTTGCATTGCGTTGCGTTGCATGATCCACCAGCTCTTGGGAGCGCCTGGGGCTTCCAGGAGGCCCCGTAGGACCACCAGGAACTTGAGCAACATCTGGAGGGCGCCCGCTTTGTTCGAGTGTGCCCCGAGGGGCTTTATTGCACCGTCCCTTTTATTGCAATCGTGGTCCGCCGTAGCCTGCGTGGTCCAACTTCAGTATGCGAAGTGGGCTGGCCGCGCGCAGCCCACGCGCGGCGGCAACCTCGGCATGGCGAAGGCCGCTGCTGGTGGCAATTGTCGTGGGTCCAAGAGCGGGCCAGGCGGCGGTCGTGGTCGCGGCGGCGGCGCTCGCGCGCCGAAGGAGCCGAGACTTTCGGGGAGGCCGAAGGCCACCGCCATCTGCTGCGACATGTGCAACAAGACCGATCGGGACCTTCGGGCCACTTTCAAATTCGATGAGACGCCTATCCCGATGTTTTTTTCTCCAGTGGCCAGGGGATGGGGCGGCCCCCCAGGGGTTCAAGGAGCTTCGAATGGCAAGGGGGGTGCGGAGCTCGCCAACCCAGGGCTCCTAAGGGCCCCCCAGGGGTTGCCAAGGGCCCCCAGGGCCCCCCTGGGGCAATCGGGGGCCTCCCGAGACCCCCAAGGTTTTCCGGGGCAACTCCGTGCTGGGTTTTTTCCCCCCAAGCTGTCAGGACGGCATCAAGATCTTCAAGAGCGGCGACGGCCAGGAGCACTTGGAGGCGATCCTCGTCGATGGGGACATTGCGTGCGAGCAGTGCGTCAACTTCGTCTTCGTGGAGATGCCTGGGTGGATGTTCAAGGCCGCGGTGGATGCCATGAACAACGGCATGATGGACTCGTTGTTCAACGACGGCACCGTGCCGAGCTCGGTGGCAGAGCAACCGCCAGAGGGCTCCAAGGGCCTCAGCATGTTGGAGTCCATGTCCGTCGGGCACGAGCTCTACATCAAGGTGTGCGCGCTGACCGCCAGTGACGTCGTCAAGGAGTTCGGCAAGTCCCCCAAGACGTTGAACATCAAAGGCATACAGGTTGCTCAGAGGCCTTCTTGCGTCATCGTGTACCCTTTCATGCCGACACCCGACAGGAAGTTGAAGTACCCGACGATGAAGATATTCCATCGGAGCAGCATCGGGACGCAGCTCAACCACTGCAAGGACGGGGCCAAGATGTTGTTTGATGGGCAGGCGGAGTTGCTCCTCGGGGCCGCGAGCGGCAGCTGCAGCTCCAGCTCCAAGGACGAGGACGGCGCCTTCACTCTCAATTTCGGCATCAACTCCAGCATCCCGACCTTCGCTGCCATCAAGGACCGCCGCGACGCGCTGAACGAGAAGGCGAGGAGGCGCTACGGCAAGGCTAGCTCTGGTCTGATCGACGGTGACGAGGCGGATGAGGCCGCCGCGGCCGCAGGCAGCGACGAAGCGCGCGGTGGCAGCGCACATGACATGATGGGTGCAGCTCCGAGCGATGGGGATGTGATTGACATTGACGGAGATCCCGAGCGGACTGGACGGCCTGAGCTTGCGCCGTCGTGCGGCTCGGCTGCCAAGGGGCCCTGCAAGCGACATCCGTCTGCGTCCCCGACGCCGTCCGCCAATCCGAGGGGCGGGGAGACCCCGAAACATTCGACGGATGATGATTTGCTCAACCCGCACACTTGCGGGACGGTCGACTACTGGGTGTTCGAGCTGAGGTTCGAGCGGGCCTTCAACGAGTACAAGAACGGACGCGCGGAGAACCAAGCGAGGTTATTGCATGGGAAGCTCTCGGGGGGCGAGCGCAAGAACTTGGGGATCCACTTAGACCTGTACTCCAAGGCGAAGAAGTTTTGCCCCTCCCAGTGCAAGGGCGAGGTAGACGAGGACCTCAGGAAGGACTGGAAGGAGTTGAAGAAGGCAGGCACGACGCTCACGAACGTCGCCCTGCGGGGCCTTGCCAAGAGGAACGTCGACGCAATATGGAAGAATCTCGTGGACCCTGAGACCAGCGACGAGAAGACTAAGGCCTACTTGCAGGCGTTCTTCCAGGCGACCGCCCCGTGGGCGAACCCTGGACAGCTGTCCAACGGTGCCAACATCGACCCCTGCAACGTGACGATGATCCAAGCGTGCGAGACCGACGACGACGTGACCGACCTTTTCCAGGAGTGGGTGTTCAGTCGTGCCCTCAGCGAGTGGCTCAGCCAAGGGAACTCCGCAGTATCGAAGGTGGCGGCCTTCGTCGAGCACGCCCTGGATTTCTGGGACCAGCTTCCCGAGGACGCGGTCTTGGGAGATATGGCCGCGGAGAGCCTCCTTCAGGGAAACATGGTGTGTAAGACCGTGCAGACGCTGCTCGCCAACACGCTGACGCACGACACCAACTTAGATACCTTCGGTCATCTCGAAGTGCTACACAGCGAGGCGTCGCGTACCACGGGCAACCAGAGCGTCACAAGGATCGCGGCCCAGGCGATGTTGACGAGCGCTGGCGACTTCTGGCAGAAGAAAATCGACTGGGCTAACGACCGCGCCAAGGCCATCCAGGAGCACGGTGGCTCGTTGCAGGGGTCGCACTCGAAGCTGATGGAGATGCCAGTGGGCGGTCCGCCCACCAAGGCGAACGGTGAGTTCATGTTGAAAGTTGCGAGGGACATCCCCTATTGGGACGCGAGGATCTACGATGGTGCGGCCGACGATGTCAGGGCAGCTTTGCTCGAGAAGGCGGTAAAGGCTTGCAGCATGTTGACGGACTCGGCGTCGGCGGCGGCTGGAGCAGGCGTCAGCCATGAGATTCACGAGAACCCCGCTGCCGTCCTGCGCGTGTTCAAGGACCTGTTCAGGGAGATGTCGGTCCTCTTCCCTGCGGACGAGGGCGTTGAGAAGGCGGCGCAGGCGATCCACTCCAAACTCCTGGACCTGGACTTGGCGTCCAAGCACGACGTCGTCTGCTCGGCGATCACGGAGTGGGGCCCTCACCCCGAGAAGGCGCGCCGCCTCCGCGATGCGCTGCACGATTGCCGCGCCAAGGAGCTGCCTGATGATGTTCGCGAGTCGTGCTACAAGCTGTTCCAGGTAGTCGTCAAGGGGGCGATCGAAGACAGCACCTACGGCTTCATGCAGCAATCAGATGGGTCCTACTACGACACATTGGAGACGCTCTCGCCCCACGTGCCGCAAGCCTCTGTCGACACCTGCACGAAGGTTGGAAGCATGGTGAATGCGTCGTGGAGGGCCATGGTCGCGTTCAAGAGCCTGTCGGATGCCGTGGACCCCCCTGCGGAGAGTGCCCCGACAGACGGCGCCACCAAGGAGCGCTTGGCGAAGGAGCTCGTCAGGGCATTGCAGAAGCAGAAGCATAGCATGAAGCCAGCCTTGCTCGACTCGTTCGTCGCCGATGCGAGCCAGGTCGTCAACGACAAGATGGAGGTTGCCAGGGAGCTGACCAGCCGCGTCGGAACGAACGTCGTGGATAATCTCCATAAGGATCTGCTCATGAAGCTGAAGACGCTCGTGGACGGCATGGCTGCGGTTCCAGGGTACAAGGACTACGACGAGAAGGCGTCGTCGTGCATAAACTTGGACGAGGTGCTGTCGTTGTACAAGGCTGGCCTGTGCGACGCCAGCGTCGGTGCGTGGTCGGAGGACTGCGGGAAGGTCGACACTCACAAGGATGAGCTGATCAACAAGGCGGCGGAGTTCGGAGTGCAGATCGATAAGCAGAATATCATCGATGTGGAGACGACTCTGAAGGCCATTCGCGTGCAGGTCATCAGCGCGGAGCTCTGCGAGTGCTTCGTGGATAAGGACCTTGTCAAGAACAAGGTGGAGCTCCGTGGCAGGATGACGTCGATCCAGGCCAAGCTGCGCAAGGCCGAGGTGCAGCCTGGCGATCTCCCAGTACCTCTCGTGGATCGGTACCGTGCCGCGCTGAGGATGAAGTGAAGCCGAGCTCGACTCGGCACGACCGCGGGGTTGGCCGCTATAGCGGCATGATTGCAAGAGGGGTGCCTCGCTGTTGGCCAGCGAGGCAACGGGGAACGGAGCACCGCCCGCCGTTCGCGTGCCGTGCGGGCTGGTGTCGCACATGGGGAAAGGAAATGGGAACCCTCCACGTCATCCCCCTCCTCCCCTGCCTGACCCCTCCTCCCCACCTCCTCCCCCTCCCCCCCTGCCTGACCCCTCCTCCCCCTGCCCCCTCTAACCTCGCTTGCCTGCCCCATCGCCTGCCCTCGCCTACCTGACCCTTCCACCCCACCTCCTCCGCCTCCTCCCCTCCACCGCCTCCCCCCCTCCACCCCTGACCCCTCCACCTCCACCTCCTCCGCCTCCTCCCCTCCACTCCTCCGCCTCCTCCCCTCCACCCCTCCACCTCCTCCGTCTCCTCCGCCTCCTCCCCTCCACCTCCTCCGCCTCCTCCCCTCCGCCTCCTCCACCTCCACCCCTCCGCCTCCTCCCCCCCCCACCTCCTCCGCCTCCTCCCCTCCTCCTTCCCTAGGGCAGAGTAGCGTAGAGTAGAGAGTAGGGCTGAGTGGGGCAGGGTAGAGTAGGTAGATTAAGGTAGAGTAGAATAGAGTAGGCCCAGGGTCATGTAGCGTAGGGTAGAGTAGGGCAGTGTAGGCTACTCGGCGCAAGCGGGCTTCCACTGGCTCTCCAGACCCTGGATCCCTTATCAAAGGCTTACTTAGTCAGGGCTTCTGCCCCTCCGACCTCCCCTTGAGCGCGCTCTGACCAGAATGCCGAGGCGAACCCAGCCGTGGCGAGGATGATCCCAAGAATGATGATGAGGAGAAGGAGAAAGAGGAGGAGGAGGAGGAGGAGGAGGAGGAGGATGGGGAGGAGGAGGGGGAGGGAGGATGAGGAGGACCGACCCCCTCCTTTCCGACGTCGTCGTCGTCGTCGTCGCCGCCGTCGTCGTCGTCGCCGCCCCCGCGCCGTCGTCGTCGTCGCCGCCGCCCCCTGCCGCGACCCCAACAAGTGCCAGGCCCTGCGTGCACCGCCGCCGCGCGCGAGGGTCGGGGGGGAGAGAGGGGTCGGGGGAGGGGGGGGGGGGGGAGGAGGAGGGAGGAGGAGGCGGGAGGAGGAGATGGAAGAGGGGGAGGAGGAGGGGGAGGAGGAGGGGGGAGGAGGAAGGAGGGTGGGGGAGGGGGGGGGGGGGGGGGATGGGGAGGGGGGGGAGGGCGAGGGGGAAGGGGAGGGGGAGGAAGGGGAGGGAGGAGGGGGAGGGGGGAGGGGGACCTCTCCTCCTCCCCCCCTCCCTCCCCTCCCCCTCCCCCCTCCCTCCTTTCCCTTCCCCCTCCCTCCTTTTTCCTCCTCTCCTCCTCCCCCTCCCCCTTTTCCTCCTCCTCCTCCTCCTGGTCCTCTTCGTTCGTCCCCCCCAGGGTTTTTCCGCCCCCGCGTGCGGTTGCGTGTATATGCAAATTATGGTATCTCTATTATTCAATTTATTATCATAGTATGCATGCTATTATATATATTATTATATAATCAGCTGAGTTTTTTTCAATGTTTTTTCTAGTATCCGAACGTCGCTATCACAAATATGCCGTTTAGTATTTCTGGAGTATTTTCGGCCATGTTGCGCCCCTACAGAGTGTAGCGGATCTCGGGCGATATAATGCTAGGTGCTATATGTTGGTGTGCTCGCGGGCCCATATGGAATAACACATGCAATATCGCGGGGCCATAATGGATGACAGATGCTATATGTTAGTGTGCTCGTGGTGAACGAAACGAGGAGGAGGAGGAGGAGGAGGAGGAGGAGGATGAGGAGGAGGAGACGGAGGAGACGGAGGAGGAGGAGGAGGAGGAGGGAGGAGGAGGAGGAGGAGGAGGAGGAGGAGGAGGAGGAGGAGGAGGACGAGGAGGAGGACGAGGAGGAGGAGGAGGGCGGAGGGCGGAGGAGGGCGGAGGAGGAAGAGGAGGAGGGCGGAGGAGGAGGAGGAGGAGGAGGAGGAGGAGGAGGAGGCGGAGGAGGAGGAGGAGGAAGAGGAGGAGGAGGAAGAGGAGGAGGATGTTGAGAAGGAGAAGGAGGAGGAGGAGGAGGAAGAGGAGGCCTTCCTGCTCCCTCTACCTCCCCGTCGCACCGACTGAATCGTGGACAAGACGCTTCTTTGGGAGGTGTCATGTTTCTCGTGGGAGTCCTACCGCGGGTCTTTGGGAGGCATTTTGTGCCCCCTGGGGCCTTTTGGGGATGCTTCGGGGGACTCAGGCCCTGTTGGGCTGCTCGCCAGACGTTTCGGAGGCCCCTTGGGGTCTCTTGGGCCCCCTGGGAGGCCTCTCGGGCCTCGAGGACACTTCTTCGAGTCTTTTGGGAGCTCTTAGAGGCGTCGTGGGGGCCTCGTGGAGGCATCCTGGGGGCATCTTGGGGGGCCTCTGGGGGCCTCTTAGTGCTGTTGGGGGCCTCTTGGGCTTTCTGTGGGCCTCTTAAGGGCATCTTGGAGGCATCTCGGGGCCCTCTTGGGAGCTTCCTGGGTCGTCTTGGGACGACCTTGGTGCCTCTCGTGCCGTCTTGGACGGAAAAGGCGAAGGTGCCACAAATGTAGGTTTTTGCATCGGAATTTGTGAAGTTTTGCTTGTGGAGGCTCTGTTGAGGGGCCTCTGACGGCCCTCCTGGGCTTGTCTGGGACCATCGTGGGGCAATATCGAGGCATCTTGGGATTATACTCGGGCCATCGTGAGTCCTGCCACCTATTGATGCGAACTCATGGGCCCTCTTGGAGCTCCCTTAGGGTCTCTTGGGGCGCAGTTCCGGCATCTTTAAGCGGACCTTGCCGGGACATTGCCGGGACCCTGCCGGGAGTCGGCGGGGGTATTCTTCGTCTGGGCACCTCCAGTCGGGCCGAACGAAAGGGGGGGGATTGGGAAAGGGTGGATACGAAATTTGCTGCATGCAGCTGGTTTCGGCCCCACCGAGGGGCCCATTCCTCGATACATAGCCGCCTCCGCCGCCGGGAGGCGCCGGGAAAATCAGCTACATGAGCTGATTCTCAAACCCCCCCTTTGCTATCCCCCCCTTTCGCCCGACCCGACCCAGGGGCTGCCCCGCGTATTCTGTGAATCAGTTACCAGAGATCTTAGCACGCCTCTGGCCCGTCAGGCCAGCGGGTAAAGGACCGTCTGGATTCGCTATTGAGAGTCTATCGCTGATAAATCGGCGATGTATCGATGATTTTGGCTCGATGCTTCCCTCCCTGGGCCAGTTCCCTTGGCGTTCCCCCTCAGCGCAGCGGGGTCAGGGTGAGCGCGGTAGCCCTGTGAGAAGGCAGGGGGCTGCTCAGAAGGAGTCGGAAGCCTCGAAGAACCGACGCATGGAAAGCGGCATGCACATGATTTCTCGGAAGTCCGCGCGGTTTTCCTGGATCGGCGCTGGCCCCCCCTGGCGAAGCCAACGGCGCCTCCCCTGGCAGGCTCCGCTCGCCAGGGAGGGGGGTCAGTGCCGATCCGAGAAAGCAATCGGCACTGCTCAAGCATACAGTGGGGCCCACGCCAAGAAACTCCCTGCTTGCCTCCAGGGTGCCCGGGGTTTCTTGGGTTTCGATGGTTTTGCCACGGACAGCGAGACGTTCCCACGCCAAAAATCAAAGGACCTCCTGGGGTCTCGGGGTTGGGTTTCTTGCGGACATTTTCTCGTGGACTGGCCTCCACCGCACTTACACTCTGTGCGCGTCAGCCCCGCAAAGGACGACGCGCCCGCCCGGACACCTCACAGCAGGAGCTCCGTGGCAGGCGCCTCTCTGGCCACACCCCGCGCGGGAGTCGGTGCGCTGTCCCATCCGCGTGCTGTGCTGTCTGTTCGTGTCGGAGCTGCGCCTCCAGTGTCAGCTCGGGGGTGGACAGAACCCCCAACAGTGACGCGTCGATCAGTGAGCTGTCCTTTTTCGGTCCTCGAGAGGGCGCCGCGGCCGTTCTTTTCCAGGCTCGCGCCCGCCAGGTTTGGGCCTCAGGTCGTTTTCACTAAACCACGTTTTACTAAAGGGAGGTCTGTCCATCCCCGATCAGCACGTAGATTCTTCTGCGCCCCACGGAAGGCTGCTCAGATGGCTGGAAGGGCCTCCGAGAAGCCCCCCCCTGCTTCCCTGGGGAGGCCGCGGCGCCCGCCCCCAGGAATCAGGAGGAGAAAAAACACACAGACACAATTGATCGTCGAATCCCAGGAAAATATGGGAAAATATGGGAAGTGGGGGGGAGGACTAAAACCTAGAAACTATTGGAAATACATGGGGAATATTTATATTTGTGTGTATTTATTTGTGTGTCCTGGGGCCCCTTTAACGAAGCCCTCCGCGCGCCGCCCTGGCTCGCCGAGAGGTCTTCGACCACATGCAGCTGCAGCTGAAGGAGGTCCTGAAGCGCGACCGCACGTGCGCGGAGATGGCCTCCAGCGCGCTCTCCATCAGCCGCAACTTGGTCTTCTCCATCAGCCGCAGCATTTTCTTTAAAGTACCTATTTGAATGTTCAGGACCATCTTGAGCAGTATCACCGTCATCATATTCATCAGTATGCTGAGATCTCCGGGATAGCGTTTACTATCCCCGCTGGACCCCGAACCTTCTTCTTATCCCCAGGGGGTTCTTATTGGGAGCTCAGGGTCAGCAACTCATGGGGGCCTTGTCTGTCCTCGCAGCTCCAATCTTGGAGTGCACTGGCGTGCGCCAGCGTCTGCGAATCGATGAAAGCGCGCCGATTCAGCGTCGATTGGCGTCGATTAGCTTCGGTGCATGTCGATTCGCCGGAGCCAGCAAGATAGCATGGGAGGCTCCCATGAGTTGCCACAGAAATCTTAGTGGGCGAAAGACATGTCCGCATCCTCGGCCTCGCGGGCTGGGCCCCTGGACCGCGACCCCGCGGATACGGGGCGTTTCTTCACGGACGCCCCGCGCGGAGCGTATACGTGCGACCGCGTATCCGCGGGAGCGCGCCAGGGAATCCAGACCGGAGGGCGCGGATACGGAGACGTTCGCCGCTTGTGAGGTCTCGGACGCGATTTGCTACATGCTGCTGGCGGCCACGGACCTCGCCAAGACGGACAGGCTGCCCTCGCTGGAGGTGGTGGCCCTGTGGCAGTCGCTGCCGCCGGAGAGGAACCCGCTGCCAGGGCGCGCGGACGCGGAGCTGCAGGGCCTGATGAAGGAGCTCGAAGAAGAAGCAATGATTTGAGCATAAATTGTCGGAGCTCCGCGCAGATTTCTTGGATCGGCGCTAGGTCAAGGAAGGAAAAACCACCCCCGACCCCCACATTTGGCGTTTTCTGGACTGCCCTGGTCGTTTGCTAAACAACCATGCCCTGCTCGATCCCCTTCTTAGGTGCGCTTTCTACCAAGGCTTCGCTTGTCTGGGTGCTCGTTATGAGGGTGGCTTCTCTGCCTTCCACTTGCCCCCCCCCATCCTGGCGCGCGAAAGCCAGGGGCAGCGGAAATCCGAGGAAGCCGAGCGGAGCCCCGAACGTCTGTGTGTGCTCGTGCTCGCCCCGATCGGTCATGCCTGTGCTGCCCCTGCGCCTCGCCCTGCTCCGCTCGTGCTGCCGGTGCTGGCCTTTTGGCACCGCCTCGTTTCCTCCGTCTCTCGCCTCCGCAGCCCACGCCCAGACGTGCGCATGGCACGGTTAGATCCCCTCGATGGGGGTCCCTGCTCCTGGCTTCTGAGTGGGCCCTTCGCGCGCTCGTGGCCCCGCTCTCCGACCTTCTGCGCCTGGACGCTGTGCCACTGACGTCGAGAAGTGTGCCTGTGCTGCCCTGTTCTCCCCTCCAGGAGCACTGGAAGACGCTGTGCGGCTCCCTCATCGCCGAGCTGCTCAGCATGCCCTGGGCCTTCCGGCTCTTCGGCGGCGCCAGCGCCCAGGACGAAGCGGCCTCCGCGGCGATGCTGGCGGACAGGCCCCGGGGCGCGCCAGCGCCCGCGATGCTCACCAACGGCGGGGAGGCCAGGGGCAGGTCGCAGTCCGTGCCGCCGAGCAGGGGCGCGCAGGACGGGGGGGACAGGACCCTGGCCCGCGCGAGGGCCTCGAGCGTGGGCTCGAGGGGGAGCAACGGGAGGGGGGCGGA
>CAUYUJ010021481.1:678909-681409 GCA_963575745.1 Prorocentrum cordatum
GCGTCATAGATAGTTTGTTAATGGCCCTGGGTCCTGGGAACGGCTTCCAGAGGCCTCAAGCTGAGAAAACTTTGCTGCCGCGATCTTTCTTTCGCGACGCGTAGAGGTCCTGGCATCCTCAGACGAACTCGACGATGACGACGACGACGACGACGACGGCGGCGGCGGCGGCGGCGGCTACGAGAGGTGCTGGCGCCCCCCCTGGGCGACGGCGCTCGGCCTCCGCGGCCGCCGGCCGCCATCGCGAGCTCCCAGGTGCAGATCGAGGACGGGGGTCGAGGGGCGAAACATTTTGCACGTCAGTGGCGAGGCAGAAGTGCTGCTCCGGCGGGCGGCGAGCCGGGGCGACCGCTGCGCGAGTTGGCCGGCGTGCAAGAGGGGGAAGGGGAGACGAGATGGTCGCTGTGGACAGGAGGAGGCGGCGGGCACTCCGACGTGGACGAATTCCAAGCTGAGTGCGCCGGCGCGGCCAGCAGCGGCAGCGGGGGCCACGGCATCAGCCGCGGCGTCGGTGTGCCCACGGGCGCTGCCGATGCACGGCATGAACACGTTGTGCATTTTCAAGGCAAGTGTGCGCGGCGCTAAGGCGAGAACCACATTCAGAAGAGGACTCGCTCTCCATCCGTATAATGATTGCAAGATTTTAGGACGAACGTGCGCGGCGCCAAGGCGTCAGCCACAGTTCGACCATCCTTCCATCCGTGTAATTGTTGGCAACTCAAACTTGAAAGTCTCAGGCGAAACGCCCAGCCCAGTCTACCGACACGCCAGGTTGTCAGACGAGGAGTTGTTTGCAAGGAAAAAGCATGGAGGAGGCGGGAAGGGGGTGCAGGGAGAAGGAGGGCCCATGATATACCCAGTCCCCCGCAGACGCGGATGACAGTGAGAGGTCGCGGGTGGGTCGCGGCGCGATCCACTCGCGACCCACCCACCCCCGCATCGGCCACCCGCGCCGACGCTGACAAGAATATGAACAGTCGCTACGTGAAGTTGGTGCGGTCCCTCAATTTGGCAGAGGGAAGATTAACAAATAGAGACAACGAGGATTCGAGTAGGAAGCGATCGGGGAGGGGGACAAGAGGGAGATAGAAGCATTGAGGACGAACAGGATTGAGCAGGAGGGGGAGGAAAGAGAAACAGGAGAATTGACAGGCGGACCCTGACGGGCGGTTCGAGCGGGCGGAACCACTTGGCGAGTCGGGCGAGCGGACCCAAATGGGCGGGTCGGGGGGGTGGGAGATGAAAGCGAGTGCGCGGGCTGCCAAGCAAGGGAAGCGTCAGACCCGAACGGGCGGGTCCGTCGGGCGGACCCTAACGGGCGGGTGTACCTTAACGGGCGGGTCGGGCAGACGTGCCCTAACGGGCGGGTCGGGCGGGCGGGCCCTAACGGGCGGGTCGGGCGGGCGGACCCTAGCGGGCGGGTCGGGCGGGAGGACCCTAACGGGCGGGTCGGGCGGGCGTACCCTAACGGGCGTGTCGGGCGGGCGTACCCTAACGGGCAGGTCGGGCGAGCGTACCCTGACGGGCGGGTCGGGCGGGCGGACCCTAACGGGCGCCCTGATGGTCGGGCGGGTCTCCAGGACCGGCTTCTCGTCGCGTGTTATTCAGGAAGCCTTGGTCGCACTGAAACTCAGGGAGCTCTGGCGGACCTCTCCGCGGGCGCGTCCTGGTCAGAGTTTCGGGGCGGGTCCAGCTGTGGCCACGAGGGCGCCCCAGGAAGCTCCCAAGGCCGTTCGAGCATCAGACACCCGATCCCCGATGGGCAGCCGCCGCCTTCCAATGGGGTCCCCGACCCGCGATGCCCGATCCTCGATTGGGATTGGAGTCCGCCGACTCTGACAGGCTCCTCCTCCTCCTCCTCCTCCTCCTCCTCCTCCCCCTCCTCCTCCTCTCCTCTCCCTCTCCTCCTCCTCCTCCTTCTTCAACCTCCTCCTCCTCCTCCTCCTCCTCCTCCTCCTCCTCCTCCTCCTCCTCCCCCTCCTGACAGGAGGTCGCGTGAGCGCCATCTCGCGCCCGGACCAGCGCCGCGCCTCGGGGTCCCGTGAGCCCGCGGCGCGTTCGGCCGACGCAGGTCGTCGTCGTCGTCGTCGTCGTCGTCGTCGCCGCGGGAGGAGGATGAGGAGGAGCAGGAGGAGGAGGAGGAGGAGGAGGAGGAGGAGGAGGAGGAGGAGGAGGAGGAGGACCAGCGCAAACCCAAGGAGGGTGAGCAGGGGATGAGCAGGAGGAGGAGGAGACCAGCGCAAACCCCAGGAGGGTGAGCAGGAGGATGAGCAGGAGGAGGAGGAGGAGGAGGAGGAGGAGGAGGAGGAGGAGGAGGAGGAGGAGGGAGGATGAGTAGTAGTAGTAGTAGAGTAGTAGTAGTAGTAGTAGTAGTAGTAGTAGTAGTAGTAGTAGTAGTAGTAGTAGTAGTAGTAGTAGTAGTAGTAGTAGTAGTAGTAGTAGTAGTAGTAGTAGTAGTAGTAGTAGTAGTAGTAGTAGTAGTAGTAGTAGTAGTAGTAGT
>CAUYUJ010021481.1:686409-688909 GCA_963575745.1 Prorocentrum cordatum
GAGGATCGGGGAGGAGGAGGATGGGGGGGGTGAGGGGAAGGAAGGAGAGGGGGAGGGAGAGGATGAGGGCAAGGTCGAGGACGGTGATGATGATGATGATGATGATGATGATGATGATGATGATGATGATGATGATGATGATGATGATGATGATGATGATGATGATGATGATGATGATGATGATTCTGACGACGAGGAGAAGGAGGAGGAGGAGGAGGAGAAGAATGAGGAAGAGGAGGGGGAGGAAGAGGAGGAGGAGGAGGAGGAGGAGGAGGAGGAGGAGCGTGATTGTGATGGTGAAGGCGATGGTGTTGGTGATGGTGATGGTGATGATGTTGCTGCTGCTGATGCTGCTGCTGCTGTTATTGTTGTTGCTGTTGCTGTTGCTGTTGTTGTTGTTGTTGAAGTTGCTGTTGTGGTTGTTGTTGTTGCTGTTGTTGTTGCTGCTGCTGTTGTTCTTGTTGTTGTTACTGTTGCTGTTGCTGTTGCTGTTGCTGCTGCTGCTGCTGCTGCTGCTGCTGTTGTTGTTGTTGTTGTTGTTGAATGTTAATTCCTAAACAATTATTATTGTTGGACACCTTAAAGGCGCTCTGGCGCTCTCGCCGAGGTGCTGGCTACATTTTCATTGACAATGAGGCTCACGCTCGAGCGGTTTGGAGGACCGCCAAAACGGGCCCCCAAACAACAACAACAACAACAACAACCACAACAACAACAACAACAACGCTCCCGCTCGATACTTCCTCCTTTTTTTACCCAGGGCCGGTGCTCTTGCTCGCCTCTGAACGCCACCGTTCCAACACAACCAGCGCTCCTGCTCGAGACTTCCTTCCATTTTACCTTGGACTGGCTCGCTAGTCTTTCTCTCATCGGCGCCGCCCCCAGCAAAAACAACGCTCCCGCTCGAGGCTTCCTCCCTTTTTACTCAAGGCGGTGCTCCTCCTCGCCGCCGAAACCGCCGCCCCGACAAAACTAGCGCTCCCGCCCGAGACTTCCGTTTTACGTTGGACTGGCGCCCAACTCTCTTTTGAATTGGCGCCGCTCCCAGAAAGAACAACGCTCCCTCCCTTTTTCCCGGAGATGGCGCTGTTCCTCGCCGCCGACAACCCCCGTCCCGATAAAACCACGGCTCCCGCTCGATGCTCCCTTCCTTCTTACTCAAGGCGGTGTTCCTCCTCGCTGCCGAAAACCGCCGCCCTGACAAAACCAGCGCTCCCGCCTGAGACGTCCTTCCGTTTTAAGCTGGACTGGCGCCCAAGTCTCTTTTGAATTGGCGCCGCTCCCAGCAAGAACAACGCTCCCGCTCGAGATTTCGTCCCTTTTTCCTCGGGACGGTGCTGTTCCTCGCCGCCGACAGCCCCCGTCCCGACAAAACCACGGCTCCCGCTCGATGCTCCCTCCCTTCTTACTCAAGGAAGTGTTCCTCCTCGCCGCCGAATGCCGCCGTCCCAACAAAACCAGCGTTCCCACTCGACTTCGTTTTGTTTTACGCTGGACTAGCGCCCAACTCTCTTCAGCATTGGCGCCGCTCCCAACAACAACAGCAGTCCTGCTCGGGACTTCCTCCCTTTCTATTCAGGGCCAGGTCCTTGCCTCACCGCCGACGGCCCCCATCCCCACCAAAGCTATCCTGTCGTTCGATACTTCTTTGTGGTTTACCCTTCGCTGGGGTTCCACTGGCGGTCTCGCATCGGCGCAGCAAGGCGCGGGCATGTGTTTTCGAGGCGGGATATGTTGAAATTCCTCGGAGGAGGTGTTTGCAAGACCTCATTGCGCGTGAGATCTGGGAATGGGAATAACGGACCCAGCTACAGATCAAGAGTCACCCATTACGTGGACTGTTATCATGATGGTCGCATGCCTCGTGTGGAAGCATCGCGCATGGTGGTAACATGGTTGTTGTTGTTGTTGTTGTTGCTGTTGTTGTTGTTGTTGTTGTTGTTGTGGTTTTCGTTATCGTGGTTGAATTCTCATTCTTGAAGAATAATTATTGTTGATCCCCCCCCACCGGTGCACATTGATTTTTTTCGATTGAAGTGCCACCCCCGGGGCTCGCACCTTGTTTTTTTCTCAAGGAAAGTCTTCATGCTCAAACTGTGCCCCTGCCCCCCGGGCTACAACAACAACGGCTCCCGCCTGACACTTCTTCGATTTTTACTCAGGACCCCCGCTCCCGCCTGAGACTTCCGCGCAATTTACTCAGGAAAGGCGCTCCCGTCTGAGACTTCCTCGCAATGTAATCAAGACCCCCGCTCCCGCCTGAGACTTCCGTGCAATTTACGTGGGAACGGCGCTCCCGCCTGAGACTTCTTCGAATTTTACTCAGGACCCCCGCTCCTGCCTGACATTTCCGCGCAATTGACTCAGGAACGGCGCTCCCGCCTGAGACTTCCTCGCAATTTAGTGAGGACCCCCGCTCCCGCCTGAGACTTCCGTGCAATTTGCTCAGGAACGGCGCTCCCGCTTGAGACTTCCTCGCAACTTAGTCAGGGCCCCGCTT
>CAUYUJ010021481.1:693909-712792 GCA_963575745.1 Prorocentrum cordatum
GGATGAGGTTGAGGAGGTTGAAGAGGAGGGTAGGAGGAAGATGAGGAGGAGGAGGAGGCGCAGAGCAGCAGTGGGATGAGGGAGAGGAGGAGTGAAAGAAGGATCGGGAGGAGGAGAGGGCTGTGGATGCTTAGGGTGGAGGGATGGAGGGAGGAGGGAACATGAGGTGGAAGGAGGATGGACGAAGGAGGACGGGAGAGGAAGAAGGACGGAGGATGAGGATGAGGAGGTTGAGGTGGAGGAGGAGAATGCACAGACGGAAGAGGAACATCAGGAACATGTGGAGGAGGAGGGGAATGAGGTGGAGGAAGAGGAGGAGGGGAGGAGGAGGAGGAGGAGAAGGAGGAGGCGGACGAGGACAATGACATGACTCCGCGGAGATGAGGGATGGTGAATGATGAGGGGTGCCGATGCTGATGTTGATTCGGGTTATGCTGATGAAGCTTATGATGTCGTTGACGATTGTAGTCCTGATGGTGGTAATGGTGATAATGACGACGACAATGCTGATGATGCTAATCATGATAATGATGCTGATAATGATGATGCTGCTGCTAACCATGATGATCACGCCAAAGACGATGACGATGACGATGACGATGTCGATTATGATGATGATGGTGATGATGATGCTGATGAGTCGATGATGATGCGGAGTATGATTATGATGGTGCTGTTGGTGCTGCTGGTTGTGATGAAACTGATGGTGGGATGATACTCCTGGTTGTGATGGTGACGATGATGATGATGATGACGATGCTGATGCTGATGATGCTGATGATGATGATGGTGCTGATGATGTCGCTGTCGATGATGACGATGCTGCTGATTATGATGATGGCGATGGTGGTGATACTGCTGATGATGCTGAGGAGGGTGATGATGACGATAGTGATGCTGCTGGTACTGATGGCGTTGTTGGTGTGCGTGTATCTATGCATGTATGCATGTATTAATGTTTTATGTGTGCAAGCATGCATGTATGCAGGTGTGCATGTATGCATGTATGTCTGTGTGTATAGTTGTATGTACGTATGTATGTCTGTCTGTATGTCTGCATGTCTGCACGATCGTATGTATGTATGTGCGTGCATGCATGTATGCATGTATGTGAATGCACGTAAGCATGTATGTATGTAGTTAGGTCGGTAGGTAGGTATGGATTTACGTATGCATACAGACATATAGGTGTGTGCATGCATGTATGTATGCATCTATGTATGAATGCATGTGTGTATGTATGTAGGTAGGTCGATAGGTAGGTATGTGTTCAAGCATGTATATAGACATATAGGTGTGTGCGTGCATGTATGTATGTATGTATGCATGTATGTTTGTATGTATGGGTATGTCTGTATGCAGGTAGTATGTATGCGAGCATGCATGCAGTCATGCAGCTATGTATACAACCATGTAGGTATGTATGCATGCACGTATATACAGATATGTATATGTATGCATGTACGTAAATAAGGATACATGTTTTTTTTCGTACGCACGCACGTGTATACTTATGTATGTATGTATGCATGTATGTATGTATGTATGTATGTATGTGTGTGTGTATGTATTTATGTGTGTATGTATGTATCTATGTATGTATGTATGTATGTATGTATGTTTGTATGTATGCATGTACATGTATGTATGTATGTATGTATGTATGTATGTATGTATGTGTCTATGTGTGTGTATATGTATATGTGCGTATGTATGTATTTATGTATGTATGTATGCATGCATGCATGTATGTATGTACATGTATGTATGTGTGCAGGTATGTATGTATGTATGTATGTATGTATGTGTCTATGTGTGTGTGTAGATGTATATGTGTGTATGTGCGTGTGCGTGTGTGATAGTGATGATCTGTACGGTGTTGAGGTGGGGAATACCTCAGTCTTTCATTCTCTGGCTCCTGCTCGTCCTACCCTCATGCTTCCGCTGCTGCTGCTCGTCGTTTGGATTCTACTCTTTCTATGCGTCCTAATGTTTCTTCTTACTCAACCTCCCTGCCTTTGTCCTCGTCGTCGTCGACCTCATTCTCCTCGCTGTAGTAGGGACGAAGGTTGTGCAGCCTCTGCGAAGACAGCAGACTGATCCACCTCGCCAGTCTTCACCTCCCCAATGCGGGATGACTGATATAGGTGTACTGTAGCTCGTCGGGTGGCCCTTGACGGCTACGCTGTTTAACACAGTTGAGTTATGGCAGGAGGAGGGAAAATGAAGGAAGAGGGAGGAGGTGGAGATGTTGGAGGAGGAGGAGGGCGATGGAGGAGGGATGATGATGGAGGAGGAGGGATGATGATGATGATGATGATGATGATGATGATGATGATGATGATGATGATGATGATGATGATGGCGATGATGATAATGCTGATGATGGCGACGATGACGACGACGAAGATGATGCTGCTGTTGATGATGATGGCTGCTGCTGCAGCTCATGATGATAATGACGATGCTGATGCCGAAGACGATGATGATGATGACGATGATGATGATGATGATGATGAAGATGCTGCTGATGATGCTTATGATGCTGATGATTGTGATGCTGATTGTGATGATGACGACGACAGCGACGACGACGATAAAGCTGATGATAACGACGGTGATGTTGATGTTGTTGATGATTATGATGATGATGGTGGTGGTGATGATGATGAATCTTCTGCTGATGATGATGATGATGATGAATGCGATGATGATGCTGATGGTGATGATGAAGATGATGGTGATGATGATGATACTGATGCTGATGCTGATGCTGATGCTGATGCTGATGCTGATGATGGTGGTGGTGGTGGTGGTGCTGATGACGACGACGACGACGACTTCGACGCCGACTTCGACGACGACGACGACGAGGGTGAGGAGGAGAAGACCAGTGAAAAACCCAAGAGTTATCAACGATGTTGGATTAAACCCTCACTCCAAGCTCCCTCTTCATAGGCCCCTACAACGGTTCATTGCCACAGGGAATTGCCTCGTTGGAAGACAACCGTTTGAAGACCCTGCAGCATGCCAAAACATGGTTGTCGGAATTCCAACGCCACGGATCAACCTGACTGTTGCGTCGCAACGATCTTGGGTCGTGCCAGAACACCGTTCCTGGGACTTCAACACCGCGAATCAATGTAACTGTTGCACCCTCCTAATCCTGAACTGCTCCAAAGCAAAATATGTGGTACGCTGATCATGGGAGCCAGTGACACTCTTGCACATTTTACAAACGATTGTGCGCAGCGCTAAGGCGAGAGCCACACTTTGAATAGGAACCGCAACCCGTGAAAGTTTTGCAATCATTTAGAACGAATGTGCGCGGCTCTAAGGCGAAAGCCACATTTTGAAAACTATCCGCCCTCAATCCGTGAAGCTCTTGCAAATATTTAAAATGAATGTGCGCGGCGCCAAGGCGAGAGCCACATTTCTAAAACCACCCGCCCTCAATCCGTGAAACTCTTGCAATTTTTGAAAGAGCGTGTTCTACCGCTGCTGGCGGAAAAACGGGGGGGGTCACTACCGGTTCGAACCCCTCCCCCCCCCCCCCCCCATCCGGCGGGGGGGGTCACTACCGGTTCGAACCCCTCCCCCCCCCCCAGCTCATCATGAAAAGGGGGGGGGGTCACTACCGGTTCGAACCCCCCCCCCCCCCCCTCGAAAACCGAGTGGGGGTGCGGACAGTGGTGGGGACGGTGTTGGTGGGGACAGTGGTGAGGGGACAGCGGGACAGTGGTGGGGACAGTGGGGGGGGGGACAGTGGGACAGTGGGGGGGACGGTAGTGGTGGGGACAGTGGTGGGGACAATGGTGGGAACAGGGGGGACAGTGGACAGTGGTGGGAACGGTGGTGGTGGGGACAGTGGTGTGGGGACAGTGGGAATGAGGTGGAAACACTGGGACAGTGGAGGGTACAATGGTGGTGGGGACACTGGTAAAGGCGTGGCGAGGACGGCGGTGGGACAATGGGACAGAGGTACAGTGGGGACAGTGGTGGGGACAGTGGGGACAGTGGTGGAAACAGTGGGACAGCTCAGTGGGACAGCGGAGGAGTCAGTGGGACAGTGGGGACAGTGGGGATACGCAGTAGTTGGGTCCGTGGAGACAGTGGGGAGAGTGGAACCGTGGTGGGAACAGTTGTGGAAACAGTGGGGACAGTGCGACAGTGGTGGGGGCACTGGTGGGGACAATAGGGACGGTGGTGGAACCAGTGGGGACAGTGGTGGTGAGGACAGTGGTGCTGGGAACAACAGTGGGAGGTGTGATGCGAGCGGTGGTAGGGACCGGGAGTCGTTTGCTGGCGGTGCGTGGGGGGGGGGTCGAACCGGTAGTGACCCCCCTTCGGTTTTCCGAGGATCCGGAGGGGGGGGGGGCGGGGAGGGGTCGGGGTTCGAACCGTAGTGACCCCCCCGGTTTTCGAGGGGGAGGGGGGGGGGGGGGGGGGGGGAGGGGTAGGGGACGGGGGGGTTTTTGCGGGAGGGAGGGGGGGGGGGGGGAGGGGTGGATTTTCGGAGGGGGGGGGGGGACCCCCGGGTTCCGGAGGAAAAGGTTGGCAATTTTCCACAGTAAAGCGGCGGTGGATCACGCTCTCTCCAATTTTTAAAGCGAATGCGCGCGGCGCTAAGGGGAGAGCCACATTTTGAAAACCACCTGCCCTCCATCTGTGAGACTGTTGTCAGTTTTGAAGCTTCAGGGTCATTAGGTGTGAGGAAGTCTCAGACCAAACCCCCGGAACACCCTAAGAACTGGCCTCGGGGTGCGACAGGGAGAAGTGATTAACAAGGAAAAAAAATGGATGAGGAGGAGGAGAACAAGAGGAGGAGGAGGAGGAGGAGGAGGAGGAGGAGGAGGAGGAGGAGGAGCGGGAGGAGGAACAGTAGGAAGAGGAGGAACATGAACAGTAGCAGGAGCAGACAAAAGAGTTTTCCCTGGCCGAGCGCGCGCGCGTGCGTCCGGCAACCCGGCACCAGACGGCCCCGCCGCGCAGGTCGCCCGAGCCTGGCTGCTCCGCAGCAGTCGGCCAGGTCTCGAGACAACACGAGTTGCCGCCCGTTGTCTTCCCCCCCAAAGTTGAAGTTGGAGGCTTGAAGGTTTTCGGACGCTGTGTGGTTCTCGGCGGCTTCCCCGCCTCGGGATGCCTTCCAGCGGTGGCCACTCGCCGAGAGTGTTCCCGGGGTGCCCGTATCGCCCCGAACGGCTGCTGGAGAGCCGGTTTGTGACCCGAAAACCAGTGTGGGTGCTTCTGGTTCTTTTTGGGCCTCTGGCAGCTTCCTCAGGCCTCGTGGAGGCCTCCTGATATTTCCAGAGGTCCATGTGGTCCCCCAGAGAATTCCGGGGGCCTCCGCGGAGGCCTCCCCGAAGCAGCTGGACTTCTCGACGCGGGTTTCTCCTCCTCCTCCTTCGCCTCCCTCTCCTCCTCGTCCCCTTTGTACCTCTGAGTGATGAGCGAGCAGTTTTTGGCGACACCTGCGTGGCGTGAGCAGCGGAGGAGGTTGATGACTGGTGGAGGAATCTTGGCTAAGGCTGCGGCGTGGCCTGCTCATACGATTCCAGAGATTCGATGTGAGGCTTCTTACGGAGCTCGGTATCGGAAAGTACCACGCGTCCTTTGCAAGAAACTCGGGCTTGACCAGCTATGCGAAGCTTGATCGTCATCCAGACCTGTTGCAGGGTAGTCCGTGCCAATCTGAGCCACTCTCAATTCATAGAGAAGGCGGGACGTGATAATATTTCCAATATAACGGTGCGCGCGCTAAAGCTCACATGACGACGAGGAGGATGCTGACAACATGGTAGTGGTGTTGATGCTGGTAGCGATGATGCTGATGATGCTGCTGCTGATGATGATATGTTGTCGTTGATGATGATTATGATGACGATGATGACGATTATGATGATGATCATGCTGCTGATGATGCTTGTGATTATGATGCTGATAATGATGATGCTGTTAATGATGATGCTGATGATGCTGATGCTGATGCTGATGATGCTGGTGATGATTATGATGATGATGATGGTGCTGATACTGATAATGATGATGCTGCTGATGATGGTGGTGATGATGATGCTAATGATGTTGCTGCTGTTGTTTTTGATGTTGATGATGACGATGAGTATGAGTATGAGTATGATGATGATGATGATGATGCTGATGATGATGATGATGATGTTGATGATGATGACGATGATGATGATGATGATGATGATGATGATGATGATGATGATGATGATGATGATGATGATGATGATGATGATGATGATGATGATGATGATATGAGGATGTCGGTGGTGATGGTGATGACGATGGAGGAGGAGGAGGAGGAGGAGGAGGAGGAGGAGGAGGAGGAGGAGGAGGAGGAGGAGGACCCGTCCCCTATCCACCGCCCCTACCCCTCGCCCCCGCTCCCACCTCCACAATTACGCATTATGAGTACTACTCTCCTCTCTTCCCTGACTCCGTGCGAAAGATGTCCAGCTCTCTCCGCGTATGGTTTTTGCACAGGATGTCAAGCATTGATTTTCCTGCATGTTTTTTCGGTCCGATTGTTTTCGGTGTTTCAAAATTGTGCCCCCGCTGCAGCGTGGGCCTCATTTTGGGATCGTCGCTGTGCTCGCGCCGTTCAGAACGGCGCTCTCGCCCCAGCGCCAGCCATTTTTCTGGATCCGAGTCCTTTTTCATCCTTGTCGCCCCCCTCGTATTCCCTCCTCTCCCTTCCCCTGGTCCTCCTCTTCCCGCTCCTTTCGCTCGAGTTCCAGCTGGTGCTGTTCGTCGTCGTCTCCCTCCTTCATCGTCCTCATTTTCCTCCTGCTCACCCGTCCCCTCCTTCTCTTCCTCCTATTTACGCAGCTCCCCTTTCCGATTGCGCAGGGCACGATGTTTTTTATTTGAGGGCCAGGTCGGCCATGACACGCGTCCGCGGATAGATAACACACCAGCGCAATGGGAAAGGAAAGGAGGGATGCACAGGATGTTAGATATGGCGCGATCGCACCTAGCTTGCTCCACGCCCATCTCCCGCTCTCCCCCCTCTCCCTTGCCCCCCTTTCCGAACCCACCGCCGCGTCCCTGCCCTCGGCTTCTCGGTGGGGATCAGCCGGAGCAATCTGCCAGGGCGAGTTCGCATTTGCCTGTCGATTCGGCCTCCCGTTGCCGGAGGCGGCATTGGCGTATCCCCGTCTCCTTCTCTCCCGCCCCCCCTCCCCTCCTGTTCCCCCTCGCTCCTCCTCATCTTCTCTCCATTTGGCTGGTGCGTTCGCGTCGGTTCGGCCGTCCTCTCGTTTTGCCCTGCATCCGCTGCGCTACTCTGCATCTCTGTCGTCGTGCGCTTCCAGTGCCCCTTTTGTCGGCGTCCCTCTTCTCATGCCGTGCCTCTCTCAGCAGCGCTACAACGAGCACGACGCAGAGTACAAGAAGATTAGCACGGACCCGCAGCGCATCCAGAAGCAGGCCGAGAAATTTGAGAGCGCTGTGAAACAGCTGCAGCAGCAACATAAGGAAAAGACAAGTGACATCGAGAACGCCAAGGACGCGTTGGATGCTGCTGCTGCTGAGGGTGTTGATGCTGCTGCTGATGATGATGATGATGAGGATGAGGCCCATGAAGCCCTACCACATAGCACTTGGTATTCTACCCCGCCTCAGCGTGCCAGGGGGCACGGCGGCGGATGAGTAGCAGTACCAGCAGCAGTATCGACAGCATTTCGCATCATCACCAGTATTATCATCATCATCATCATCACCACCATCACCACCATCATCATCACCACCATCATCATCACCACCATCATCACCGTACTCATCACCACCATCATCATGACAATCACTACATCATCATCATCATCATCATCCTCATCCTCGTCCTCGTCGTCGTCGTCGTCGTCATCCTCGTCATCATCACCACCACTACCACCACCACCACCGTCGTCGTCGTCGCCATCATCTTCGTCGTCGTCATGATCACCATCTTAACCACCATCCTCAGCTGTCTTGGTAGCCGTCGAGATAGTTACAGTCGTGCTCGCAGTCGTAGTAGGTGTGGCGGTCGCAGCATTTGTATTTAGTCGTAGTAGCAGCAGCGGTAGCACGAACAGGAGCAGTAGCAGTGGAGTGGGGATAAGAGCAGAAGCATGAAGGAACAGCAGTAAGAATAAGAGGGCGAGAAAATGGGGGAATAGGATAATGAAGGCGATGATAAGGAGGATGAGAACGTGGAGGAGCAGGAGGAGGAGGAGGAGGAGGAGGAGGAGAAGGTGGTGGAGCAGAGGCGAACACCAGTAGGTGTACGTAAAGGTATAGTCAACAATTCCCCACTCACTGCTTGCACTGAAGGGTTTCCCGCGAAAGTGGTAAGGATTTGACGAAACATCTGTGTCGATTTCAGCAGGTGGCCAGGTTCTCATGTTCCCAGGCTCTTGAGAGTGTTCGAATTTTGGTGAAAATTCCAGGACAATTTCGGTAGGCGGGCAAGTTTCCGTGTTTCCGGTTGTTGGAAGTTTGCCGCCGATTTTGGTGGGCGGCAGGGTTCCCAAGTTCCCACGTTGCCAGTTCGGGTGCGTGAGTTCTTGGGCGCATACTAGAGGATTGGGAGCAAACAGAGCAGAGAGTAGACAGTAAAGGAGGTCAGGGATACCGTGTAGACAGTATAGAGAGCAGAGAGCAGAGAACCAAGAGTCGAGAGTCGAGACATTACATAGAGATAATACGTATATATGTGTGCACACACACATATATATATACACATATACATACATATATATATATATGGAAACATGTATGCATGTATGTATGTATGCATGCATGCAGGTATGTATGTATGTATGTCTGTATGTATGTATACATGTACGTATGCATGTATGTATGCTTGTTTGTATGCACGTATGTAGGTACGTATGTATGTATGTAAGGTAATGCATTGTAATGTAATCTTTTGTAACGGATTGTTTGTGCTGTATGCAATGTATGTATGCCTGTATGTATGTATGCATGTATATATGTATGTCCGGGTGTATGCATGTATGTGTATGTACGTTTTGTACACAAACATGTACAGACGTGCGGATACGTAGGCAACGATCCACACACATAACTGTGTATATATGTCTATGTGTCAATAATAAATTGTACTACAGTATATCAGAAACAGCTATTCAATTTCATACAGGAAGAATATGGGTAGTGGAGAAAGTCAGGCGAGCATATACTGCAAGGTATAGAGTTTGTTGTGAAGAGCATCAATCAGAGGGGGCAGCATTCGCCGTCCTTCACCACCAGGAGTCCTCCCCGCTGGCCCACCACCAGCATGCTGCATTCAGATTCCACGCGCGAGCAGCCGAATTTGTTTTAACCTTGTGCAGAAGCAGGTGCACGTAGAAGTAAAAAGCGGAGGTGCGAGTGCCAGTGGCACCAGCGGCAGCTGCAGCAGCAGCGGCAGCATGAGCAGCAGTGTGGCCTTTGAGCCGGCTGGTGGTCTGAGATGGCCCGGCACTGGTTCCGGCCAGCAGGAAGGGCGGACAGGTTGGAGGCTCTGGGTTCAGGATTTTTTTTCTTTCGGCGTCATGGGGCCGTTTTCGGGCCTCGGGACCGTGTAAAACCGGGTCTGGGGTGAAAACTTGCACCAGGTGGACCCCAGGAGGGGTTCGGGGACCGATTTGGACCAGATTTGGTTCTAGTCTCAGACATGCTCGCGTCGTGAGAAAATCATGGCGGGAGGTTATTCGCTGTTTTCTGGCGGTTGCGTCAGTTCTCGGCGATTTTCCAGTTCTGGATGCTCTCCAGCAGCTGCGCCTCGCCGAAGGCACTCCGGGGTGCTGGGATCGTCCCGAACGGCCGCTGGAGAGCTGAGTCATGGTTCCCAGCTTCGAAAACCCAGACATGCTCGCGTCGCGAAACAAAAACCACGGGGGGAAGCTTTTGCCAGTTTTCGGCCTCCGGGGGCTCGCCAGGCCCCAGGACCGTCAACAAAAACGACTCTGGATGGAGAACCGACCTTGGGGAAAGGGTCGGGACTTCTGAGGAGCCTGCGCTGAAAAGATCAGCACATCGAGTCTCTGAGGTCCTCAACCCCTCTTCGACGCCTGGTCGTTTTTGAGTCATAGCCTCAGGTCGGGCATGTCCCCTACAGGCGGATTTTGGGCGAAAAATAAAAGCATCCGAACAATGCCCCAAAATAGCCAAAAATAATAAACAACAATCGTCCCCAGACTATTCTTTGACTATTTTTGGATATTCCCCCTGTAGAGGGACAGGCCCGACTTCATCACAGCCCCTTCGGGGCGACTTCGGGCACTCCCAGGAGCGCTCCTTCGGCGAGCGAGGCGCCGCCACGGGAGGCCACCCCGAGGCGAGAGAAGGCCTCCGAGCGCCAGCGAGGACTGCCTCTCCCCCCGAAGGTGTCTGCCTACCTTCTGGGGGTGGACAGGCCTCCTGCCCTGACGCGTCGAGTAGCGAATCGGCCGTGTTCGGTTCGCGAGAGGGCGTCGCGGTGGTCATCCTTGCGGGTCCAGGTCCGTCGGTTTCGGTCCCAGGCCGTTTTCACTGAAGGGTGGTTTACTCAGGGGAGGTTTCTCCACCGCCGAACCCTCTGGGCCATAACACGCGTTATCGCAGGCCCAGGGGTTGACACCAACACCAAGATCGGCGGTGCGCCTCCACCGAGGGAAGAAGGTCCCGATCTCGGTGATGGTGGTAATATTCTGGCTTCCAAGGCGACCGAAATATGACCACCGACACCGAACTCTAGGATCATCTCACCCTGGAGGCAACCCCCTATGTTGGTGTTGGTGCCCACTTCCAGGCCTCCAACGCTATGCCTCCTTCCCCATCCCCTCCCTCCCCCCCCACGAAGTGACGCTAACGCTCCTCCCCCCCCCCAGGCGTCCGCAGCGCTGCCTCCGTGGCCATCTTGGCTCAAGGGGCCCGCGCGCCCGCCCCCGTGGTGGCCACTCCCGCCACTCCTCTGCTCCATCTAACACAGCAGGTCTCACCCCGCGCGACGGGCGGCGGCTCGATGAGGGGCTTCGGCCTGGCCGCGGCGCTGGCCCTCCACCTGGGCGCCCGCGCTCCGGCGGCGGCCGCGCCGCTGGTGCGATCCGACGGAGCTGGAGGCTCGGGCCTGGAACTGCTGGAGCTCGGCTCCTCGGCTTCTCCGGGCGGCGAGGGCGGCTCGGGCGGCTCTGGAGGTTCGGGCATGGACATGCCCGGCATGCCCATGAGCGACATCGACACGGGTGCGTCCGCGCCTCGCGAGGCGAAGTTCTGCAACGGCCAGGCCACCTCGATGTCCATGACCGGGTTCGGCTCCGTGTTGTTCGACGAGCGCAGGGCGGACCATGACTGCCTGGTGTTCTTCGCCGCGATCTGGGTGATGGATACCCCCTTGAAGTTCGCGTTCGGGTGCCTGTCCGCGGCGCTGCTCGGCGTGGCCGCGGAGGCGCTGGCGAGGGCGCAACAGGACCCCAGGGTGAAGGCTGGCGCCCTGGCGCCAAGGCTTCTGGTCTACACAGTCGGCCTGATCGTCGGCTACCTTGTCATGCTGCTGGTCATGACGCTCAGCCTGGAGCTCGGCCTGAGCGTCATTGCAGGGCTGGCGTTCGGGCGCGGGTTCCACTGGTACCTGGCTGGCAACCAGGCTGGCAAGGATGCCGAAGGCCTGACGCCGTGCTGAAGCTCGCCGTGCTCGCGCGTGGAACTTCTGTCGGGGCGGCCGGGCGGCCGGGCGCCCGAGCGCGCGCGGCCTTCTCTTCCCAGTGTTGTTTTTTTGGGGAGGGCTGGGAGGAGGTGGAGGAACGAGGGAGGAAACCTGGGCGGGCAGGGAGGGGCGGTATGGTCGATATTTAAGACTATGTGGCGTGAGGTGCCTCTTCTACTCCTCTTCCTCCTCATGCTCTGTGCCAGCGGCCACCCTGGGGACTCAACCTGGCGGCCTCCACTCCTGTTCTCCACTCCCTTTCCTCATTACGCTCTGCACCAGCGGCCACCAAACACTGCTATTTTCCATAATTTCAGTAACATCCTAAAGCGACTGGCCACCAAACACTGCTATTATCGATGATTTCCATAATTCTCGCAACCAATTGCAGGCTGGCCCGAATGGTTGCGGGAATTATGGGATTTACAGAAATTTTAGAACATACAAGTGTTTGGTGGCCATTCGCTTTAGGAGGTTATAGAAATTATAGAACATAGCAGTATTTGGTGGCCCCTTGGTGCAGAACGTAAGGAGGAAACATAATGTAGAAGAGGAGTGGGGGCGACGAGTTTTGCAATGTGGAGGAGGAAGCGGAGGAGGGGGCAAGGAGGAGGAGGAGGATGATGAGGAGGCGGATAATGATACCCCCTTGCTTCCCGCCTTCGCCCACAGGCAGGCCACCCCACGAGCGAGCCTATGCCAACCGTGCTTCGGAGGAGAGGTTACGACCAGATGATCACCTTGGAGTGTAATACTCATATAACTCAGGGCGCAATGCTCTTCACATGGGTGTAATACCCAGGGCGTAATTGAAGGCGCAACGCTTTTTTAGGATGAGGATGATGGGGGAGGACCCACAGCAGGGCGTAATGCCTTTGATTTTGTTAGTAGGGGAGAAGAGCGCAATGCTCTAGGAGGACTAGTGTAATAAAGCCAAGCTTCGCGCGAGAAAGCAGGTCACGCTACGGATACCATGGCGCGACGGACCGTTCCTCCTTCCCCATTAGCCTCCTCCTGCTCCTGCTCCACCTCTTCTTCCTCCTCCTGCCTCTCCTCCTCCGTCCTCCCTCTTCCTGCTCCTCCTGCTGCAAGTCCGCCGCCTCCTCCTCAGCATTATCCTTCTCCATCTCCTCCTCCGCCTCTTCCGCCTCCTCCTTTTCCTCCTCCTCCTCCTCCTCCCGTTCATCGTGCCCTTGCCCCTCCTCTACGAGGGGTTGCTCGCATAACTGGGTGTCAACGCGGCTGCGCAACTACTTTTGTGAGCAACCTCCCGCTTCGCAGCGTTACTCACGAAACTAGTTGTGGAGCCTCCTTGACAATTAGTTTGGTGAGTCATGTGTTTCTCCTCACCGTCGTCATCCTCCTCACCTTTCTGCTCCTCTTCATTTTACTCCTCGCACTTCTCCTCGTCTTCTTTCTCTTCCTCTCTTTCATCCTGTCCGCTCCGCCCTCTCCGCGGTGAGGGGTTACTCACAAAACTAGTCGTCAACGCGGTTGCACACTTATTTCTCATGAGTAACGCCTTGCAGCAGGCCTTAGCAACAAGGGAAGTGCGCCAGTGGATCTCCCTGAATACACTTGAGGGGGGCGGGGTCCAGAACCCCCACCCCCCCTCCCCTCCCCCCCTTCAAGGGGGGGGGGGTCCGGAACTCTCCCCCCTCCCCCCCCTATAAGGGGGGGGGCGGGTCGACCCCCCCCCCACCTCCCTGAAGGGGGGTCCGGACCCCCCCCCTCCCTCCCCCTTGGCGCTGGAAAGGGGGGGGGGTTCGGACCCCCCCCTCGTGTAGGGAGTGCGGAGTTGGGAGTAGGGAGTGGTGAGTAGTGAGTAGTGAGTAGTGAGTTAGTGCGTAGTGAGTAGTGAGTATTGGGTAGTGACTAGTGAGTGGCGAGTAGGGAGTAGGGAGTAGGGAGTGGGGAGTAGTGAGTAGTGAATAGTGAGTAGTGTGTACTGATAAGTGAATAGTGAGTGGCGAGTAGTGCGTAGTGAGTAGTGAGTAGCGAGTAGCGGGTAGTGAGTACTGAGTAGGGAGTAGGGAGTAATGAGTAGTGGGTAGGGAGTACTGGGTAGAGAGTAGTGGGTGGCGAGTAGTGATTAGTGAGTAGTGAGTAGTGGGTAGTGCGTAGTGCGTAGTGAGTAGTGAGTAGTGAGTAGTGAGTAGTCAGTAGTGGGTAGTGAGTAGTGAGTAACGAGTAGTGAGTAGTCAGTAGTGAGTAGTGAGTACTGAGTAGTACGTAGTGCGTAGTGAGTAGTGAGCAGTGAATAGTGATGACTAGATAGTAGTCGGTAGTGGCAGTGGGTAGTGAATAGTGAGTAGCGAGTAGGGAGTAGCGAGTAGTGAGTAGTGAGGAGCGAGTAGGGCGTAGTGAGTAGTGAGTAGTGAGTAGATAGTAGTCAGTAGTGAGTAGTGGGTAGCGATCAGTGAGTAACGAGTACGGAGTAGCGAGTAGTGAGTAGTGAATAGTGCGTAGGGAGTAGGGAGTAGGGAGTAGTGAGCAGCGAGTAGGAAGAAGTGGGTAGTTAATAGTGGGTAGTGAGTAGCGATTGGTGAGTAGTGGGTAGTGAGTAGTGACTAATGACTATTGACTAGTGAGTTGTGACTAGTGACTAGAGACTATGTAGTGACTAGTGAGTAGGGAGTAGTAAGTAGTGGTTAGTGAATAGTGAGTAGCGGAGAGTGAGTAGTGAGTTTTGAGTAGCGAATATGGGAGTAGCCAATAGTGAGTACTGAGTACTGTGTAGTCAGTATTGTGTAGGGAGCAGGGAGTAGGGAGTAGCGAGTAGCGAGTAGTGGGTAGTGAGTAGTGATTTGTGGGCAATGAGTAGTTAGTAGTGAGTAGTGAGTAGTGGATAGTGGGTAGTGGGTAATGAGTAGTGATGAGTGAGTAGTGAGTCGGGAGTAGTGAGTAGTGCTTAGTGAGTAGTGAGTATTGAGTAGTGGGTAGTGAGGAGTGAGTAGTGAGTAGTGAGTAGGGAGGAGGGAGTAGTGAGTTGGGAGTAGTGAGTAGCGAGTAGTGGGTGGTGGGTAGTGAGTAGTGGATAATGAGTAGTGAGTCGTGAGTAGTGAGTAGGGGGAAGTGAGAAGTGACTAGCGAATAGCGAGTAGTCAGTAGTGGGTAGTGAGTAATGAGTAGTGAGTGCTCTTTGGGGGCTGGAGTTACTGGTTGGGGTTAGGATTAGAGGTTTGGGTTAGGGTGAGGACAGGGGTAGGGGTGGCGGGGGTCCGGTTTCCGGAGTCAGGGGGCGGCGTGCGCAAAGGGGGGGGAAGGGGGGGGTTCTGGCGGTTCGGACCCCCCCCCTTTGAAAGGGGGGGCGGGGGGGGGGTTCTCCGACGGACGGGATCGGAAGGGGGGGGGGGGTCCCCGGACGACGGATCTGGGAAGGGGGGCAGGGGGGGGGGGGTCCCCGACGACGGATCGGTGGAAGGGGGGGGGGAGGGGGTCCTACCCCCCCCCCCTTGGGGAGATCCAGCGGCGCACCCTCAGCAACAAGGCGTTGCTCACAAGACCCACTGTGGAACCAGGCTGACAACAAGTTTTGTGATGAGTAACGTGTCCCCCTCACCTTCGTCATCCTCCTCACCCTCTTCCTCCTCTCCCCCTTCCTCGTCCTCACCCTGCTCCTCCTTCTCCTCCTCGGTTCCTTCATCGTGCTCTCTCCCTCCCTGCTTCGAGACTTTGCTCGCAAAACTATGTGTCGAAGCGGCTCCACTTAGTTTTGTGAGCAACCTTCCGCTGCGCAGCGTCTCTCGCAAAAGTACTTGCGGAGCCGCGTTGGCATGTATTTCTGCGAGTAATGCGGTCCTCTTCACATGCGTCTTCCTCCTCACCCTTCTCCTGGCACCCGTCTTCCTCGTCCTCTTCACCTCCAGCCCCCCTCCTCCGCTTCGTTATTCAAAACAATAATGGCGGAACCGCGTTCACAACAAACTGCGGTTGAAGATTTTGCTAGGGCGCCGTCTTTGAGGATTTCAGCAGAGATCCGTCCGCGGAGGATTTTGCCAGGAATCCTTTTGCAGAGGACTTCAGTGGGAATCCTCTTCTGGAGAGTTTCAAACATAATCTTTACTGTCGAGGGTTTCAATCGGGATCCTTCAGAGGGTTTCGATCGGATTCCACCCGTGGAGGATTTCAATAGGAATCCTCCTGTGGAGGGTTTCAGTACGAATCCCTCAGTGAAGAGTTTCAATCGGAATATCCCTGTGAAGGATTTGGATGAGAGTATTTCTTGTCGATGATGTCAGTAGGGACTTTTCCAAAATGAATTTAAGTACGAATCCTTCTGTGAAGGGTTTCGCCCCCTTGCGAAAGATTTCCATGGGAATCCCTCGGTGGAAAAGTTCGAGAAAGATCCCTCGGTGAAGGGGTTCAATACAAACCCTTCTTGTGGACGGTTTCAATATTATTCCTTCTGTGGATCGTTTTAGTAAAAACCCTTGTGTGGCGGAGTTCAATAAGAAACCTTTTGGAGAGAATTTCGGTTGGAATCTTTTGCGGAAGAGTCCAATCGCAGTCCTCACGTGGAGGGACATCCGTCTGCTGAGGATTTCAATCGGAATTCGCCTGTGAAAAAAAAAGGGTTTGAATACGAATCCCTTTGTGGAGGATTTCGGTATTAATCCTGCTGTCGAAGGGGGTGTATAGGAATCCCCCTCAGGAGGGATTCGCTAGGAATCCTTTTGTGGAGGATTTCAATGGGACGCCTTCTTGTGGAGGGGTTCACCAGGAACCCTCTTTCAAACATTCCAATAGGAATTCTTCGGTGGAGGGTTTCTATAGGAAGCCTTCTGTGGAGGATTCCCATTGGAATCGTACTGATCCTTTTGCGGGGGATATCGATAAGAACCCTTCTGAAGAGGATTCCAATCGAATTCTTTCTGTGAAGAACTTTCACTCGGAATCAGATTGTGAGTGATTTCAATAAGAGCCCTTCTGACCAGGGTTTTATTGGGAATCCTTGTGTAGAGGTCTCAAGAGGAATCCTCATGTGAAAGGTTTCAATAGGAACCCTTCCCCTGGCAGATTTTCAAAGGAATCCTTCGGTGGATAATTTCAATAAAAACCTTTATGTAGTGGATTTCAATAAGAAACCGTTTGGGGATGATTTCGGTAGGGGTCTTTTGCGGAAGAGTTCAATCGGAATCTTCATGTGGAGGGTTTCACAGTGAATCCTTCTGTAGAGGATTTCAATCGGAATTCGTCCGTGGAGGATTTGAATAGGAATCTTTCTCTGGATGGAAGATTTCGGTAAGAATCCTGCTGTCGATGGGGGTGCATAGAAATCCTCCTCTGGAGGATTTCGCTAGGTATCCTTCTGTGGAGGATTTCAGTAGGAAGCCTTCTTGTGGAGGAGTTCATTGGGAACCCTTCCTCCGATGATTTCAATCGGGGCTCTTCTGTGGAGGATTTCACTAGGTATCCTTCTGTGGAGGATTCCCATAATAATCCTAGTGATCCTTTTGTGGGAGATTTCCATAATAACCATTCTGAAGTGGATTCCAATACTATTCCTTTTGTGAAGAGTTTTTGAATCGGAATCCGCTTGTGAAGGGTTTCGCACGTAATCTTGCTAACGAGGATTTCAATAGGAATCCTTGTGTATAGGGCTTCAACAGGACCCATTATGGGGATGATTTCATTCTGTGGAGGAGTTCGCTAGGAGTCCTTGCCCCTAGGGGATTTCAGAAGCAATTCTTCTGTTGAAAGATTAAATGGGAATCCTTCGGCGGAGGTTTTTGATAGCAATCCAAGATATCTTTTCGGGGGATTTTCTGGAGGAATCCTTTTGCGCAGGGTTTCAATAGGGATCCTTCCGTGGATAATTTCACTAGTAATCCTCCTGTGGAGAGTATCGGTAATAATCTGTCTTGTCGAGGGTTTCAAAAGGATTTGAATGAGGAGGATTTGAATAGGAAACCTCCTCTGGAGGATGTCAATAAGAAAATTCATGTAAAAATAATTCCCGTGTGGGGGATTGCTCTAAGAATGCTTATGTGGATGAGTTCAATAGGAATCCTGCTGTGAAGGATTTCAGTAGGAATCCTCCTGTGGAGGATCTCCATACGAACCCTGCTGTGGAGGAGTTCAACAGGACTCTTGCTGAAGAGGAATTCAACAGGACTCCTCCTGTGAAGGATTCTCAAAAAGAATCCTTCTATGAAGGATCTCAATATGAACCCTTCTGTGGAGGATTCCAATTGGAAGCCTTCTTATGGAGGGTTCCAACAGGATTCCTTCTGTGGAGGATTCCAATAGGAATCGAGGACCATTCTTCCTCCTCCTCAGCCTCCTCTTCATCCTCAGCCTCTCTCCTCCTGCTCCACCTCCTGCACGTCGTCCTCATCTTCTTCCTCCTTCTCCTCTCTCGTTCTCTCTCTCTCTCTCTGTCTCTCGTTGTTAGCGTTGCTTTGCTTGTGCTCTTGATTGCATTGTTTTTTCACGTTTTGACTGCGCGCGGAGGGGAAAGGAAGGATGATGAGGAGGGGGACGAGGATGATAATGAACATGAGGAGGAGGAGGAGGAGGAGGAGGAGGAGGAGGAGGAGGAGGAGGGGAAAAATGATGGTGATGATGATGGTCATGGTGCTGATCATGATATAATTACGATTCCAATGAAAAACAAGGCGCGCCACATAGTCTTAAATATAACCCCCACTGTGAGGGGCGGGCCGCCGCCCCGCTCGGCTCCCGTGCGCGCACTGCTGCCCCTCCTCTGGGAGAGCCGCCCGGCGCCGCGCCCGCCTGCGAAAAAAAAGAAGAAGGTGTCCACAGTGCTGCCGCAGTGCGTCCGGCACCACTGGCAGTGGCGCCGGACCCACAAGGCCGAAGGAAGGGGGCGTTCCGTAATGCACCCGCCCCGCCCCCCCCCCGCTCTCCCCCACCTCCCCTACAGACAGTCGGGTAAATTGGTACGATTTGAGATATCGGCCCGAAGCCTCAAATCGCACGGAGTTGCCCGACTGTCGGCCCCGAAAACACTCCAGACGGTCCCAAAATGGAGGGTGTGAACGTGGCCTCGGGCGTCGGATCCAGGTACGGATCCGCCACGGATCCTGGGCGGATCCGATGTATTTATCACGGATCTGGGCATTCTGAGTGGTGAAAGCCTATTATGTTTTGACGGATCCTGTCGAACCACTGTACCCGTATATCATATCAATTAAGGGTAGTGAAGGTTTTCGAGGCCAGCTT
>CAUYUJ010021482.1:0-12500 GCA_963575745.1 Prorocentrum cordatum
AAGGAGCGGGGGGAGGAGGAGAAGGAGGAGGAGGAGGAGGAGAAGGAGAAGGAGGAGGAGGAGAAGGAGGAGGAGGGGGAGGAGGAGGAGGAGGAGGAGGTGGAGGAGGAGGAGGAGGAGGAGGAGGAGGAGGTCTCTCCTTCCGGCCCGGCTCTTTCAGGGCCCACTGGGGGGCCTGAAGCGGGCCACAGAGGGCCCGCAGGGCGACGCGAAACCACCGGCCGCCCCTTGCTTTCTGAGCCCGAGCCGTCGGAGGCCCTGCAGGGAGGGCTTCTCGCTCTTCGGTGTCACTCTGCGCCCGATCCCGGGACCTCCGACGCCCCAGTCTCTGTGACTCTGCACACCCGGGCCCCCTCGACCCATTCCCTGGAACCCGTTTTTTTTCTTCGGTGCCAACCCATGTGAGCCTCCAATACCATCGGCTCTTGCGAATCGACGCGGATCGACGCTGAAGCGACGCTGAATCGGCACTAAACCAGCGCTAAATCGACGCGGAATCGGCGCTATCTCACCGACTCCCAGACGCTAATCGACGCTTCATCGACGCTAAGGCCAGAATTCAGAGGGTACGCCAGGCCCCCGTGATTTGCGACCGATTCCTTCTGCTCGATACCCGGACCTCGGACGCCCCAGTCTCCGTGACTCTCCAGACCCCAGGCTCGCGACCCATCCCCTGGGTTTTTTGTCCCCCCCGAGCCTTTCCGGAGGGTCCTGGAGCCAGAGACCCGCAAAGGCCGAACACACCGAAACGTGCAGGAGACCTCGAGCTCTGGAGGCACGTTCGGACATTCCCCCCCACCACACCCCCCAGACCTCTATTGGCATGCCTTCCGATCAGAACTGAAGGGGAATTTCGTCGGGTCCAGGAATTGACGCCCCAGGAGGCCCACGAGACACGCCTGGAGACCTGGAACCTCCATCCTCGAACTGGGAGGGGGAGGACAACTCGGCGGCCCTGGCCCCCATCTCCACCCCGCGGTCCCGCTCGCGACCGCGAGGAGCCCGTTATATTCCCACTCGTTTCGCAAAAGGCTGACCTACCGCGCCAGCTGGCACGTCCGGAGACCGCCTTCTGCACCGAGGCGGAACTGCTTCTCGAACCGATGCCTGCAATCTCGCGGCCACTGCCAAGCACAGCCCTTTCTCTCGTATCCCCGCTGACCCAGACCCCCGACGTCGTGATTTCTTCACAACGTGCCCCGCAAAGTCTGGACCCCTCCCCGGGGACCGGTGCTTTATCCCGAGGCCCTGGAAGGGCCCAGGGAGGCCAAAAAAAGCCCTAGGTCGGGCATGTCCTCCTACAGGGGAATTTTTGTCAACAAATTAAACCAGAGTCAACAAATGCTGAAACATTACAACAACAACAATAACAACAACAACAACAACAACAACAACAACAACAACAACAACAACAACAACAACAACAACAACAACAACAACAACAACAGCAACAGCAACAGCAACAGCAACAGCAACAGCAACAGCAACAGCAACAGCAACAGCAACAACAAAACCTGCTGAAACAAAGGCCCGATATTATTTTTTGACTGTTTTTGACTATTCCTCCTGTGGGGGGACAGGCCCGACTCAAAAATAGCCACAAACCTCCCGACGTGATTTGTTCACAGCGCGAGGGGGTCCGGGGGCGTCGTGACGTCTTCGGCGCGTGGACCCCCTGAGGTCGGACCCCTTGCCGGGGACGGGCTCTTGACGCCGACGTCGTCCGTGGACAGCCGCTGGGGCATGGCGTTAAGTCGGGCAAGTCCCTCTACAGGAGGAATATTCAAAAATAGTACAAAAGTAGTCTGGGGGTGATTTTTTGATTATTTTAAAGCATGTTTGAATATTCTTTGACTTTGAAAACATCTTTCGCCCGACATCCGCCTGCAGGGGGACATGTCCGACCTAAGCCTGGCGAGCCCCCCCCCCCCCCGCAGGCCGAGAATGGCCCGCAAGCCCTCCGCCGTGAGCCGTAGCTCCACCAAAGGGGGGACCAAACAATGACAGAAGCATCAGAGCTCCGAGGTCCGCATGGAGTTTTTTTTTCAGCGCGGCCCTCCGAGTTGTTGTGGATTCGAGAGACGCCATACACACAAACTTGTGGCGCTCCGCGAGGATCTCTTGGATCTGCGCTGGACCCCCTGCTTGGTGCGCGGAGCACGCCAGGGCCGCGGGGGCCCAGCGCGGAGCCAAGAAACCCGCGCGGAGCGCCAAGAGTTCATATGCTCCTGGCGCGATTCACTCTTCGACCCCTCTCGCTGCCCCCCCGATCCCCGCCCCGCCCGCGGCCGCCTCGGTCATCGGCGTGCCCCCGGGCGTGGTGGCCTCGTGCCTGCCGGCGCGGGCGGCCGGGGCCGCGAGGCGAGGCGCGCGCGCGCGCCGCGCGCGCCGAGGGGCCGCGGGCTCGAGGAGGCGCTCGAGGCCTCAGCGGCCGATGCCTCGAGCCTCGAGCCGTCGGCCCCTTCGGCCCTCGCGCGGGCTCGAGGCTCGAGGCTCCTCGAGCCTCGAGGAGGAACGAGGATCGTGCCCCCTCGAGGCCCCTCGCCCCTCGAGGCTCCTCGAGGAGGAGCGAGGGTCGAGTGGCCGAGGGCGCGGGGGGGGCGCGAGGCCTCGAGGAGGCGCGAGGGTGTGGAGCAGCCGAGGGCCCAGTCTCGAGGGTCCAAGGTCCAAGGTCGCAGGTGGGAGGGGGAAGGGGGAAGGAGGAAGGAGGGAGGGGGGGAGGGAGGGAGGGAGGGAGGGAGGAGGAGGAAGAGGAGGCGGGGGATCAAAAAGGCAGGAAAACGAAGGGGGGAGGGAGGAGGAGGAGGAAGGAGGAGGAAGAAGAGGAGGAGAAGGATAAGGCCCTTGGGGGTCTCCGTCCCTGGCTTGCTTAAATGCGAGCTAGACCCCTGGGTGAGAACGTGGATGCAGGCCCGTTGCCCTGTCAGGTCGGCGGGTTGCCTGGGGTGCAGCGCCCCTGCCCCGGCAGGGGAGTGGCACGCCTACCCCGCTAGCAGGGGGCCCTGCTCGGGAGAGGCGGGATAACAAGGGATTGCAAGAGGCGGGCGGCTGCCGCCTTCAGCAGGGCGGCGCCCCCCCCCCCCCCCCTTGAGGACCACTGAAAGTCTGGGCAGGTGTGCATCGGGCGCAGGCTCCTCCTCCCTCTTCCCTCCCCTTCCCCCCCCCCCCGCGGACCGCTGCACGACGCGCCGTCCCTTATTTCTCCGCGGAGTCCTCTGCCCCAAGAAGGGGCCGTGCGGCAGAGGAGCCGAACAGCCAGGACGGGAACAGGAGAGGAGGACAGCCGAGGAAAGGCAAGGGACAAGCCAGCAGCCGAGGCCCCCGACCAAGGGGGGGGGACGAGAGGGGAGGGGGCAGCCGCGGAAGGCAAAGCCCAGCAGACGAACTGTTGTTTTGTTCCTGGCAAGCACTACTGTGGCGAACATGGTTATGCAACAAACGGTTCTTTATGTGCGACCATTGCAAACGACGATAGCACTGACCTGCATCCATGTTTCTATTGCTGCGTGCACCTCATGCCTTGGATATCCGTGTTCAAGCCGTACGATGTCAGAAACATGCAGTTCTCCACTGTCTATGAATAGTTCGTAACACGCGGCTGTGGTGTCCTTTTCCTCGTTGGCTGAGAGACTGTCCGCATCCCAATTCTCCGACCCGATGTGTGCACAACTGCATACTATTCCAGCACGTATGGGAAAGCATCTAGAATCGATTGAAACTGATCCATGCTGCCTGAATGTCGAATCGCGCCAACCAGCTCTCCAAAACAGATGTCTTCCGAGCGACTCTCAATTAGCTTCTCTGTATTCAACGGCGTTGCGTCCAAGATGATGAAATTCGGCCCGTTGGCCTCCATCTCAGTCGCTGGCGGGGTGCTCTCTCCAAGACCGCATCGGGCCCGCCAGGTATTGACTTATTGGCTCCCGTCTCCTTCCGTTGTTAATGCAACCTGTGCTGTCTTCTCGTCTTGGGTTGCGTCGTCCTCGTTGCGGGAACTTGCGCGCTGGCTTTCCAACGCGCGGTCCTGCAGTTTTTCTTCAAAGTGCTCCAGCATGTAACCGTTCTCCAACTCTGTGCGCTGATCTTCTGGTCCCTGCCCGGGTCCCGGCGGGGGTAATAATGATAAGCCTCTCAAAATGTCCATCCTGGCAACCTGCCATTTGCTGTGCGCGGGTGCGTCGAATATGTTGTCGTCTTCTTTGGCTGGAGGTCACACTTGCAGATCCCGAGAGCTCGGCATCAAATGCGGCACAAAACAAGTCCATCAGAAGACAAAGAGACGATGCACGTTACGGTATCGGATGTGTGGCCCCGCTGCTTTCCTGCCCGTGCTTCGCTAGTGTCGGGTCCCCCCATCCCCCTGCCCCCCGAAGCCTGCGGGTACGGGGCGCAATGCTACCTCAGATGCGAGTCTGCAATCCGTTCGGCTGGGCAGGATTCGATCCCCTCAAACGGCCACCTAGGATGAGGAGGAGGAGGAGGAGGAGGAGGAGGAGGAGAGGGAGAAGGGAGGAAGGGAGGGAGGAGGAGCAGAAGGGCGAGAAGGGGGAGGACGAGAAGGAGGAGGAGGAGGAGGAGCAGGGAGAAGAAACTTTGGGACGAGGAGGAGGAGGAGCAGGAGGAGGAAGGAGGAGGAAGAGCAGGAGGAGGGAGGAAGAGGAGGAGGAGGAGGAGGTGGAGGAGGAGGAGGAGGAGGAGGGAGGGAGGGAGGGAGGGGAGGGAGAGGGAGGGAGGAGGGAGGAAGGAGGAGGAGGAGGAGGAGGAGGAAAGAGGAGGAGGAGGAGAGGAGGAGGAGGAGGAGCAGGAAGAGGTGAGGAGGAGATGGAGGGAGAAGGAGGAGCAAGGAGGAAGAGAAGGACGAAGGAGGAGGAGGAGGGAGGAGGGAGGGAGGAGGAGAGGGAGGGAGGGAGGGAGGAGGGAGGGAGGGAGAAGGAGGAGGCGAAGGAGAGGAGGAAGGAAGAGGAGGAGGAGGAGAAGGAGAAGGAGGAAGGAGGAGGAGCAAGGAGGAGGAAGGAGAGGAGGGGGAGGAAGAGGAAGGAGGAGGTGGAGGGGGAGTAGGAGGAGGAGAAGGAGGAGGACAAGAGGAGGAGGAGGAGGAGGAATGGGAGAGGAGGAGGAGGAAGAAAGAAGGAGAAGGAGGAGGAGGGGGGAAGGTAGGAGGAGGAGGAGAGGAGGGAGGGAGGAAGAGAAGGAGGGAAGAGGAGAGAGGAGGAGGAGGGAGGAGGAGGAGAAGGAGGAGGAGGGAGGGCGGGAGGAGGAAGAGGAGAAGGAGAAGGAGGAGGAGGGAGGAGGAGGGAGGAGGAGGGGGAGGAGGAGGGAGGAGGGAGGAGGAGGGAGGAGGGGAGGAGGAGAGGAGGAGGAGAAGGAGGAGGGAGGAGGAGAAGGGAGGAGGAGGGGGAGGAGGAGGAGAGGGAGGAGAGGGAGGAGGGAGGAGGAGGGAGGGAGGAGGGAGGGCGGGAGAGAGGGAGGAGGAGGAGGAGAGGAGGAGGAGGAGAGAAGGAGGAGGAGATGGAGATGGAGGAGGAGGAGGAGGAGAAGGAGGAGATGGAGATGGAGGAGGAGGAGGAGGAGAAGGAGGAGGAGGAGAAGGAGGAGGAGGAGGAGGAGGAGGAGGGGGAGGAGGGGGCTCGAGGCTCCACAAATTCGAGGCTGCCTGGGCCTCGAAGCCGTCAAAAAGCGACTCGGGATGAACAAAAAACCAGTCCAGGGGAATGGGGTCGAGACCTGAAGGGGTCGACGCAATGAAAACATCATGACGTCGGGGGTCTGGGGTCGGAGGATCGCACCGCATCGTCGACGCATCGCCGGTGCATCGCCGATGTATCGGCGACGTCGGCAGTGCACGGGCGACGCTGGCGTGAAGAAAGTTGGGATCCACATCGAGCCGCAGCGCCGATGCACCAGCGATGCCGCGCGATGCTCCGACCCCATCTGCCCAGACTCCATCTGGGAGGCCCAGACTCTTCAGGGCCGAGGGCCGAGGATAGAGGACTCATGGGGCTGGAGTTTCGAGGTATCTGGGTGAATCTCGGTACGTCTCGCTCCTCGGCTTCTGGCTGAATCTATCGCTCCCGTTCCCCCTCCTCTTTCTTGCTCCTCGGTTCCTCGCTCTCCAGCCCGTTTCTGTTCCTTGCCTGGCCCGCTTCGCTTTGTCGGCCCGCCCCGTGGTCCGAAGTTAAGAGCTGCGGCGGCCCGCTGCCACGCTGGCGAATATCGCCGGGGCTGGAGGGTCCAGGTGTCTGGGCGCATCTCGGCACGTCTCCAGGAGGCCACTGCGGGAACCTCTGGATTGAGCAGGGACCGACCGTCCCTGCATTTCTATAGGCCTACCACGAACTCTTCTTAGAACCCAGACATGTTCTAATAACAAAACAAGGTTCGTATAGCATGAACTCGATGTGTTCAACCAACACAGTCCCCGCCAGAACTATTCTAAGAACAGATCGTGCAGACCACACAAGGTTCTTAGACCATTCTCTGGTGGGCCTGTAGGCCAGCCAGGACGCTTCGACACTGCTCGACTGGAGGCAGGGGCCTGTGCGGCCCTCTAGGGGGCCTCCAGAGAAGGAGGGGAAAACGAGCACGGAGACACCATCCATCGGGGACCACCAGGAACGTATGGGAAACCATGCGAAGTGTCGGGGCGGCCAAGAGGGGGGCGTCCAAGAGGGGGGGGGGTGCAAATCATGGCTGGCGGCATGTGCGCGGGCCAGGGACGTGATAAAAATAAGAAGAGGCGCCATGAAGTCTGGGGAAAAATCATGGCCCACGCCATGATATTCCCTTCCATAAGTATGGGCTGAGGTCGGGCCTGTCCCCCTTCAGGGGGATTTTGGGCGACAAATGAAATGATATTCCAACAGTGCAAGAAATCGTCCCCTGACTATTTGCTTTACGATTTTTGAATCTACTTAAGTATGTGCGCGAATTGCTTAGAAGGCAGAAAATCCACCACCAGAAGAATCACCCCGGCACGCGAAGCCGTCTGGGAAACGCACCCACAGAAGGAATCCAGCAGGGCAGGGCTGATCAGTAAACGCCCAGGGCCGTTCAATAAACGCCCATTATCGGGTCTGGGTGGTTTTCCTCACTTGATTCGTAGGGGAGGCGATCAATGGGATGGGGAGGGGGGGAAAGGTACCCTTCTCGGGCCCGGAAGGCCCCCTCGGGGACCCAGAAGGGCCCCTTGTGGGGGCCCTGCAGAGCCTCTATTCGGCCGCTCGCGCTGCCCCCTCTCCATTCATCGCCCGCCCCATACACGCGCCCCTGGATACATCGAGAATCTCTGAGCCAGGGCAGATCCGGAGGACGTCTCGGGCGCCGCGGCCTGCTCGGAGCGTTCCGACACGCTCTGAAAGCGTTCCGGAACGCCCTGGAACGGCTTCATCCTCGTCCAGCCTCGTCCGAAAAGAACCTTCGGGAGCGGATAGCCCTGCATACACAGTGACACCTCGAGCTGCCTCCCACCGAAGCACTGGCAGCTTGGGGAGCCACAGCGCACCTTGCGGCTTACTCTTCGACGACCCTCTCTGAGGGGACCAAGGCGCACACAAACAAAATGCACACAAATCCTAGGATTCCCAACATTCTCGGAAACTTCCTGGATTCTCGTCTTCACCACCACTTCCCATAGTTTCCCATATCTTCCTGGGAGCCAGCAATTCACTGTGTCTGTGCTTTCTCCCTCCTGACTCTTGGACAACGCCCACGAAGACTCCAGGAGACCATAGGGGGGAGGCGTCGGCACAAGGGCTTCGAGGAAGGATCGCGTGGCGAGAAAACGAATGGCTTCGAGGCGTCGGCACGATGGCTTCGAAGACGCTGGCACGCCACGTGTGACGATCCCTATCTTTTGGCGAAAGTTTGGTTGGTATGCAATGGATCTAATGGTTGGAATGTAAGTTTGGCGTTCACTGGAATGAGATGGATCTAATCTGGCGCAATTTGGCGTTCGATGGAATGTAATGGTCGGGGCGGCATCTTCTTTCCGCATCGCCCGGAAGCCTTGGCGGGACTCAAAAAGTCGTCCGAAAACAGAGGCTGCCAGTAATTATCCGCCGCTCGCCAGGACCGGCCACTGCCGATCGCGGAGACGGAAAGGCAGAAGCCTGCGCGAGCCCCGACAAGCGCGACCCTGCGTGCGATCACCTCTTTGAGACGTCCCTGCCGAAGATCACGGGGATGAGCCCGAAACCGACGATGGGCCCGACGACCAGCGGACCGAGGACGGCATCAAAGCCGCTCCTCCGCCGTGGGGGGGGCCCGCGAGGGGGCCGGTTCCCAGGGCGCCTGCACCCCCTGCGTGCCGCCACGGGGGTACAGTCGGGGGCTTGACCTAAGGAACCCCAAATAAGGAACGAGGCCCTTTTTTTCCATAAGTTAAACTTCGATTTCTTATCGAAAACATACGGGAAACCTGAGGCAAGCTGCGAAACACTTAGGGAACGCGGAGCCCCTCCCCAACGAAAAGGGTTCCTTCTTCAGGGCCCCGACTGTACGGCCAGGACCTTTTGCTCAGCGTGTCGCGGCGGCGGCCCTGGCGGCACGCTGCTCGGGCTGGGCGAGAGGGGGGGGTAGCAAAGGGGGGAGTTTGAGAATCAGCTCACGTCGCTGATTTTCCTGGCGCCTCCCGGCACCGTGGGGCGCCCATGCATCGAATGATGGGCCCGGCGGCGGGGCCGAAACCAGCTGCATGCAGCAGATTTCGTAGCCCCCCTTTCCTCTTTCTCCCCCGTTTCGTTCGGCGAGAGCTGCGCCGCGCAGGCGGACAGCCCGCCGCTCTGCTGCGAGGGACGGGAGGCAAGAAGAAGCTCGGGACATTGACGCTTCGGGGCTGGGGCGTGCCTGCCCTTGGCGCCCTTGGCGCACCGGCGGCGCGACACGCTTCGCAGAAGCTCCTCGGCCGTAAGCGTTCCCCGCCGCCTCGGCCCCCGCGCAACCCCCGGCGGATGGGCTTCTCCTACACCGCCCTTCCGCCCGCTGGGATGAGGATGGTTACGAGCGCGCCCAGCTTCAGAATCACCTCGACGGGGTCGACCTCCTTCGCGGCGTAGGCGGCCGAGGGCACCGCCGCCAGTGCGGCGCCGACCGCCGCCGCGCGGCCCGCGCCGGCCTCGACGAGGGCCCCTCGCGCCGCGGGCGCGGGCACGAAGCCGGTCGGCGCCCTCGTGGCCAGCAGCGCGGCGGCGGCGCACAGGGCGAGGCAAGTCAGGAGGCGGGAGCGCACCGCCATCGTCCAGGGACTGCTGGTCGGTGGGTCGATGCGACGAGCTCAAAAATCCTGGCCCAGTATGGCTGCGGACGGCAGGCTTGGAGGCGGATCCGTCTCGGATGCCTGCGGCCAGATCTCTTCTGTAACACTATGCCCTCTAGCAGTGCTTTCGCGAGAGGGCCCCTGTCCGTCGGGGAAGGGATTGATGACTTTGTGCTGCGCTGGAGCGACTGGCAGCAATAGGACTCATGGGGTCCCAGGTGCCACTGTCCCTGGTACTGCAAGTCTCAAGTCGTCGCCACGATGGTCCTAAGTCCCGCCCGCTGGCCCTGGCCGTTGCGATGTCCTGACTGCTGCCGTGGGGTCCTGGGTCCCGGCGTCCCTGGTTGTCGACGACGCCACCGAGAGGCCCCCGAGGTCCTGATGACCCTGGCTGTTGCAATGTGGGGCCACCCCCCGAAGTGTCCCAGCCATTCTTGGGCAAAACTTGCTGTGCGGGGTCCAGACTGGAAGCAGATCCAGCACCTCAAGCCGTCGTCGTCGACGTCGTCGTCGTCGTCGCCGCCATCGTCGTCGTCCTCGCCGTCTTCGTGGTAGGCGACGTCTTCGCCAGGGCAGAGGGATGCGGGAGCCTGGCCTGGCCGTGGTCAGCCCCCCCCCCCCCTTCTCGCCGCCTTCGTCGGTGTCGCCGTCAGGAGAAGAGGGCGAGGCCATGGGAGACCCGATGGGGCCCTCATCAGGCCGCCCTTCCCATCGCCGTCGTCACCACTCGTCGCCGTCGTCGGCGTCGCCGCCACGTGAAGAGGATGAGTCCTGATCGGGCCGCCCTTCTCCTGCGCCGTCGTCGTCGTCGTCGTCGTCGTTGTCGTCGTCGCTGCCTTCGTCTTCCTTCGACGCCGTCGCCGTCGCCGTCGTCGTCGTCGACCAGGTCGTTAAAAAGGACACCTGCTCGGGCGCTGGTGGCGCCTCCTCTCCTTCTCGCCGTCGTCTTCGTGGTCGCCGCCGTCGCTGGCTTCGTCGCCAGGGGGAAGGGACAAAAGCTGGCCGAACCCTGAGCCGACCGCCCGCTTCCTCGCCGTCGTCGTCGTGGTCGTCGCCACCGTCGTCGTCGACGGCGGCAGCGCCGCCATTCGGCGGCGAGGGAGGGGGGACAGTGACAAGGAGAAGGCCTTCTCCGAAGGCGGCGGGACTTGCCAGAAGCCCTCGTGCCTGCCGAGAGGTTTGTTCTGTCTTACAGGGGGTCTCAGGAAACTTACCAGAGGCCGGGGGACTGCCGAGCCTTCTGGGAAGGCCCGCTCCTTCTCACTTCCCCCCCTTGCTCGCCGCCGAGCCATGGCAAGGGGAGGAGGAAGCCTGATCGGGCATGGATCGGGCAGCCCTCCTTCCTTCCGTCGTCGTCGAGGTCGCTGCCAGGGGAATGCCCCCGAAGCCTGCACGGACCTTGATCGGTTCGCCCTCCTCCTCCTCCACCTCCTCCTCCTCCTCCACCTCCTCCTCGCCGTCGCCGCCGCCATCGTCGACGGCGTCGTCGGCAATGCCGTCGTCGGCTTCGTCATCGTCGTCGTCGTCGCCGCCGTCGTCGTCGTCGTCGTCGACGTCGTTCCTCGTCCGTCGTCGTGGGCGCGTTCGCCGTCGTCTTCCGTCGCCGTGGATGGGCGGCGGCGGCGCAGGGCCAGTTCGAGGCTTCGAGGTCGCCCATCGACGGGCTGCCGTGGACCACGCCCGAGGCCGCGCCGGACGAGTGGTGCCGCCTCCGCGGGGGGCGCCCGCGGTCCGGCGGTCCGGCGGTGCCGTCCTCGTCGTCGTTGTCGTCGTCATCTTCGCGTCGTCGTTGGCGTCTTCGGCCTCGTCGTCGTCGGCGTTGTCGTCGGCATCGTCGGCGAGGCCGCCGTCGTGATGGTCGCTATGGGGAGGGGAGGGACAGGACGACGTCCAGGGGGGCGCCGAGGACTGGAGAAGATGGAGGGGGGTGAAGGGACCGAGGATCAGAGGGAAAAGTCGGAAGCACCTGGTGAGGCCTCCGACTGCGGGTGAAAGTGCGGGGGCATCCTGGCTGCCTGGCAACAGCTGCGGGGCTCCAGCGCCATTGTCAAGAAGGTCGCAGCAGGCGCTGAATATTCCAAACGATGTACCCGCTGCACGCGTCACTTTTTCTAACAAACACAGCATGCCCCTGCCGACGATTTGTCGTTGACTGTGGGTGAGTAGCGAGAGGGTCGCCAGTTGGGCCGCGAGCGGATTACGAGTTAGATCGCTGGTCGGTCGCGCGGTGGGTTGCGAGATGGGTCGTGGGATGGGTCGGTGGTGGGTCGCGGGGTTGTCGCGAGGTGGGTCGCGGGGTGTGCTGCAGCGCGACGACACTACAAACGAGAACTACGCTATCGAGAAAGCCCACATAAATATTGGATGCCCTGTGCAAAGCATCGGTGCTACTACTACGACTACGACTACCCCACCACTCCTACTACTACTACTACTACTACTACTACTACTACTACTACTACGACTACGACTACGACTACGACGACTACTACTACTACTACTACTACTACGACTACTACGACTACTACGACTACTACAGCTACGACTGCTGCTACTACTGGCGCTACTACTCATACTACTACTACTACTACTACTACTACTGCTACTACTACTACTACTACAACTACTATTACTACTACTCTCCCTACTACTACTACTACTACTACTACTACTACGACGACGAGGACAACTACTACTACTACTACCACTACTACTACTACTACTACTGCTACTACGACGAATGCTACTACTACTAATACTGCTACAACTCCTACTACTACTACTACTACTACCACTACTAATACTACTACTACCACCACTACTACCACTAACGCTACGATCACGACTACTACTTCTGAGGCTACGCCTACTACCACAACTTCCCCTACTTCTATTGCTTCGTGGAAGACTACTACTACTACTACTACTACTACTACTACTGCTACTACTGCTACTACTACTACTACTACTACTTTTATAGCTACGATTACTGCATCTACTACTACTGTTATTTCTACTACTACCACTACTACTACTACTACTACTACTACTACTACTACTACGACAAGAGGTAGTAGTAGTAGTAGTAGTAGTAGTAGTAGTAGTAGTAGTAGTAATAGTAGTGGTAGTAGTGGTCGCAGTAGTAGTAGCAGTAATAGTAACAGTAGAAGTAGTAGTAGTAGTAGTAGTAGTAGCAGAATACGACTACGACGACGACTAGTACTACGACTACTACTACGACTATGGT
>CAUYUJ010021482.1:15000-17500 GCA_963575745.1 Prorocentrum cordatum
GACGACGACGACGACGACGACGACTATTACTACTACTGATACGACTACCACCACTGCAGCTACTATTGTTATTTGTACCATTCCCCAACCCTCTTTGGTTGGGTATTCGTTTTGAATAGAGCACTGCGGTCTCCAGTCCTTTTCCTCCTTCTCCTCATCCTTCTCCTCCTCCCGCCTCCACCTCCCGCCTCCGTCCTCCAGCCTCCCGTCTCCCTTTCATCTTGCGTTGTGTGGACCACGCCATCTGGGGGGGCTGCGATCTGCGAAACTGTCGCCACTTTCGAAGGCTGCTGGAGGGCCCTGCGGAATGAAACGCCGCGGGGATCTGAGCGGGACCTCGCCGTCCCCAGGGGGCTGCGATCTGCCACACCGTCGCCACGTTCGAGGGCTGCTGGTGGGTCCTGCGGCGTGAGGCACCGCGGGGATCTCAGCGGGACCTCGCCGTCCCTGGGGGGCTGCGATCCGCGACGCTGCCGCCACTTTCGAAGGCTGCTGGTGGGTCCTGCGGAGTGAGGCGCCGCGGGGATCTGAGCGGGACCTCGCCGTCCCTTGAAGGCTGCGATCTGCGACGCTGTCGCCACTTTCGAAGGCTGCTGGTGGGTCCTGCGGAGTGAGGCACCGCGGGGTCGCGGTCCCCAAGGGCCAAGGGGCTGCGATCTGCGACGCCGTCGCCACTTTTGAGCGCTGCTGGTGAGTCATGCGGAGTGAAGCACCGCGGGGATCTGAGCGGGACCTCGCCGTCGCTGGGGGGCCGCGATCTGCGACACAGTTGCTACTTTCGAAGGCTGCTGGCGGGTCCTGCGGAATGAGGCGCCGCAGGGATCTGAGCGGGACCTCGCAGTCCCTGGGGGGCTGCGATCTGCGACGCTGTCGCCACTTTCGGAGGCTGCTGGTGGGTCAAAGGGAATGAAGCACCGCGGTGGTCTCAGCGGGACCTCGCCGTCCCGGATGGGGGGGGGGCTGCGATCTGCGAAACCGCCGCCACTTTCGAGAGCTGCTGGTGAGTCGTGCGGGGTGAAGCACCGCGGGGATCTGAACGGGACCTCGCCGTCCCTGGGGGGCTGCGATCCGCGACGCTGCCGCCACTTTCGAAGGCTGCCGGTGGGTCCTGCGGAATGAGGCACCGCGGGAGTCTGAGCGGGACCTCGCCGCCCCTGGGGGGCCGCGATCTGCGACACGGCCGCCACTTTCGAGGGCTGCTGGTGGGTCCTGCGGAATGAGGCACCGCGTGGATCTGAGCGGGACCTCGCCGTCCCTGGGGGTCTGCGATCTGCGACGTTGCCGCCACTTTCGAGGGCTGTTGGTGGGGTCCTGCTTAGTGAAGCACCGCGGGGATCTGAGCGGGACCTGGCCGTGCCTGGGGGGCTGCGATCTGCGACACAGTCGCGACTTTCGAGGGTTGTTGGTGGGTCCTGCGGGGTGAGGCGCCGCGGGGATCTGAGCGGGACCTCGCCGTCCCTGGGGGGGCTGCGATCTGCGACACTGTCGCCACGTTCGAGGGCTGCTGGTGGGTCCTGCGGGGTGAGGCACCGCGGGGGTCCGAGCGGGACCTCGCCGTCCCTGGGGGGCCGTGATCTGCGACACTATCGCCACGTTCGAGGGCTGCTGGCGGGTCCTGCGGGGTGAGGCACCGCGGGGACCTGAGCGGGACCTCGCCGTCCCTGGGGGGCTGCGATCTGCGACATCGTCGCCACTTTCGAGGGCTGCTGGTGTGGAGTGGGACACCGCGGGGATCTGAGCGGGACCTCGCCGCCCCTGGGGGCTGCGATCTGCGACGCCGTCGCCACGTTCGAAGGCTGCTAGTGGGTCCTGCGGAGCGAGGCGCCGCGGGGATTTGAGCGGGACCTCGCCGTCCTGGAGAGGCTGCGATCTGCGACGCTGTCGCCACTTTCGAGGGCTGCTGGTGGGTCCTGCGCGGTGAGGCACCGCGGGGATGTGAGCGGGACCTCGCCGCCCCTGGGGGGCCGCGATCTGCGAGGCTGTCGCCACTTTCGAAGGCTGCTGGTGGGTCCTGCGGAATGAAGCGCCGCGGGGATGTGAGCGGGACCTCGCCGCCCCTGGTGGGGTGCGATTTGCGACGCTGCCGCCACTTTCGAAGGCTGCTAGTGGGTCCTGCGGAGTGAGGCGCCGCGGGGATCTGAGCGGGACCTCACCGCCCCTGGGGGGCTGCGATCTGCGACGCCTGCGGGGTGAGTCACCGCGGGGATCTGAGCGATACCTCGCCGTCCCTGGGGGCTCCCAAGAGCTGCTGTAGGATACGTTGGTGGCAACGGGCGCATGGCACCGCCAACGGGTGTGATTTGCTATTACGTCGCCCTCAGATCTTGACTGGGGGGGCTGCGAGCCTTCCGATTGCTTCTTGCAAAATTACATGCGTCCATGTTACGTCATCGCCCCCGTTGTAGCAATCCTGGTGTACGTATGCCCCGCATTGCGCAAGGGTTGGGTACGTCGCCAAGGTAATTTTACGACAACCCACACTACTTCTACGAATACGACA
>CAUYUJ010021482.1:20000-105000 GCA_963575745.1 Prorocentrum cordatum
GCCCTCCACAGTTGCACAATACGAATACTACTCTCCAGACTATGTCTGGAGAATCTCCCGTCGTTTCTGCGTGTTGTTTCTTTTACGCAAGATTTCGTTATTTGTGTTTTGGTTCCAGAGGTTTTTGAATCTGTTCATGTTTGGCCTTTCCCAAATGCTCTTGCTGCTGCGCCGCCCTCATCTCCGCGCTTCGGTCATTCACAATCGTGCTCCCGCTGGGGTGCTGGCCTCGCGCCCGTGCCTCCGGACGACATTTGGTTGGCATTCGAAAACACCCACATCGGGCAAGCACGGTTGCGGAGGACATGGAGCAGGTATTCCGGACAAGCCCTGTCCTCGCGTAGACGGGCCACTTACCCTCAAAGTCATCCAGTGCCAGGCCACAGCATGCGATGCGATGCTGTGTTGAGCACCGCTGTGCGATGCCATACTTTGCGTTGCTATGCTTTATGATGCAATGCTTCATTACGCAATGCCCCGCCGTGATATGACATGCTATGCTCTCCCGTGCTCTTATACGCCATGCTTTTCCATTTATCGCGCACTCCCTTGGGATCATTGCCCTGCTCGACGTCCGACGTGGCGAGTAGATAGGAGATCCACGCCATGTCAAGGGATGGGAGGAAGTGCTAGGTCGTCAGCTGTGACGCCAGCGCCCCTAGCTTGTCCCCTCCTCCTCCCCTTGTTCTGGGGGCGCTAGCCCCTCCTCGCCCTGGCAGAACAGTGCGGTCTTCCACACGATCGGGGCAGATGGTTCTGCGCACTGGGTCCCGTTGACCAGGCAGGGCGGCCCACGGAACGCTGGCTGACCTGGGGCGGGGCCCCTTCTCTAGATGGCGCTTCTCCGCTCGTGCCCTCTCCTCCTCTCCCCCGGCTTCGTCTCCCCTCCCCTCCATCCTTTCGCTCTTCGCCCAGACCTCCCCTCTCCTCCACACCCCTCCCCTCTTCTCCCCTCCACTCCTCCCGTGTTTTCCCCCTCGGCTCCCTCCCATACCGCCCCTTCCATTTCAGCATCTCTCCTCCCCTCCACCTCATCTCCCACTCCCCCTCCCGCCCTCCATCCATCCATCCATCCCCGGTGAAGGAGGTTCGAGGAAGAAGCTCGAGGCTCGAGAAGGGTTGTCCCGGAGGTCGGACACTGGACCCTCCCCACCCTTTGCGCAGCACTCTGGCGTCGAAGATGCGATACGCGTGAGACGCCCTGGAAGCCTGAAACGGAAAACGCCCCCCAACACCTGCAACCCTCTTGTGGTGCCGTGAAAGTGCCAGTCCTGCCACGCCCTGCGAGCACATCACGGATAGAGGCCGCACTGAGGGACCACACTCTGCCCAGCCCCTGTGGTGCCGACAACATGCCACTCCTGCCGCGCCCTGCGAGCGTGTCACGGATAGAGGCCGCGCTACGAGACCACCCTCTCGCACTTCCTGCGATTACAGAACAACTGCCAGTCCTGCCACGCCATACGAGCGTGTCACGGATAGCCGCGCTGACGGACAACCTTCTCACACCCCCCTGCGATGTCGAGAAAATGCCATTTCTGCCAAGCCCTGCGAGCGTGTCACGGCTAGACGCCACGCTGATGGACCATCTTCTGCTTCGAGAAAGTGTCACTCCCGCCGCGCCCTGCGAGCGTGTCACGGATACTAGCCGCGCTGAGGGCCCCCCCCCCTGCGCGACCCGCCTGGTGTCGAGAAAATGCCGCGCCTGCTACGCCCTGCGACCGTGTCCCGGATAGAGGCCGCGCTGGGAGAGCATCCCCTGCGCACCCCCATTTGGAGCGAGACAATGCCACTCCTGCCGCGCCCTGCGAGCGTGTCACGGATAGAGGCCGCGCTGAGGGAACACACTCTCACAACCCCTGTGGAGTCGACAAAGTGCCGCTCCTGCCAGGCCCTGCGAGCGTGTCACGAATAGAAGCGGCGCTGAGGGACCACACACTGCGCACCCCTTTACTGGTGTCGAGAAAATGCCGCGCATGCCGCATCCCGCGAACGTGTCACGGATAGAGGCTGCGCCGGGGGGACCGCCCCCTGCACATCCCCCGTGGAGCTGAGAAAGTGCCACTCCTGCCACGCCCTGCGAGCGTGTCACGGATAGAAACCGCGCTGAGGGACCACTTCTCGAACCATCTGTGGAGCCGAGACAGTGCCCCTCCGGCAACGCCTTGCGAGCGTCTCACCGATAGAGGCCGCACTGAGGGACCACACCCTGCGCACCCCTTTTCTGGTGTCGAGAATGCCGCGCCTGCCACACCCCGCGAGCGTGTCACGGATAGAGGCCGCGCTGAGGGAACACACTCTCACAACCCCTTTGGAGTCGACAAAGTGCCACTCCTGCCAGGCCCTGCGAGCGTGTCACCGGATAGAATCCGCGCTGAGGGACCATCTCCCCCTGTGGTGTCGAGAAAGTGCCACTCCTGCCACGCCATGCGACCGTGTCACGGATAAAGGCCGCGCTGAGGGACCACCCCCTGTATACCTCTTGTGGTGTCGAGAGAGTGTCATGTTTGGCACGCTTTGCGAGAACATGTGGGTCAGGCTGTGTGTGGACGTGTGTATCATGTGGGTGCTCAGCTTGTGGTGCATGCGTCTTGGGTCTTGGGTGTATGGTGGAGTGAACACGCCAGGTGTGCACCAGGTTTGTATGGTGTGTTTTGGTGTGTGTGTGTGCGCGTGTGTTCGCGGCTGTGTGCGTCGACGCGTGTCTCATGTGGGGGCCGGGCGTGTGTTGCATGCGCCTGGTGCGTGTGATGCGTTATGAGGGCGGTCATGTGTATCATTCGGATGCAGAATAATGCGTCGCGTATGTTCCGTGCGGGGGAGGGGAAGGAGGAAGAGGAGGATGGGAAAGAGGAGGTGTGAGACGCAGGTGCGACACGAGCGGGAAGAACACCAGAATCCCACTAAGCCTGCGGGGAATAACCTCTCCAGGGAGCCCCAGTCGTCGTCTCCGTCGGTCGTCGCCTCCGTCGTCCCCTTTCCCTGCAGCTTCCTTCTCAAGCTCGTGAGCGAGAGAAAAATCGAGCAGTGTCGTAATCGAGTCGAAGGGAAGCCCCTTCCCTTCGATTCCTTCCCCGGGGGGGGGTCCTGGGAGGGTCCCAGGGGGGGGGGGTCCAGGGAGGGTCCCGGGGGGGGTGGGGGGGCAGATTAGTTTCTCCTCGGGCGGCCTAGAAACATCGAAAACACTCCAAATGAGGTCCCAATGCCCAGATTCAAACCTCGAAAACACTCCAAATGAGGTCCGAATGCCCGGCCCCCGAGACGGCCCAAGAGGGCCCCGAGTCGCCCAAAGATCGGCCGAAAACGCCCAAGATAGCCCCAAGACCGTCCAAGAAGCCTCCAAGACGTCCCAGGCCCCCTCCAAGAGACCCCCAGGAAGCCCCAAGAGGCCTCCACGAGGCTTCCAAGCGGCCCCTAAGAGCTTCCCAAGAGGCCCACAAACTACCCCCAAGAGGCCCCCAAGAGCGCTCGTCGTCGTCGTCGTCGTCGTCGCCATTCATGGTCGGCGGCACCGGCCGTAAGGCCTTCGCAATAACCTCTCCAGGGAGCCCCACTGCAGCCATGCGCTCAGGGATCGTGTGAGAGCGTTCGGCCTCTCACGCTGCTGTGGGGGGGACGAGGGGTTGGAGAAAGAAGATGGAAGGGAGGGGGACCCTGCTCAGTGGCGCCATCAGCGCGATCGCATCTGATGCTCTGGCCAGCCTTGTCCTGCCTCCGTCCCATTTGGGCTCGTCCGCCCGCCCCGACGTTTAGCCGCTCCCCTTTTTACGAACGTGCACCCTCAAGGCGAATCACAACTATCGTAACAATGTACGCGGCTGCGTGCCGAATACATCAACGGCCGCCCGCTGGCGCAAGAACGGGCTGCTGCTTTGGCTTCCATTCGGGGCGCTCGTTGAAAAAGGCTTGACAGTTCCACTGCCAACGACGCCCCTCTCTCGTTCCGAAAGGAGGCCCCTCCTGGAGGAGCCCGGGAACCCGGTTACATGCACTATCCATATACACACTGGACGGTTTCCCCCGGGGCCGTAGGCGACCCGAGGAGGGGAGGGCGAGGAGGGGGAGGAGGAGGAGGAGGAGGAGGAGGAGGAGGAGGAGGAGGAGGAGGAGGAGGAGGAGGAGGAGGAGGGGGAGGAGGAGAGAGGGGGAGGACGGGTCGCCTAAGCCCTTCGGAGAAACCCTCCAATACACACACAGGGAAACACGATATCCCCGCACGGTGCCAGCGCGCACGCCCCCAGCAGGCGACTTTGGCGTAGCCGCGCGAACGGAAACAGAGGGCGGGTTCCGAAAACCCTTGACCCCCAAAATTCGGCAATACAGTCGGGGCCTTGACCTAAGGAACCTTAAATAAGGAACGAGGCCCCTACTTTCCATAAGTTGAACTTCGATTTCGCATCGAAAGCCTAAGGAAAATCCAAGGCAAGCTGTAAAATAATCAAGGAGCACGGAGCCCCTCCCCAACGAAAAGGGTTCCTTCTTCAAGACCCCTACTGCATCTCTTAAGAAACCATTGTTTACTTCAGTCGGCTTCCGCCGATCTTCCGACAACTTCCGCTGACGAGACCGCCCTCGTGTTTCTTCCGCGGGTTTCAGCCGCCCTCCCGCCGAGGAAAGGTGCCAACTCCTTAGAGCCTCGCATGCGAGGCCTTCGACCCTCGCATTCGAGACATTACTGGAACACCTGATATACGTGTGCTTTTGTTTGAATGCGCCACGGTCAAAATGGCGATGGCCTGGCGCACGCTGGCCTGGTCGGTCGCCCAAGGTGTGCGCGCCAGGCGGTGGCGAATCCAACGGATAAGGAGGAGGGAAGAGGGGCGGGAATATATGTGCGTGTGAGGACCCCTCAATGTGGACACCTTTGTGTGCCAGGCCCCATGCGCATTGGAGCCGAATATGGTTGAGGGGCTCCCAGAACCGCAGAGAAGGCAGAGCACAACACCTCGGCAAAAACCTTGAAAGACAATAAACATATAAGAAGCAACACCCTTACGGATAGATGACAAAATCGATGGACCTGGACCCGCGGGTCAACCCGCACGACACGACGTTCCCGTCGCACCCCACGCAGGCCAAGGAGAACGCCATGGACCAGACAACCGTCTTCGGCGGTGGACAAACCTCGCTTTAGAAAACCTCCCCTTAATGAAGACGGCCGGGGACCGCAACCGACGGACCTGGACCCGCAAAAACGACGGCCGCGACGCCCCCTCGCGAACCGAAAACGGCCCATTCCTTAATCGACGTGTCAGGGTACTGCTTCCTCTTCTTGTTATGGTTCGGCCCCTGCTTAGTCATATCGTTCGCCTCCTTATGATGAGTGTGCTGGGAACGGTATGGATCATGCTACGAACTCTTGCCAGCGAGAGAGTGCAATAACAATCGCACTAACAATCACAATGGTATACGCATCATCGTAGAGGCCCTCGGAGCAAAGACATCCTGGTCACTCGAGGCCACCTCCGACGCCTGGGCCAACGAGATCGCTGACGAGCGGCCGCAGGAAAGAGGCGGCCCTGCGCGCCCCGCGGGGGGTGGCTCGAGACGCAGCCGTCCGCGCACTGCCGACAAGGCCTGGAGGACCTTCCGGGGCTCCCAGCTTCGCGCCTCGCGCGCTGCGCGGAGCGCGAGGTGCGAGTCGCTTCGCGCTCTCGCGCCGCCTCCCAGGGGAGAAGAGGAGGACGAGGAGGAGGGGGAGGAGGAGCGAGGACCGCGGAGCGCGAATAGCTTCGCGCCCTCGAGGGCGCCCCTGCAAGAGGCCCGGAGGATCTTGGAGCCCGTCTAGGCGTGCAGGGTTGGCGCGGTGGGCCTCCCGCGCTCGGGGTTGCTGCACATCGAAGTAGCCGACTGGGCCACCAAGGGGTCGAACATCAGATTAAGGATCCGCGGACATATGATGTTACCTTCCTGGGCCTGATGATGATGATGATGCTGGCGCTGATGATGCTGGTGACTACGATGACGATGGTCACGATGATGGTGATGACGCTGATGCCTTGTCCGCGTCAGTCGTAAAGCGCAAGCTCGCAGCGGCAAGACAGCAGCCAGAATTCGGCGGCGAGCGAGAGGGGGAAGTGGGAAGGAGGAGGCCTTCTCAGTAGGCGGCGGGACTTCTCAGAAGCCCCCGTGCCTTCTCAGAGGTCTTCTGCGCCATCGGGAAGGCCTAGAAAACTTCTCAGAAGGCAGGGGGAGTTCCGAGCCTTCGGAGAAGGCCTTCTCCTTTTCACTTCCACCCCTCGCTCGCCGCCGAAAAATGGAGAGCCCCCACTCCGTCCGACACGCCGCTTGCATGATTGCAACGGGGCTCTGTTGATGACTGTCCCTTTGACTCGAGTGCTGTATATCATCAGCTTACTCACCATACTTGTACTCATTCGTATCCTCGTGTACTCATTCGCATATTCTTCATTGTGTTCATCGTGCAATTCTTGATGAACTGATGTATGGCCTTCTCATCGTTACCCTAGCCCTTCTGCAATGTTACTCTCATCGCCCCATTCTTGATCAGTCTGCTCCCGTGTCGTATTCCTCCCTCCTCCTGCTCCTCTTTCTCTTCCTGGGTCCCAAGAATGTGAAGACGGTTGGGGGGTGGCAAGGCCCCAAGAGTGCGAAAAAGGTGGACTGTAAGCACAGATGCACAAACGCAACAACAACAAGCAAACGGCGCTAGCTGCAGACCAACAGTGTCGACCTCGATCATGTAGTTGCGCACATCTGTGTCTTCGATGGCTTGTTTCTGTTTGAACGGCGGCCCGGTATACACAGCCCCCACAGCGCTGCCCCTGGAACCCCGCTAGAACTACAATCAAATAATAAATTGGTTACACCTTGATAGTACGTGTGGAGATTCACGAGTTGAACTTGGTTTAAGGGGTTTGCACATTGCTTGTGTAGATTTGCAAATTAATTCTAAGTGTGGGGCTTTCGCATCGTTTCCAATTGTAGGGAGTCCTAGTGGCTGCGCCTTGGGGTCGTGGAAGCTTATCAAGAAAACAGGAGCAACAGGAAAAACAGTAACCAACTTAAATTTCCACATGGAGGCAAGAAAACTGCGGAAACCTGTGACTGACAGCGCGTCCAGTCGTTGCGCCGCGAAGAAATGACAGGCGCAAGTATTTTTCAGCTGTCCTACCTTTCCATCTAAGAACACACACAAGCTTGTTCATATGTGTGTTGGTTGTTATTTGTGTTTTGTTGTTCCTGGTCAGTTTCCGCGGCCCCACGGCACTGCTCTACAACATCCCTTACAACCAATATCAAAATGTGAATGGGTTACACACTGATTTTCATTGTGCGGATGCACGCATGGAATTCATGTGTGAGGTTGTCACACTGATTCTACTCGTATGGACTTACGTCTCGAACTTGATTGTGGAGCTTTGACTTCCTACATGTGAGGAATCCAGATAGGGGGCGCCGTGGGGCCGTGGAAGCTTACCAGGAAAGCAAGCAAACCACGACCAGAACACGTTGTGTTTTCACATGGGAGGACAAACACACCCGAGGACAAACTGCCACGGTCCGTGCTCTTGGGTGTTGCATTAGTAAAACACTTGCAACCACCTGTTTGTATATACATATCAGTACGTACATGACATATAACTGTATACATGCATACACAAGATGTTAAGGCTCGCTGCGCTTCGCCTTCTAAGATTGGTCCTTGAGCCTGCATGTCTGATTGGCTCCGCGGTAATCATGTTGATGTAGCCGCAGTGTTGCTACGACCCATTCCCGAACCTTGGGGGGTTAACCTGGAGCAGCCCCGATTGGCAACAGACAACCCGACGCGTTCCGTCCAAACCGAACGCCAGGTTCGGCACTCGCCCAGCACGAAGGGACGGAAGCCGCGGTCGCCAGTTGTCTCGAGCCGGAGGTGGCGCTCGCAAAAGACGGATGTAGCCGAGGCTCAACCGAGAGCACCAGTCTCACACACGGATGCGGCCTGCGCTGTCGCGGTAGCACAAATCTTGGAAATGGACGTGGCTGGCGCTTGGGCGGAGCACCATTCTCCCATGAGGGCTGTGGGAACAGTGCGAGTGGAGCGGCATCACATTAGTCAATGACGGGCGTGGCTGGCGCTGCGAAATGAGTGCCGCGTTCCATGAAAGATTTGGCTAGCGCGCAGACGGCAACATGACTCCCAGATAGGGGTGTGGCCAACGCTCGGGCGAGAGCGCCAATCCCATCCGTGAATGGGGCTTATGCCCGACCGGCAGCATCATCTGCAAGGAGGGCTGTGGCTGGCTCTGAGGCGACAGTACCGCTTGTATTGGAGAGTGTGGTCAAAGCTGGGGTGGCTGCGCTAATCTTGGACCAGGATGCCGTATATAATACTTGTATATGTAAATGTATATGTCTTTGTGTGAATATTTGATGGAAGACCGATGTGCTGCAGCCGTAGACCTCCTTTCAAGGGGGTGCCGCCTGTCTACTGTGACCGTGTAAGGGTCTCGCGGATTTCGTCCGCGTGGCTGCTCAGTCTTCCTGGTGGCCCTGTGCAGGCGGGCCTCCAGGGTCTGCGGCGTGTGCTGCGCCCGCGACCCAGCGTGCACCGAGCGTGCCGGGAACTACGGCCAACCATTTTTGGATAGCACGTCACCGCGGCGGCCCCGGCGACACGCCGGGCCTTGCAAGCGGATGGCGACTCGCTCCGCCCGCGGGGCGGGAGGCTCGGGAAGCTCGGGACGTTGGAGCCTGCAAGCTGGGAAGTGGACAGCGTGTTGCGCCGGAGCGTGGTGGGCCAGGACTGGCGGGGCGACAGGCGGTCCACGAGCTCCCGAGTGGGATGTGGGGCAGCTCAGCTTCCCTGGTGGCCTTGTTCCAAGCGGGCCTCCAAGGTTTGTGGCGTGCGCGGAGCCCTTGACCGAACATGGACCACATGTACTGGATACCATGCTCCCCCACAAAAAATGCGGCGGATTCCAAAACCCTGAACCCCCAAAATGCTGCAATCTCTTAAGACGCAATTGTTTGCTTCCGCTGGTTTTCGCTGGCTTCAGCCAGCGAGGCCGCTTTCGTTGTACTTCCAATGGCTTCCGCCGCCCTTACGCCGAGGAAGAGGTGTCAACTCCTTCGCTTCTCGACGGCGAAGCGCTGTCTGGAACGCCTCATACGGCTCCACACACGCATGCGATTCCACACCACGTTGGGCTCCACATGCCGTGCTAGACTACTCAGCTGTTTGGGGTCCTCGCGCTGGCAACGTTGGAATACCCTCAAGGGCTCCCGACTGCCGATGAATGTCGCTCCCAGAACTCGGTGCATGTGCGTTCGGGTCGCCACTGAATGTTGGCCGAGCCAGTTTGCTCGACGAAGCGCCAAGAACCACAGAATTCGAAGAGATACATGCAAACGCCAAAGGCCTGGGCAGGCAGCCCACGGCGGAATCCTCTTGACGAGTGTACCCAGCGAGGGGTAGACAGAGAAAAGAGAGAGAGAAAGATAGAGAAAGAGAGAGACAACCAAAAAACCAGAAGGAAACAACAAATGAGGGTCGCAGCGAGAACATGCGAAGGGGAATACGTACTCACTGCGTGGAGCTCTTCACATGTACATAGCATGTTCCTCTTACGCCTCGCTGAAGAACTCAGTCTGTGAGAACCTGGGTGTGAAAGCGAGTCAGCGTGGACGACGGGCGCGACAACAACGACGGCGCAACGACGAATTGAGTGACGTCCTCCCTCTACGCATAATCCAGAAAAGACGAGGGAAGCAACAGGGGAATAGCGAGGGGGCACTGGACCACCAAAGGATGGAAGACTGAGTGAATGTAGCCATGAATGATCTGAGTGCGTGGGTCTTAAGATGAATGAGCCACGGACTTGTTGAGTGCACGTGCCAGAAACATCTGTAAGAGCGAGTCAGAATACGAGTGGGTCTGAGCATGCGCAAGTCTGAATTCGAGTGAGCCTGAGTGAGGGTGAGAGTGAGCGTGGATCTGACCATGAGGTTAACTACGAGTGAATATGAGGGTGGGTGAGTCTGAATCTGAGTGATTCTGATTGTGAGTACGTCTCAAGGTGCGTGAACCTGGATATGATTAGTAAGAGTCTTGACGATGCGGCACACCCGCGAACTTCTGCCGAACAACTTCCCGAACAAAAGAAAAGAACAAGACAGCGAACTTCTGGCCGTGGACGAACCCGCGACATATTGAACACATGCATAACAGACCTCTGAAGTTTCCACCGCAAACAAGCCCACGAAACTGTGCCGAACGACCTCCCGACCAAACAACAAACTCTCAACTTGCAATGTCGGCACACCCGCCATGCGAATCATGCCCTGGAAGAAATTCCACATGTGGCGCCAATGGGCAGTTTCGCATGGCGTCCCCCTGCCCATGTCGGAACATGCCTTGCGCGGGTTGTGCCCGGAGGAGGTCCACCTGCGGCCTCAGTGGGCGCGTTTGCGCGGGGGCAGCTGAATTATTCGGCACACCCTTGAGGAGGGCCCAGGAGGCCGAAAGACCACTCCAGGCTTCCATGCAGCCCAGGAAGGCTTCTCCAGACGGCCTCAGCAAGCGGCCCCAGGAGGGCTCTCCAGGCGGCCACAGGAAGTGGACTCCAGGCGGCCCCAACAAGTTTTTCCAGGCGGCCCCAGGAGGCAGGCGGGCCCAGGAGGCGTCTCCAGGCGGCCCCGGGAAGCGTGTCCAGGCGGCCAGAGGAGGCGTCTCCAGGCGGCCCCAGGAAGCGTCTCCAGGCGGAGTGTTCAGGCGGCCCCAGTCCAGGCGGCCCCAGGAGGCGTCAGCAGGCGGCCCCCGAAGGGCTCCTCCAGGCGGTCCCAGAAGGCCTCTCCAGGCAGTCCCAGAAGGCCTCTGGGCAACCCCAGAGGGCCTCTCCAGGCGGCCCCAGAAGGCATGTCCAGGGAGGTCCGGGGGGTTGTTCGGTAGACGTCCAACGGTTTGTTCGGTTCCTGTTGGGGGGCTTGTTCGGTTCCTGTCCGGGGGGTTGTTCGGTTCCTGTTCGGGGGGTTCTTCGATTCCTGTTCGGGGGTTTGTTCGGGTCCTGTTCGGGGGCTTGTTCGGTAGAAGTTTGGAAGTTGGTTCTGGAGTTCGTAGGTTTGCTATAGCGCGAGTCGGGTGGGTCTAAGTGTGAGTGAGTCTGAGTGCGCGTACGTCTGATTGTTCGTGAGTCTGAATATGAATATGATGAGTACTGGTCTGAGTACGAGTGCGTCTGAGCACGAGTGAATAAGTGAGTCTGGGACATCCTCACTATCTATCCCACCTGGGGTGCGAAAGCCAGCGCCTCGCCCGAAACATCCTCAGGATCTGCTCCGAATGCAGACGAATCTGGCAACCCAAACAAACAAACCGCTCGAGACATCCTCGCAATCTGGGCTCCCCTGGGGTGCGACAGCCAACGCCTCGCCCGAGACATCTTCAAACTCTGTCCCGACAGCGGAGGATGTTGAGGATGCGAAACAAGCAATCCGCTCGAGACGTCCCCGCAATCTGGGCGCGAACGGACGAATGATATCCCCCCAGGCGGCCCCACGTTGGGCTTAAACCAGCGCTTCGTCCGAGACTTCCTCAGATTCTGCTCCGCCACCATCATCATGATCCTCCTCCTCCTCCTCCCCATCATAATCATCGTACTCATAATCGTCATCATACTCGTTGTCGTCGTTGTCAGCACCATCATCATAACAGTCATCATTAATGTAAGCACCATCAGCAATATTTCATGACCATCATCATCATCGTCATCGACATCCTCGTCATCATCGTCATCACCATCCTCAGCATCACCATCAACAGCAGCATCGCCATCAGCATCAGCATCAGCATCAGCATCATCAACGCCATCATCAACACCATCATCAACACCATCATCATCATCGCGACCAGTATCGACATCAATGTCATAACCATCAACAACACCAACTTTTTCATCATGATCATGATTATCATCATCATCCTCATCATCATCATCATCATCAGCATCATCATCGGCATGGCCACCACCATCGTCATGATCGTCATTGTCCTCATCGTCATCTTCAGTATCGTCGTCAGCATCACCTTCGCGATCACCGTCGTAATTATCGTCGTCATACTATAGTCTTGACCCTGAGTGTGACTCTGGTGAGGAACAGGCGGAGGTGGAAGGAGTCGTTGAGGTCGGTGTAATGATTGTTCACTGCGTGGAGCTCCCCATCTGTGCATCTACTACGCCGTTACAAAAGTTCGTCACGTTTCATGAGAGCTTGAAGGTGGCATGGGTTTCGTGTCTTCCTTCCGCGTGAGCAAGCGGGCAGAGGCTGACCACTGCCCTGGCCGCGCCGAGCTGGCCCCCCCTTCCCCCTTCGAATCCTAGCGGACTGAGTCAAGAGCGGTCGGATCAAAGATCGGGGATTTCTAAAAGTGGGATTTCCTCCCTTACTATAATAGTATAGATTTAAAACGAGACATTTTGAAATCCCGATGTGAATTCACACGGTTCCAGAAATCCCACCGGGGCGGGATTTGTCTTTGCTTATGCAAGATGATCGACTTTTATTTTATGACGAAACTTTTGTAACGCCGATGAGGGGATCGACGCTCGCCGCGCGGTGTCTGTCATACAAATACCGCTAGGGGATCGACGCTCGCCGCGCGGTGTCTGAAATACCGCTGAGGGGATCGACGCTCGCCGCGCGGTGTCTGAAATACCGCTAGGGGATCGACGCTCGCCGCGCGGTGTCTGACATACCGCTGAGGGGATCGACGCTCGCCGCGCGGTGTCTGAAATACCGCTAGGGGATCGACGCTCGCCGCGCGGTGTCTGAAATACTGCTGAGGGGATCGACGCTCGCCGCGCGGTGTCTGAAATGCCGCTAGGGGATCGACGCTCGCCGCGCGGTGTCTGAAATACCGCTGAGGGGATCGACGCTCGCCGCGCGGTGTCTGAAATACCGCTAGGGGATCGACGCTCGCCGCGCGGTGTCTGAAATACCGCTACACCGTTACAGAAGTTCGTCACGTTTCATGAGAGCTTGAAGGTGGCATGGGTTTCGTGTCTTCCTTCCGCGTGAGCAAGCGGGCAGAGGCTGACCACTGCCCTGGCCGCGCCGAGCTGGCCCCCCCTTCCCCCTTCGAATCCTAGCGGACTGAGTCAAGAGCGGTCGGATCAAAGATCGGGGATTTCTAAAAGTGGGATTTCCTCCCTTACTATAATAGTATAGATTTAAAACGAGACATTTTGAAATCCCGATGTGAATTCACACGGTTCCAGAAATCCCACCGGGGCGGGATTTGTCTTTGCTTATGCAAGATGATCGACTTTTATTTTATGACGAAACTTTTGTAACGCCGATGTATGTGCATGGACCTTTTTCCGCCGTGTCTAGGCGCAAGAGACTTCGAATATGAACGGGCTTGAGTATTGATCGACTGTGAGTACGGGCTTGACTATTGATCGACTGTGAATGAGTCTACCTGCTTCCTGGGGCTTCCTGGGGCCTCCTGATGCCTCCTGAGGCCTCGTATGGCCTCCTGGGACTTCCTGGGGCCTCCTGGGAAGGGCTGGTGCTCCAGGAGAGGCCCAATCTATAACATCATAAACAGGACTCTCAGGATTGGGGCCACAAGAGAGGGGCAGTCTATAGGAACAAGCGTAAAACACTTGGGATTCGTGCCCCATGCCAAGCCCAACATATGTAGGCGGCGCGCCCAGGGGGGAAGCGAGAACGAGAAGGCCTTCTCAGAAGGCTCGGAAGTTCCCGGGACTTCTGACAAATCTTCCCAGTCTTCCCCAAAGACAGAAACAACTTCTCAGAACGCCGGAGGCCTTCTGAGAAGTCCCGCCGCCTTCAGAGAAGGCCTTCTCCTGCTCATTTCCCCCCCTCGCTTGCCGCCGAATACAGGAACCGATGCAAAACACGAGTGATTGGAGACACAAAGGAAGGACAACCAATACGAAAATACGTCAACACATAAGCATTCGTGCAACCGATGGGAACATACGTAAATCACCCGGGGTGCTGGAGCCACTCCTGTGCGTAAGTCTGAATGTGATTGAGCCTGATGGGTACGAGTCTGAGTAAGGGTGAGTCAGAGCACGAGTGAGTTTGAGCACAGGTGAGTCTGAAACATCCTCCCAATAGGGGCCCTGGGGAGTGAAGACCAACGCCTCACCCGAGACATCCTCAGAATCTACTCTGAACGCAGACGAAAGTGGCAACCAAGAAACAAGCGAACCGCTCGAGACATCCTCAACATCTGGCCCCCAGGGGGTGCGAAAACCAACGCCTCGCTGGAGACAGCCACAAAATCTGCTCCGACTGCGGAGGATGTTGCGCTGGCAAACAGGCAAACCGCTTGAGACATCCCTGGCATTTTGGCGCGAACGGAAAATGCACTACCCCCTGGCGGCTCCATCTTGGGGGTGCCGAAACCCGCGCTTCGATCGAGACGTCCTCAACATCTGCTCCGAAAGCGGATCATGCCGGGCGGTGAAGCAGGCGAGCCGCTCGAGACATCCCAGCCATTTGGGCGCGAACAGAGGAGTGAGATACCTCCTGGCGGCTCCCCCTCGGGGGTGCTTTCAAACCCGCGCCGCGCTCGAGGCATCCTCAGAATGTGCTCCGCCATCGTCATCACCATCATCATTATTACCATCACCTACTCTCATCACCATCATCATTACAACCATGATCATCATCAATACCATCATTATCAACACCATCATCATCAGCATTGTCATCTGCATCATCATACTCAACAGCGTCGTGGTCATCACCGTCATCACCAGCAGCATCATCATCAACACACCATCACATAATATATAATACCATGCCATGCCATACCATAACATAGCATCCAGTGCCATAGCATAGAACCGCATAACATAACATGAGGAAAGGAGGAGGGAGGAGGTGTGAAGCATCCTCGGCGCGGTCGGAACACTTATTCACTGCGGTAGGCTCCACGTATGTGCATGTATCAGCATGGGCCTGTCCGCCGTGAGTGTCTAAGCGCAAGAGTTTTTGACTATACACAGGCTTGAGTATTGACGGTCTGGGAGCGAAGTTAACAGTGAATGAGTTGGAGTATGAATGAGTCTCAGTAGTCTCAGTGCGTCTATGCGCATGAGCCTGTGGCCTCCTGGGGCCTCTTGAAGCCTCTTGAGGCTTCCTCTGGCCTCCTTGGGTCTCTTGTGGCCTCCTGGGGCCTCCAGGAGCATCCCGGGGCCTTCTGGGGAGGATTCTTGCCCCAGGAGAAGCCCAATCTACAGGAACATAACTAATACACTTCGGATTGGAGCCACAGGAAAAGGGCCGTCTACAAGAACACGCGTAAAACACCAAAGACTCGTGCCCCAGGGGAGGCCCAATGCATAGGAGCACACATAAAACACCTGGGAGTGGATACACAGAAGAAGGACAATATATGTATACATACGTACAACACAAAGAAATCGTGCTCCAGGGGCGGCCCACTCTATAGGAACATATGTAAAACACCGAGGCCTGCAACCACTCCGTTGGCCTTCTGAAGCCTCCTGCTCCTGGGGCCTCGTGGGGGCTCCTGGGGCCTTCCTGGGCCTCCTGGTGCCTCCTGCCGCTTCCTGTGGCCTCCTGTGGCCTCCTGTTGCCTGCTGGGGCCTCCTGGTGCTTCCTGGGTCCTGGAACTTCTTGGGGCCTCCTTGGGCCTCCTGTGGCCTCCTGTGGCCTCCTGGGACCTCTTGTGGCCTCCTGGGGCCTCCTGGAACCTGCTGGAGCCTCCTGTTGCATCCTGAGGAGGATCCGTGCCCACGAGTCTGGCCAGCAAAATAAGCAAACCGATCGAGACATCCTCAAGATCTGGCCCCCTTGGGGAGCGACAACCAGCGCCTCGCTCGAGACATCCTCAAACTCTGCTCCGACCGCGGAGGATGTCGGGTGGTGAGGCAAACCGATCGATAGATCCCCGCCATGTGGGCGCGAACGAAGGTATGAAATACCTCCCGGCAGCTCCCCACTGGGGGTGCTGAAACCCGTGCCTCGCTCGAGACACCCTGAGAATGTGCTCCGCCATCATCATCATCGTCATCATCACCATCATCATCATCATCATCATCAGCAGCAGCAGCATCATCATCGCCATCATCATCATCATCATCATCACCATCATCATACTCACCAACATCACAATCATCAACATCATACCATAACATTGCATAACGGAACACATCATAACACATGATAGCATAACATACCATGACATAGCATAGCATACCCTACCATTGCAGACCATGCAATAACCAAACCATACCGCACCATCGCAAGAAATAGCGGATCGTGCCATGACATACCATACCATAGTATGTCATATCATACCGTAGCATCTGATTGTGACTCTGGGTGAGGGAGAGGAGGAGGAGGCGGAGGAGGAGGAGGAGAGGGGAGGTGAGTGGAAGGAGTCGGCGCGGTCTGAGTAACAAGAACAACACATTCTTCATGATATGGGGATTAACGAGAACCCCATCCATTGGGTATTGGGAACAAGAGCCCCATCCTTTGGATACGGGCAAATAAAAAATCATGCAATTCAAGCATTCACCTTGGAATTCGCTGAATCGACACTGGCTGCATGGTCACTTTGGCAGCCGATGCGTTTCATCAGATGGTGAATTATTCCGTTCATACCTCTCCTGTGGAACGTGGCCTTCGCCAGCCAGCGGGCCCCGTGGAAGAATCCGTGGGACCGGCCTTTCAGCCAGGCGTCCTACGAACCTCCCCGTCAGTCGCATTCGCCACCCACCTTGTCAAGCTTACTCATAATCTTTTGCTGGTGGCTCTGTACCTGGCGCACCATGGAGACCAGGTCCTTGATCTCTGTACGTTTGGCGAAGCCGCGAACTGCCATGATCTTCTCTACGATCGCCGCTATGGAAACTTCGTTCTCACTGCGGCCCGGCGTCCTCTCGGCAGCCTCATCGAAAATCTGTCGCAAGTGCTCCTTCGACCACATTGGGTCGATATTCAGATCCGACACCGCGCCCTTGGCACGAGGTGGCGTGCTCTAGACAAGCGCGTTCCACTACTCGCAGAGTAACTACTCGCAAATGGCCTGGATCCGCCGCGGGGGATGCACGATATATCGCATCGAGGCAAACACCTGCTTGTTCCTGACGTTTGCGAGTAGGCAGTTTGCAAATAGTGGAAGACGCTCGGTGATGCCGCGAAGCTCATAAGTGTGCTGCAACTTCCAAGATTCCAGACTCTGGAAGGCCGGGGCCCCTGGTTTCCCGGGCGCTTTTGAAACACTCCGGGAGCTCTCGAGGTGTGCCGCGCGCGTCTTCTGGGAGCCAGGAGCGTCCGAAAACGGGACAGGAGGGACCGAGGAGGCTGCGAAGACAGTCCAAGAGGGCTTCAATTCGCCCCATGATCGCCCGCAGACGCCCTGGATGGCCTCAGGACGGCCAGAGCCCCCAGGAAGCTCCAAATGGGCCCTAAGAGCACCCCCAAGAAGCCCTAAGAGGCCAATGTCATGGATTGTCTTCAGGTATTCTGGATAGATTTAGCCTTCTCGTACTTTCCTCAAGCCGTGCCTGCACTTAGGGGTTCTTGCCTTCTTGTCTGAGGAACTGGGGGTGCGTGGCTGCTTTGCTGTCGCCGTCGCCGCCCCGTCTGGGCCTGCGTGCCGGTCTAGCGTCTATGTTGTCGCCGTCGCCGCCCCGTCGCCGCCTTCTCCCGGCCCGTCGCCGCCGTAGAATACACCCCCCGTATTGCAATTGTCATATGATTCTGCCACATCGCCCATCTGAAACATGAACTCATACCATTCCAGCCCAAGAGGTATCGCCCCCCCCATCATCCTCTGCAAGAACTCCTATGCGCGCACACCCGTTTATCCGAGATCCGCATTGTATTTTTAAAAGGCAAAAGAAAGGACGCACTGCACTCTCGCGCGTCGTCGCGCGCGCATGCCAACATCTTTCAAAACAAATCATGGGTCGCAAAAATTTCAAAAACCGAACGCCCGAAACACAAATAACAAATGGTTCCGCAACACGGACTTTCAAACAAAAACTTGCGCGCGCGTTGTTGCGAACTCGTACGAAAGCCATTGTGTTGTCCAACCTGTTCATAGCACGCTACCAAACGGGTGTGGCTCGCGCGCGTGTGGGAATCGTTCGAACGCCCTTGCGCGCGTGCTATCGCGAGAACCGTTTTGCAAAAGCGGGACGAAGTGCAAACGCGCGCGTCGACCAAATAGTTTCGCAACGGCAGCTTTCAAACAACATTGCGCTCGCACATTTGCGAATTCTTCGGGGGACCACAGGTTGTTCAACATTGCCACGGAATTTAGCCAAACGGGCCTCTCGCGCTGCATGTCGGAATCATTCGAGCGCCCTTGCGCGCTTGATGGAGAGGCACGGTCCGTGCCAAATGAAAACAATGCGGGCCAAACTCGCGCGTCGGCCGCGCGCGCATGTCCAACTCCATCCAGAAAATTTCATCACGGACGCGAGGACGCCGTCGCCGCGGCCGGCGTGATCAGCATCGGCGCCGTCACTGGCCGCGCCGTTGTCATTGCCAACATCGCCACCAACATCGCTACTATCATCAGCTTGCCTACTGTTGTCGGTGTTGCCATGATACCGCGCCTGCCAAAGTCGCCGGCTCGCACTGACGTGCCCGCTGGGGATGTGCCAAGCGGTCACCGCCACCGCGGCCGTCGCGCCAATGCCAAGCAAACTGGCCGCCGCGCGAAAATGCACGCGCGGGCTGGCGCGGCCGCAAAGATGCACCACCGAACACCAAGCACCCATGGCAATTGTAAGCTGCAGCACTTAGGTCACACGACGTAGATTCCCCCTGCTGAGAATTATCCCGGAGCGACCCTACCTAGGAGTTGGAACCCCTAGGAAGGCCGCATCATCAGTAACAGTAAAGCTAAGCTAAAACTAAACTAAAGCTAAGCTAAAGCTAAACTGAAGCTAAGCTGAAGTTAAGCTGAAGCTAAAGCTAAGCTAGAGCTAAGCTAAAGCTAAGCTAAAGCTAAGCTGAAGCTAAGCTGAAGCTAAGCTGAAGCTGAGCGAAGCTGAGCTAAAGCTGAGCTAAACCTGAGCTAAAGCTAAGCTGAAGCTAAGCTGAAGCTAAGCTAAAGCTAAAGCTAAGCTAAAGCTATACCACAGCTAAGCTAAACATAAGGTAAAACTAAGCTAAAGCTAAGTTAACGCTAGCCCACAGCTAAGCTAAAACTAAGGTAGAACTAAGCTGCAACTAAGCTAAAGCTAAGCTAAAGCTAAAGCTGAGCTAAAGCTAAGCTGAAGCTAAGCTGAAGCTAAGCTAAAGCTAAGCTAAAGCTAAGCTAAAGTTACGCTGAAACTAAGCTGAAGCTAAGCTGAAGCTAAAGTAAAGTTAAGCTAAAGCTAAGCGGAAGCTTAAGCTAAAGCTAAAGCTTTGGCTAAACCAATAACTAAAGCTCCCGGGGGACTGGGGGAACCGCGGGGCGGATACCGGGGAAAACGCCCGGGGCGGTTTCCACTGCCCGGCCCCTTTTCAGATAGAGAGTAAGAACCCTTCTAGGTAAAGCCTAGGTAGGGAAAAAGCCCCCCCCCAGGATTAGCCGCAGTCCTTGTCCTTTTAATTGTGCACTGTGAACACGATTCTGCCCCATCGTCGATCCTAAAGCTGAAGCCGTGCCATCCTAGCCCAGACAGATCGGCACCGCCCGGCACATTCTGCCAACAATTGCTACGCGCACGTACTTTTTTTAATCAGGAATCCCCTGCAACGAACGGGGCGAAATTCACGCTCGCGCGTCGTCGCGCGCGCATGCCCACAAACAAAAAAACAAAACCAAAAAAAACTCATGGGTTCGCGAGGATGTCGAACTCAGCGTCCAAAGCGCATCACCCCGACGGAAAGGCCCCACATTAAATCCGTTCGGCGAATCTGGAAATAACCTTCGCTGTCGCCCTCGCAATTAGTGAAGCGCCCAAATTGTCTTTCTCGCCTTTGCGCAGGGCCCTGCGTCATTCTCATTCTCGCCTTTGCGCAAGGCCCTCACCCGCCCCCCGCGTTGCCCTTGCCTCGCCCTCCTGCTGTTTTTCGTCACCCACCGCCTCGTCTCCTGTCTATTACAAGAGCGCGTGCGTCGATTTTCCTGGACGCCGTCGCCGCCTCGGCCAGCGCGGGCGCATTCTCCAATGGTCGCGTCGCGCGGCCGTTGGGGCACCCCCGCGGGCCAGGCCGTCGGGGCAACCGCGCGAGCCGCTGGGGCGCGGGAGCAAGCCGTTGGGGCAACCCCGCAGGCGCCGAGCTAGTCACGGCCGCGCTCAGGCGGTTACCGCCCCCAGCCAGGACGCAAGGATTTGCCCTTGCGCCCGGAGGATGACGGACTGAACGAGGGTGGGAAGGGGGGAAGGCGTGCTTTACGAGCGGGGCAGAGAAGAAGGCGAGGGAGGTCGGGGGGGCGAAGGGGGGGAAGGGAGATTTTGTTGGAGTGACAACGCGCGCTTGTTTCAACCTGCCCCCCGTCATCGCCTAGTCGCGCGGGCGCTACTCCCGCGCGAACCCCCTGAAGGCGCGACCCCCCGAGGGGCCGACGCCCCCCCCCGGAAACGCCCCCTAGGGCCCTGCCGCCCCCCACCCCCCCCACGGTGTAACCTGGAGCGGGGGTGGCTGTTTCTATCGTGAAATATTGTCGTACGAAACAGCACATGCGCGAGCGTCAGCTCCTGCTGCGGCTGGCGCCGCGGCAACGGGCGCAGCCGGCAAAAGCGGAGCGCCCGGAGCGATCGGGGCTGCTCCAGCCACCCCAGGCACGGCTCCACAGGCGCCCACGATCACAGGGCCCAACAGCTGGCGCAGGGCCGAGGGCGGCGAGCAGGCGGACCAAGCCCCCACCAAGAGCCGGCGCGCCCTCCGCCGCGGCGGCTCCGCCGCCGCCGGCAGGATCAGCTCGAGCGGGAGGCGCTGCCACTGGCGCGGCCCCCCGGACGAGGACGCCCGCGGCGGGGCCCGGGCCCGCACCAGCCCCAGCTGGGGCCAGCCCCGGGGGCGCCGGAACGCTTTCGACACACAAGTACAAAATAGCATGAAATTTTAGAATTTTAATACAGAGTTGAAACTGTTGGCCCACCGGGCCGCCGCACAGCTGAGGCAGTCCAAATACGAGCTTCAAAGATCCCCTTCGTTTGATCAACACTACATCGCCCACGACCCGTCGAACGATACCTGGTCGGGTTATTTAAACAACCAGCTTTTCGGGTACGACAGCTCCCATTACACCGCTTTGGCCCCACCAGGAGCGCCAACAGCAGGACCCCCCCCGCTGCTGAAGGCCCCCTGGAATGGCGACCCCCCCCTACCGGAACGCCGACAAGGGGAGGGCCCCCCAGCAATGGATGCACGTTCCCTCCAGGAGGTGCCAGGCCCACGCGGGTGTACCAAGAGGCACGGGCGGCCGTGAGCTGAGCGACCGTCGGCAGCACCCTGAACTGGTAGTACGTAGCCCCTGGTCCGGCACGTGGAACGAGCCCATCTGGCCCGACGATTGGGTACCAATCGAGCACGTCCGCGCCGATCAGGTCCTCCTCGTACTCGTCATAGTCCAGGGTCACGACACCGACGCGGGTCAAATAGTTCATAGGCGTGCCGCTGCAACATCTGATGTGCCACAACTCTCGGCCTCCAACGTTTTACTTCATCACAAAATACTCCTCTACTAGGCCGAAGGGGCGGGCCGCGACAGCTGGAGCCGCCACGCCATCTTCAACCACGAAGCGCCCGCCGCTTGCGGACGGCGGCAGTCTGCTGACGGCCAAGGACGGTGACGTCGTCTGGGTGCTCCAGTACTGGTCCCTGATGTGGCGCGTCTCTTCTTGTACTGACCGTGGAAACCTTCCGCCGCAAGCAAGCTGCGCAAGGGATGGCCGGAGCCAATTGCAAGCCAACAGCCACTCGTGACGAAGAGCGACAGCGCGATGCAGGCCTACTCGAGCGGGTTCGCGCGCTCGTGAATTATCTCTTTATACTGGGTGGGCTCCGCAGGCGGGCAGTTGCACTGCACCTCTGGTGCACTCACTGGACAGGGCGGCGATCGCTGGGCCCGGAGGAGAAGACTGTTGGAGATTCCCATGGCAAGTTCGGGAAGCGAGCTCCGTACGAACTGCATAGGCTGGGGCCTGCTTGAGCCTTGAGGATGACGGAACGTTCGTCCCCGTGCGGCCAGCTGCGACACTAGCGCGCGTGTGTGTGTGTGTGTATATGTATATGTATACATATATATACATATATACGTATATGCGCATATATTTATATATTCACATACACATATATATATATATATATATATATATGCTTTCATCTTTACAGATTGCACACCATCGACCAAACAGCAACTATTGCACAACATATATTGCAGAAGGAATATTTCACCACATAGATGGCAACACCTAGATTGCACTACAGGTGTTGCGCCGCATAGATTGTACCACACATGTATTGCTCCACGCGGATTGCATACCATAGCTATTTAGAAACAAACTGCCTTGGGTCCACGCTGGCTACTATTTCAGCTTGCGCCGCTCCGAGACGGCCCAAGGAGACCCCCAAAACGCCCCAGGACGGCCCAGGAGGCAACCAGGAGCCCAAGAGTGTCCCCAAGACGGCCCAAGAGGCCCTCAAGCCGCCCTCACAGGCACCCGAGATCCTGAGATCCGACGTTGCGAACAAAAGTGCAACATCGTAGAAGATCATGCCCGGAGCCCTGGACCACATATTTCCGAGTAGGCATCTCAAGAGACCCTCATATGCATCCAAGAGGCCTCTGAACCACAGCCCCAGCACGGCAGCGGGATGGGCCGAAGGTCATCAAACCTGGGCTGGCACGGGAACGGAAAGAGCGCTGCAGGAACTTGCCCGAGATAGCTCATGGCCCCCTTCGCTCTTGGGGACCTTTGTGTTCAGAGCTTGGTACGTCATCGCTCTTCGTTGGGAGCCCTGAAGTTCAGATACTTTTCCGTTGCCGCTCGCTCTTGGGAGCCTTGCTGTGCAGAGCTGTTCACATCACCGCGCTCTAGGGAGCCTTGGTGTCAAGAGCTTGTTGCGTCACCGCTCGCTGTTGGGAGCCATGATGTGACTTGGCATCTCTGGCCTTTGGCCGTCTTGGGGCTCGCTTGGGAGCCTCTGGGGGCTCTTGGGGCTGTCTTGGGGCCCTATTGGGCTGTTTTGGGACCCTCTTGGGCTGTCTTGGGCCCTCTTGGACCGTTCTCGGGCCCTTTGCGGGGCCTCGTGGGCCGTCTGGGGACTATCTTTGGAGCCTCTTGGGCCGTTTTGGACCGATCTTGGCCCGACGAGGCGAGAACCCTGACAACTATCAATGATGTTTGCCTCTTTGGGCCCTCTTGGGAAGCCTCTTGAAGGCCTCTTCGGGCGTCTCGTTGCCCTCTTGGGCAGTCGTGGAGGCCTTCGGCCGTCTTCGAGCTTTCCTTGGGGCCTCTTGGGGCCCTGTTTGGGGGCCGCTTGGGGCCTCTGGGGGACCTGTTGGAGTCTCGGGTACCCCGGGCCGATGGCCCGAAAAGTCCGTTCGGGTACCCCGGCTGGGCCCCCTCTTGGAGCCGTCTTTGGGGCCTCTCGGGCGACCTTGGGGCCGTATTGGGGCCTCCTGGGGCCGTTTTGGGGGCCTCCTCGGCCGTCTTGGGCCGATCTTGGGGGCCTCTTGGACCGTCTTGGAGCGTCGGGAAGCCGAAAAGACCAACACCCCCCCACACCTTCAGAAACCACACACGCACACACACACACACACACACACACACACACACACACACACACACACACACACACACACCCACCCACACACACCCACACACACCCACACACACACACACACCCACACACACCCACACACACCCACACACACCCACACACACCCACACACACCCACACACACACCCACACACCCACACACCCACACACCCACACACCCACACACACACACACACACACACACACACACACACACGCGCACACACACACAAATCAATGATGTTTGCATCTGTGGGCCGTCTTGGGAGGCCGCTTCGGGCGTCTTGGATGCCTTTTGGATTGTATTGGAGGTCTCTCGGGCTGTCTTGGAAACGTTTTGGGCGAGGTTGGAGGCCTCTGGATCCCTCTGGAGCCGTCTTGGAGGCCATTCTTGAACCGTCTTGGCCTACCTTGCGGCCGCTGGAGGCCTCGCGGGAGGAACCTTGCGCCATCACACCTGGGCCTCAAGCTGCCGCCCCGCTCGAACTCCCCCCGAGTGCTTGTCCCAGCCAACGGATCGCACGCTGCGCGCACTCTCCGTCATCTGGGCGTTCGGCTGCCAGCCCCTTCGAAATCCCCCAAGTCTCCCCCCTGCCCAACAGATCGCACGCGAACCACGCCTTCCGCTGTCCGCCGCCCCCAGGAGTGCGCAGCGTGCCAAGCGGCTGGCAACCATGTTGGATCCTGTCTAAACAACACCCCTAGCCGGGCGGCCACCCGGAAAAGGTTGGAGGCAAGGGTTTTCCTCCCGCAATGGCCCCAATAAAGCCTCCAACATGGTGGAGATGGCCCAACAAACAACCAAGATGGCCCCAAGATAGCCCATGGTTCCAAGATGGCTCCAGCACGGCCCAAGATGCATCTAAGGTTGCCTGAGATGGCCTCAAGCTGGCCCCAAACGGCCCAACGAGCCCCCCCAGAGGCCCCTAAGACGGCCCAAGATCCCAAGATGCCTCCAAGAGGCCCTCAAGGAAGGCCCGGCGAGGCCAACATTTTTCCATGTCCTTAGATTGCTGCACGATTATGGCATTTGCTTCAAAACGGCCTTTCGACAGCCCACAACGACACAAGAGGCCCCTATATATTGGCCCAAGATAGCCCAAGGCAAGAGGTCTCCAAGATGGCCCCAAGAGAGCCCAAGAGGCTCCCAAGATGGCCTCCAAACCGCCCTCAGAGAGCCCAGCGACTGCCCAGAGAGGCTCCCACAGCGGCTCCCAACTGCGTCATACGTGCCAGGAACGCCGCAAGACGGCCAAAGACGCCCCCGAGAAGCCTGAAGCTACCAAGGTCTCTTCCTCCTCCTCATCATCCTCCTCTTCCTCCCCCGTGTTCCCCGAAGGGCTTCCGCAACGGCCGGGGGAGCACATGGTCCAATAGCGTGGCCAAGCTTTGCCTCAACGTTTGGCCACATAAGCGTATGTCTTTTAAAAAAGGGCGGCGGTGCTGCGCCGTAAGCGTCTTCGATCCGCCACCCCCTGGTGATTCATGACAGGGGTGCCTGGCGCGCTAGACGCCTGGTGGTTTTTGGATGTTTTCTAAAGAACTGCCAGTGGGGTCTCGAACCGACCCGCAGGAATCCCCCAGGAGCATCACAGCAGGTCACAATAATTACACAAGAAGTTCCCAAGAGGTCTCTTCATCCTTCTCCTCATCCTCCCTTTTCCTCCCACTCATCCTCCTTCTCTTCCTCCCCCACGTGTTCCCCGAACGGCTTCCACAAGGGAACGCATGGTCGAATAGCGTGGCCAAGATGTGCCCAACCGCTTGGCCACAGAGGCGTATCCTAAAAGGAAGGGGGCGGCGGTGGTTCGCCGCAAGCGCCTTCGATAGCTCAAGAAATGGATGATCTTACCATCTTTCATCAAACTTTCAAGCGCTTCCCTCTCAGCAAAGCCGTTCTGGTCCTCGTCTGCTAGCGAGAGCAAGTTCTCTAGCTCCTTCGCGTGCTCCCGCTCCTGGTGGATCCGTTCCTCGGCCAACTGGAGAGCACCTGGCTGCGAAATCTTCATCGCCCTGTCGACGAAGCAACTTGTTACGATATTAAGCAGCGACAGCTGCAAAAACGCAATGAAAAACAGGAAGACGTCAGACACCAACCCGCCCATGGCGTTCAGAGCAAAATAAACATCCCCCCAATCCGAGCCACCGAACGCGGCCATGAACAGCGATCTCATAGAAATGCCAATCGAGCCGAAATACTCATGGAGGGCTGCCACATGCTTGTTTTGAACGTCTCCGATGTCTGTGCTACCGATCACCTGCAAGTAGTGCAAGTGATCTGCCACACTCGACGTGAAGTACATGGAGAAGGTCAAGAACACTGTCGCGAACAAAACGAAACTCCAGAACAGGTACATGATGGACCCGAGGATCATGTTAAAGATCAAGCGAAGCTCTGTGAAGACTTTGATGACACGCATGACGCGCAAGATCCTGGCCGCCTTCAAGAGGCGGAACATCCGGACACAGGCTGCCGACTGGCTGACACCGTGAATTGTGTCGAGACGTAGGCTGTGCACGATGAGCTGGAGCGCGCCCTGCAGGATGAGAAGAGCGTCCAGCCAATTCCACGCCGCGTCCTGATTCCAGAAATAGAACCAGCGGTGAACGGCCAGCTTGCACGCAGCCTCGATACTGAACACAACCAGAAAAAACGCGTCCGCAATGGCCCTCCACTCTTCTCGGCGTTCATTGATCATGATACCATTTTTGGAATTGTCGATGTCCTCGTTAGTGAAGTAGATCATTGCCCCTGCATTGGCCGCAACCGCAAGGGCGAACAACGCATGGAAACGGTTGCTGGCGACGCACTGTGCGAAGGCACCCTGCCGAGGTGGCTCTTCCAGCATCCAGAAGTCCTCCAGCGTGTGGAAGCAGCTTGCCCACCGATTGCCCATCTGGGAGTATCCGCGAAACTCGCGGGAGGCCGGCTCCTTCAGGAGCGGGTATCGCTCGGACTGTATTCTCCCCAACTCCGCCGCGCCGCTATGTTCGGGGGTTGCTACAGGCGTGCCCGTCCCCGAGTGTCCCCCTGGGCCCTGCAGGCCATCTCTGGCGGCGCGCACCTAAGGTGGGAAGGCTCCTTAGGAGGCTGCTTCTTAGAGGACGCCAGCCATACATGTATAGACAAGGCCAACGCCTTCTACGAAGCGGGGGTGCTTCTAAGAAGCCTTCCCCCCTCCCCCTACAGGGGAGGCTGCTCCACAAGAAACCTTCCACAAGAAACCCAACCCTGAGACCCCAGCAAAACGAAGCCCAAGAAAAACCCAGGGCACCCTGGAGGCCGGCAGAGTGCTCCCTCCTTCGCGTGGGTCTCCGCTGCAAGTGCCCCCCTCTGCGCGTGGCCAACGACCGCGCCTCCCTGGACACGCTGGGGACAGTCGGGTCGGGCGAAAGGGGGGGATAGCAAAGGGGGGGGTTGAGAATCAGCTCACGTGGCTGATTTTCCCGGCGCCGCCCGGCACCGGAGGCGGCTACGTACCCAGACCCCCGACGTCATGATTTTTTCATGACGCGACCCCCAGAGGTCTGGACCCCTTCCCCGGGACCGGCTTTTCATCCCGAGTCGTTTTTTGACGGTCCTGAGGGCCGGTAAGGGTCCCCAGAGGCCGAAAATAGCGAACAACCTGCCGTCGTGATTTTTTCATGACTCGAGGGGGTCTGGGTATCGAGGAATGGGCCCCTCGGCGAGGCCGAAATCAGCTGCATGCGGCAAATTTCGTAACCCCCCCTTTCCCAATCCCCCCCTTTCGGGGAGACGTAAGACCAGGGTACGGGGGACTCGGGTTGGCCCGACGAGGTCGTCAAAAAAATGACGAGGCCGAGCCTGCATGTTGACAAGGCCTCCCGCTGCAGACATCCAACGAAACTCCTCCTCGTCAAAATCCGAGGCGCGGTCGTCAAAAAACGATGGCGAACCCGAGTCCTGGCAAACCCGGGTCTTACGCTCCCCCGACCCTTTCGTCCGGCCCGGGACAGGCCCGGGCCACGGACACACACGGCCCGGCAGCAACCCCGAGATGCACACCCGCGAGGCTCGGCGCCGCGGCCCCGCCCCCGCGCTCGGCGCTCGGCCCGCGCGGTGCCGCGCGCGGCCCCCTCGGCGAGCCGTGCGGCGAGGCGCACCCGGTGGCCCCGGCGGCGTGCAGCTCGGCCCTGATCACCTTGTGAAGGGGCCCTGGGACACACACACACACACACACACACGCACACGCACACACACACACACGCACGCACACACACACACACACGCACACACACACACACACACACACACACACACACAAATAGACACAATCCACAGGATTTTCCCCACATCTTCCCAGATGCTCTGGGTTTCTGTCTCCCCCCCCCCCACTTCCCCTATGTTCCCACACCTTCGGTGGAATCGACGATTCATTGTGTCTCTCTGTGGTTTTTCCCGTCCTGACACCTGCCGGACGTCCGCGCGGAGGAGAAACACACAGACACCATGAATCGTCGATTCCCAGGAAGATATGGGAAGATATGGGACATGGGGGGGGGGGATGACAGAGAAACCCAGACAAGATTGGAATATATATATATACATATATATATATATAGGGGGGGGGGATCCTGCTACTTGTGTGTATTCGTTCGCGCGTGTGCCTCAGAGCCCCTCCGCACCTGCCGGACGTCCGCGCGGAGGAGCGAGCGCAGCTCGTCGACCGAGACGCTCGCGACGAGGCGCGGCCGCTGCGGCGTCGACGCGTCGAGCCACGCCGCCATCGGCTGTTTCTCGGCGCTCCGCCCGCGGGCCGCGGCCTCGCTCCCCTGCAGGAAGGGCGCGGCGCCGGCAGCTCGCCCCCGCGCCGAGCTGCGGGGGGAGCCAAAGGGTACAACGACGCGAAGATCGGGGCAAAATCGGATCGGGATAGCTCGAGATCTCTGAGAATCGGCGGGTTTGGAGGATGGATTGGGCGCCGCGGCCGCTCCAGAGCGTTCCGGAAGGCTCTGGGAGCGCTCCAGAACGCTCTGGAGCGATTTATCCCGATCCTAGCCCTGTTTTGAAGGGGGGGATGTCAAATGGTATAGTGGAAGGGGCCTTGGGACACACAAATAAACACACACACAAATAAAGTGATCCCCCTATTTTCCCATATGTTCGGGGTTTCTGTTTCCCCCCCCCACTTCCCATGTTTTCCTCTATTGAGGGGGGAATCGACGATGAGTTGTGTCTGTGTTTTTTGTTCCCTCCTGAATGGTAGAGAGTCAGCTCGGCTACACGCAAAAGTGACCCTGGGCAAGAGTGACCTTTGGTGCGCGGCTTCTTGGGGGCCGCCTGGGGGCCAAATCTGGGCGCGCAACCAGCTGCTACTGCTTCGTTTTCGGCCATCTGGGGACCCATCTGTGCCCACACCAATCGGGTCGGGCGAAAGGGGGGGATAGCAAAGGGGGTTTGAGAATCAGCTCACGTGGCTGATTTTCCCGGCGCCTCCCGGCGCCGGGAGGCGCCCATGTATCGAGGAATGGGCCCCTCGGTGAGGCCGAAACCAGCTGCATGCAGCAAATTTCGTAACCCCCCCTTTCCCAATCCCCCCCTTTCGCCCGGCCCGAACCAAAGGTCACTCTGGCGAAAGGTCACTCTTACGCCTAGTCGATCAGCTCACGTAGCTGATTTTCCCAGCGCCTCCCGGCGCCGGGAGGCGCCCATGCATTGAGGAATGGGCCCGGCGGTGGGGCCGGAGCCAGCTGCGTGCGGCGGATTTCAGACCGCCCCCTTCCCTATCCCCATTCGGCCCGAGAGATGGACGGCCGGGCCGGACTGGCCACGGGCCAGCGAATCGACGCCGGGAACTCACATTTCCAGCATGCGACACGCGCCCAGGTGGCCCCAGGGTCCCGTCTAGGGGGCCCTCGCGAGAGTCGCTTGGGCCCTCTGGAGGGCCTCCAGGATTGGTCCAACAGCCCGCACGTTCAAACACGACTCGAAGAGCGTGTCCGGTTTGGAGAGGGCCGTAGATTGACTTGCGCTTGGTTTCGAAGGAGATATAGGATTAAGTCGGGCCTGTCCCCCTACAGGTAGATTTTCGACGAAAAATAACAAATACTCAAAAAGATTCAAAAGATGCCCAAAAATAATCAAACAATAGTCCCCATATTATTTTTGACCATTTTTGACTTTTTCCCCTGTAGAGGGACAGGCCCGACTTGAGCGCAGCCAACAGGCGTCTGGCGCGCGCGCGCATGTGTGACGTGTTTTCACGTGGTCAGGCGCGAATGGGGATATCCAACATGCGGTTGGCAGATTCGTCAAACGTGCCAATACCAGGAGGTGGCGGAGACAGATTCGTCCCATCGAGGCGAGGCGCTGAGGCGACGTCTCAGTACCGCCACGGGAGGGTGACCAGCTGACCAACTAAGGTCTCTCCGCGATGCGTTGATCCATCGCCTTGGCGAGTCATGCATTGCTGCCTGTGCTCGTTCTGCAGGCGGGGGTGCTGTATCAATGCATGGTCCACTGAAGAACGCATGCAAAGACATGCGCGGAGGGGGGATCCCACATGCGTCTGGCGCGTGCGCATTCGGGACCTGTTGTCGCGTGTGCAGGCGCGAAGGGTGGATATCCATCATGTGATCAACGGAATGCCCGCACGCAGGACTACAAGCCGGTCGGAAGAAGTGGGTAGAAACATGAAGTAGGAAGGCGTTGAAAATAGAATGAGTTTCCGTCCGCCCCCTAAAGAGAACGGAAGAGGTGACGCCACTCGACCAGTAAAGTAGGAAAGCGCTTCAGGTAGATTGGAATGTGGGAATCCAGAACTACCTACCTTCAACGACCGAGGGTACGAGCGCGGAGGGGGGTATCCAGCACGCGTCTGGCGCGTGCAAACGTGGGGCATGTCTCCACGCGAGCAGGCGCGAAGGGGGGATAGCCTTAGGTCGGGCCTGTCCCTCTACAGGGTGATTTTGGAGGAAAAATAAGAAAGACTCAAAACATGTTCAAAAATGTTCAAACATGGTCAAAACATCGTCCCCTGACTATTTTCCGACTATCTTGGAATTTTCCTCCTGTAAAGGACAGGCCCGACTTAAGGGTAGCCAACATGTGGAAAGCGACTCCCTCGCAGGTGCGGCAGGTTGGTGCCCTGCCGACCCCGGCGATGGGTCCTGACACCGCGGGGATCGTTCGACCTTGAACGCTCGGCCGTTTACGGAGCGCTGGATCGCTCAACGAGGGGCCGATCCTGGGTCTCCGGCGGTTGGCGGTGCGCATACGGAGGTGGAGGGAGGGGGGAGAGCTTCTTAGGAGGCTCCTTCTTAGAAGGCGCTGGCCTTACATCTATAGATAAGGCCCGCGCCTTCTAAGAAGCAGGGGTGCTTCTCAGAAGCCCTCCCCCCTCCCCCCACCCCCCTCTGCGCGTGGCTGAGGCGGCGTTCAACCTTGGACGGCGGCGGAAGGGTTGCCACCGGTCGACACGACGCGAATGGTGGATGCGCACGTGGGACGTGCTTCCTCCCCCGCGCACGTGCTGTTGAGTGGGAAGGCCCTGCCGACAATGTGCTCTATCGCCGCGTGCACTCGCACGCACGTGAAATGGAGGAGGAGGAGGAGGAGGAGGAGGAAGAGGGAGGGGGAGAGCGGTACTCCACATGCGTCTGGTGCGTGCGCATTCCAGAGGGGGAGGAAGGATAAAGGGCCCAGGGACACACAAACAAATAGACACACCTCCCAGCAGACCCCATATTTGCCATATCCTCCAGAGGCCCGCCTCCCCCCCCCACTTCTCAGATGTGCTACGACTCCCTGGGATTCGGCGCCGATTTCTGTCTGTGCATCTGTCCCTCCTCCTCCTCCGCCCTCCTCCCTCCTCCCTCCTCCTCCTCCTCCTCCTCCTCATCCTCCTCCTCTACTCCGCATCCCCCTTCTCCTCCTCCTCCTCCTTCTCCTCCTCCTCCTTCTCCTCCTCCTCCTCCTCCTCCTCCTTTCCTCCCGGCGAGGAGGAGCGAGCCGAGGGGAGGGAGGTGGAGCGAGGCCGCGGCAGGCGAGGGGGCAGGCTGGGGAGGCGGCCGCCGCCGAGCCGCCGCCTGCCGCTGGACCGCGACTGGCGGCGGGGGGACTTCCGCGGGCTCTTCGCGTTGGACATGGACATCCTCGCGTGCGAGGGGGTTCTGACGAACCAACAACACACATCCATACCCGACGCCGACGACGAGGCGCTGCCGACGCCGACGCCGACAACGAGGCGCTGCCGACGTTGCCGCCGCAGCCGACGCCGACGACGTCGACGATACCGACAACATCGCCGACGACGCCGACGCCGACAATGCCGACAACGAGAACGCCGCCGCCGACGACGACGACAGCCGGACACTGTCTTGGACCTGTGGCCCTTCCCCCCAGAACCATAGTTTTTGACGAACCAACAACACACACCCATACCCATAGGGGGATCAGAGAGGGCTATGGGTGCGTGTTGTCGGATGGGGGTCCCCGCTCGAACGGGAGCGTTCCCCAGGGTCCGACAACCCGCACCCATACCCATAGCCAGTCCTCCTCCCAACGACCCCCCTATGGGTATGGGTAAGTGTTGTTCGTTCGTCAGGTTCGCCGGGGGGGATAAGCAGTGCAGCCCTTCGTGGGCCCGGGAAACTGCAGGGCCGTTTCTTCACCGTTTCCGCAAAAGTGTCCCTTGAAAATGGAAACGGCAACAAAAACGGCGACCAGAAACGGCAACAAAAACGGCTCTGGGAGTGGAGCCGGAGCAGGAACCCGTAAAAGAACTGCGACGGAACCGATGAAACAAATGCAACGGAACCGGCAAAAAACGGCAAAACGGAACCTGTAAAAACGGCCCTGTCGTTTCCAGGGCCCACTAAACTGCAGCCACCCCGTATAATTGTTATGTTGCTCCCATCGTACTTATTCAGGGCCACGTCCCAGAAATAGTTTCGGGCACTCGGAAAAGTGTCGAAAGAGTGTCGAACAAGTGTCGGGCGAATGTCTCCCAGGGCCCGACACGTGAAAACCTCGGAGCTTCGGTACTTTCCGGGTGCTCGAAATTCTTTCTGATGATCAAGGAAAGAAGGTTGGAACATCATAACCGTATAATAAGGATGCGCGGTGAAGATGCAAGGGCCTTTGAGGGCCATGTTCGTGTTATCTCGAACGAGGTTGGCCAGCGAAAGTCGCTGAGGATGGGTCGATGGAGGAAGGATGCAAGGATACCCTTGGGAAGGTTCCCCATCCTAGCTATGCGGTTTGACTGTAACAGTACGGAATCGCAATCAGCACACGGACACTGTGCCGCAGCCTTTGGGAGGTGTGGGACGCAGGGACATACTAATACTGTATGTCCTCAATGGAGGCGCGCGTCTGAACCGGACATATAGTATGCCCGTATTGTCGTATATCGTTTCCCGAGCGGTGCGGCCAGACGCCCGCCACGACGCATATACTATACTATCAAATTTCTCGGCGCGCGCGTCGCCCCAGGGGGGGGCGACGCACTTGGGGTGACGCCAGGAGCGGGCGGGGGGAATAAAGCAGTAGTAGCAGTAGGGAATCGCAATCCGCACGCCGACATGGTCCCACAGCTTTTTGGGAGCAGGTGGCGTTCATCGCGCCCTAGGCCCCCTCTTTGCGAGGGCTAAGCGGGGCCTGCCAACAACCAGAGATCAGCAGAGGTGGAAAACGCGGGATTGCCCATCATCCGGACGTGGGGGGGGATTGCTCATTCCTGTTCTAATTATACTGACCGCGGGGATCCTGGTCCAGCCAGGCCGCAAATCAAACAATCAACTCCCGTCGGGGAAGACACCGCCCGACTTTAGGGGCAGGCACCTCAGGAGCCGCGACAGAACCTCCTTCCCCACCTTCGAAGGATATGGACAGTGGGCGGGGGCGAGGGGGAGGAGGAGGATGAGGAGAAGGAGGAGGAGGAGGAGGATGAGCAGGAGGAGGAGAAGGGTGATGCGGCGTAGAGGGGGAGGAGGAGGAGGAGGGAGGAGGAGGAGCGAGGAGGAGGAGGAGAGGGGGGGACCAGGGAGACAGGAGAGAGGAGGGAGGATGGGACATGAGGGGGGGGAGGGTAGGGAAGTGGAGGGAGGGGGGAGGAGAGGAAGAGGAGGGGGCAAGAGGGAGGGAGGGTAGGGATGAGGAGGAGGGGGAGGAGGGATCCCTCCCTCCCTCTTTGTTGGTCTCTCTCTCTCTCTGTGTATGTAAGTATCTCTCTCTCCCACTGGTATATTTAGACATGCGTATATGTATACATATAAATATATATGTAAGTGTTATCATACGCACGTTCCCGAAGGAATTGAACTCAGAGACAACCGATTGAAACCTGCCCCATTTCGTGCCGTCTCGCCCGGGGCATCCTGACAACTCCGAATGACGCACCCTTCACGCAGATCGCGGCGTCATGGTCTAACACGGGCCATGGATTCACAACGGTGCACCCTCAAACCTTCGAAACACAATGGATGTCAATGATGTTGGACGTCATCCTTGATACAAAACGGCCGCTTCGCCGGAGAACCCCGACGTGATTGAAACCTGACAGATTCAAACATGTCTTAAAATATTCAGAGAGCCACTCTCGCTCGAGGCCCCCCCCGCCACTCCCTCACAACAACAAGAAACACCATGCGCACGCACTTCGTCATGTTAAACATGTTGTCCCGAGAAAGCGGTGCAACGGAAAAACATCACGACGTGCACTGCGCACGCGCGCGTCGTCGCGCGCGCATCCCGGCACCCTTCAAGAACCGATGGTTTCGTACAAATTCGAGTTCGAGTGCCCCGAAATCAAAATAAAACAAGTGGTTTCGCAACCGGCATTTTCAACAAGACAAATGCGCTCGCGCTTTTGTAACTTCTAAACACCATCGGCTTTTCCACATGTTCACCAATTACGACCAAGCGCGCCCCCCACGCGCGCATGTCGAAATCGTTGAAATAACTACCCTTGCGAACGTGCTGCCGCAATATTCCTCTTACGTGGAATGAAGTAGAACGCAATACACGCGCCTGCGTCGTCGCTCGCGCTGTTGCGAATCCTCACGAACAGCCACAGGTTGCTTTAGCATGTTTTATCACATGCTACCAAACGTGTTTTTTCGCGCGCGCGCATGTAGGAATCATTCGCGCCCCCTTGAGAGCGAGCTGGGGAGGGGACGACGCCTGTCACACAACACCATGCGGGCCAATCGCGCGCGTTGACCGCGCGCGCATGTCGAACTCCTTCCAACAAAACTTTCATCACAGACGCAAGGACACCATCAGTGTCATCGGCGTGGTCAGCATCAGCGCCGACATTGCCCTGGTCGCCGTCATTACCATCATCGTCGCCAGCATCGTTACTATCATCATCGTGTCTGCCGAAGCCGACGTCGCCACGATACCGCGCCCGCCGCCCGAATCACCGACTCGTACTGGTGTGCCCACGAATCAGCGCAGCCTGCGACACACTTTTGAAATTCCCAGCTGTCAGCGCCACCGCAACGGCGCCGGTCGCGCCAGACTAGCTGGCCGCTCTGCGCGCGAGCCTGCGCGCGCTAGCGCGGCGGCAGCGGTGCACATGCCGAGGCCAAGCAGTCCTTGCAATCGCCGCCGCATCGGTTTCGCAATCCAAGTTGTGGGTGGTGAGTGGGTGGGATGATTGCGGGAGCATGGGCGGAGGTCACGCGCGAGGAAAATCAGAACCTTTTTTTTTCAGAAGGAAATAAACTCTACGCCCACTTCGCATTGCAATTTGCACTGCCCCATTGTCCATCATAAATTTAAACCCGTACCATCCCAGCCGAGCTGGTATCGACAGCCCCCGCTATTCCCCACCAGCAAAAAGTATGCGCGCGCACTCGTTTATCCAAAACTATATGTTTTCAGCATTCTTAACAGGAAAACAAAAACATGACGAAGTGCACACGCGCGCGCCGTCGCGCGCGCAAGCCGATATCTTTCACAAACGTTTGGTTGCGTGTGGATGTCGAAACCGAGCGTGGCGATTTCAATCTCGAGCGTCCAGAAAGCCTCTTTTATATATAAAAAACATGGTCAAGCCTGCGGTCGCGCTTTTGCTACCTCGCTAAACAAAAAACCATCGACTTGTCAACTGCTTCATGGAATTCTACCAAACGGGCCTCTCGCACCGCGTGCCGAAATCATTTGAATGCCCTTGCGTTCGTGCTGAAAGGGGCACGAACCGTGTCAAATACGACCATGCGGGTCACTCTCGCGCGTCGGCCGCGCGCGCATGTCGAACTCCTTCCAGAGCCTTCATCACCGACGCGAGGACGCCGTCATCGTCGTCGGCTTGACCAGCACCGGCGCCGCCACTGGACGCGCCGTCGTCGTTGCCAACGTCGTCATCAACATCGCTACTGTCATCGTTGTGTCTACCGTTGCCGACGTTGCCATGATGCCGCGTTCGCGTCGGTCGCGCCAAATTAGCTGGCCGCTGCGCGCGCGAGCATGCGCGGGCAAGCGCGACCGCGGAGATGCACCAGCCAACGCCAAGCATTCATGGCAATCGTTTCCGCATGGGTTCTGCAGACAGAATTGCGGGTAGGAGGGCGGGATGAAGTGAAACTGACAACTTCAAGTTCGGCAGGGTTAATTGCACCGCGCGGATTGCACCGCTGAGATTGCACCAAAAAGCTAGCAACGCACGTGATACACCGCATAGGTCGCATTGCGTTGCGTGCTAGAACGCAACGATTCGGGCCCAGGATGCCTAGAGGGCAGATGGGAGGCAACGACACGGGGAAGGCCAGGACATAAGAGAGAAGGGATGTTCAGAAGTTGGCGGGCCGCAAAGACACTATCATTGCCATCGGCGTGGTCAGCATCGGCGCCGACACTGCCATGTTCTAAGAAGAAAACAATGTTCTTAGAACGGAAACCCGATGTGCTAAAATAAAACAGCCCCAGCCAGGAATGTTCTAAGAACATTTCGTGGGAACCGCAAAAGGTTCTTAGAACATTGTATGGTGGGGCTATGAGCGAGCCGGGGCGCTTCGCCACTGCTTGCAATTACCATCATCGCCACCGGCATGGCTGCTATCATCATCGTGTCTGCCGAAGCCGCTGTCGCCGCGATACCGCGCGCGCCCGGATCACCGACTCGCACTGGTGTGCCCACGAACCAGCGCAGACTGCGACACGCTCTGGAAGTCCCCAGCTGTCAGCGCCACCGCAGCGGCGCCGGCCGCGCCAGACTAGCTGGCCGCTCTGCGCGCAAGCCTGCGCGCGCTAGCGCGGCGGCAGCGATGTACGCGCCTATGCCACGCAGCCATCGCAATCGCCGCCGCATCGGTTTCGCAAACCCAATTGTGGGCGGTGAGTGGGTGGTATGATTGCGCGAGCATGGGCGGAGGTCACGCGCGAGGAAGTCAGATTTTTTAAATCAAAAAAGGCAAAAACATGAAGTATACTCTACCTCAATTTCGCATTACACTTTGCACGTGCTACTGCCCCATCGCCCATCCTAAATCTGAACCCGTACGATCCCAGCCTGGTTGGTATCGACGCACCCTGTCATTCCCCACCAACAAATACTATGCGCGCGCACTCGTTTATCAAAAACTGCACGTTTTCAGCATCCCAGCATGAGAGAAAACAGAAAAATGGGGAAACAAATGGCGAAGTGCACACGCGCGCGCCGTCGAGCGCGCATGCCGCAATCTTTCGCAAACGTTCGGTTGCTTGTGGATGTCAAAACCGATCGTGGTGATTTCAATCTCGAGTGCCCCGAAAGCATTATAAACAGAACACATGGTCAAGCCTGCGCTCGAGCTCTTGCTGACTCATTAAACAAAAGCCATCGGCTTTTCAACTGCTTCATGGCATTCTACAAGACGGGCCCCTCGCACCGCATGCCGAGATTATTCCAAAGCCTTTGCGCTCGTGCTGCGAGGGGCGCGATCAGTCTCAAATGCTACCATGCGGGTCACTCTCGCGCGTCGGCCGCGCGCGCAGGTCGAACTCTTTCCAGAGCCTTCATCACCGACGCAAGGACGCCGTCATCGTCGTCGGCTTGATCAGCATCGGCGCCTTCACTGGCCGCGCCGTCGTCGTTGCCAACATCGTCCTCAGCATCGCTGCTGTCATCGTGTCTACCGTTGTCGACGTTGCCATGATGCCGCGTTCGCGTCGGTCGCGCCAAATTAGCTGGCCGCTGCGCGCGCGAGCATGCGCGGGCCAGCGCGGCCGCAGAGATGCACCAGCCAACGCCACGCACTCATGGCAGTCGTTTCCGCATGGGTTTTACAGACCAAATGCGGGTTGGAGGATGGGATGAGTGCGCGAGCAGTGAACCTGGCAACTTCAAGTTCGGCAGGGCTAACTGCGCCAGGCGGATTGCACCGCTGAGACTGCGCCAGAAAGCTTGCATCGCGCATAATACACCGCATAGGTCGCATTGCGTTGCGTGCTAGAACACAACGATTTGGGCCCAGGCTGCCGGGGGTAGATGAGCCCATAGCTGACGACGAGGGCAGATGCGAGGCAATGACAAGGGGAAGGCCAGAGCATGGGTAAAAGGGGGTGTTCAGAAGTTGGCGCGCCGAAGACGACTAGGAGTATGCGGCGTCGAAGTAGGAGAAATATCGCTTGAACCCTCGAGTGCAACGTCACGGTGATTTTAGGCGGCCCCCGGCCAACCGAGAAGTCCCGGACAGATCTGGATGTGCGTCGCATTTCGTCATTCAGCTCGCTGATTTGAACCGCAGCTCTCTCCTGGTACCTACCATCTCGATGTCGAGGTTCCAATGGGGCGGTGGGCTGCTTTGATGTTTTCAAGCGGCGGAAACTGAAAATTGCGACGCAACCGACAATTGCCTATTGTCCACTCGCGCCCTGGACAAGTCTTCGACCATCAGGGCGCCCCCCCCCCCCCCCTCATTGTCGTGCCCATCTGCGTCCGAGGGCCCCCCAAGGGATGCCTCCCGCACGATTATCTCTCTCGCCTGCCCAACCGCCATATGTATATTTGTGCACACACATTTGTATATATGCTTACATCGCCACTGGATGTTGCTCTGAAACGCGTTCTGCCGCGACCCGCGCGGGTCGCCTGGCCGCCATCAGCACCCGGGCGAAGGCGCATCGGTCCGCGCGACCACGCGAACAGCTGTCTTACCTGAAGGCCATGCTCGACATCGACCTGAGATGGGCCGCGCGTGGGCTTGAGCAGAGTCGGCGCGCCAGAACTCCAAGAGCGCGGCCGCGCCGTGCCATGGCACGAGGGGGGCGGGCCCCCAAGGAAACGCGCCCTGGGCCCCGGGGGCCCCCCCCCCTGGACTCAGCTATTGGCAGCCCAGGGGCGGGCGCGGGGGCGGCCCCGGGGGCCCGGCGGAGGCGGCTGCGGCGAAGCGACAATGGGCCAGGTCGAAGTCTCGCCCTGCCCCGCATTCCGACTGATCTCGGAATCGGGCGATCCGGAATCGGGCGACGCGCGAGAACGCGAGCCGCGCGGCGGGGGCCCCGAGGTGAAGTCGCCCAACCACGGCTTAAATCTCAGAGCGTTCGGGGCGACGCCCGAACGGGATTTCGACAAACAAGAAGCAGGGCCCCCTCGGGCCCATCATCGCGCGAACGACCGAACTAATTCCTCATATTGGAAGCGGGGGAGGGGGGGCAGGCCTCGGGTGGCCTGGTCCTGGAGCAGTCGGGCTTTCGTGGCGCCTCGCTCGCGGCGGCGCCCACGGGCGTTGCGCCGCTCGGTCTGCTGAGACCGCGCCTCAAGGAAAATGCAATTCATGCCGGCCCAAAACCACTGCCAGCGCATCGCGAGATTGAGAATTCACGCCAGAAGGGACCGCTGCCACATCGCCAGAACCGTTTGACAGCTCATCGGAAACGAATGTCGCAGAAGTCGCCCGGCCCTCGGCACCGCCAATCTTGCTGACAGCATGCGCGGGGGAAGGGTTCGGCGAACCAGAAGACGCTCCATCTGTTGCACTAGTGAGGAGGGTCACGCCAAGTACAAAAGACTCCACTGCAGTAGCCGAGAGGACCGCACCATGGGCCGAAGACTCCATTCTACTAACGGGACAAGTAGCAGAATACTCCATTCCAGCGTCGGTACCAGTAGCAGAAGACATGATTCCAGCCTCACGCCCAGAAACAGAAGCATTAACTTCTCACTAGAGTACCATCAGCAGAAGACTCCACGCCAGGATCCAGAGACCTGTTACACCTGCGCACACCTGCAGATGGCGTAAGTCCAAAAGATATGGAGACCAGCCTTCTGGCGTTGTTCGGGCTGGACCTGCAAGGCGCCCTTGAGAAAAGAGAAGTGGGAGCATCTCGTCCAAGACTGTCGCGCGAGCAATCGGCACGCGCACCAGTCGGCACAAGTGGTATCATATTCGCATCAACGGGCCCTCCGCGGACGGCATGCCCAATGCACAGCAATGGTGTTTTGTCCCCGCCGTCGCCAGTCGCATCCTCTCGAACTCGTTGAGCGCGAGCTGGAAGGCCCTCTCGCCGTTGCCCCCCGGCGCAACGACGACGCGGTGCTCCGCGCCCAGCTGCCCGATGCAGGCCGCGAAGCTCTCCTGCAACTGCGCGTCGCTCAACAAGATGGTCAGTTTGGCCGCCCCGTCCTTGTGCGCCGCGCTCGCGCGAAGCCCCTGGCCATCAGCGTGAGCGCCTCCTGGCCCGCGATGGCGTCCAGGCGTGCCCTGTGGCCCTCCCACGTCTGCTTGCTCCTGGCCCCAACATTGCCCCCCCCCCCCCCCCCACTTGGAGATTGCTGCGCATGCCGCCAGGAAGATCAGCGCGCACACCGGGCCAATCACTGCCTCTGGCGTCGGATTCTGGAGCGTGTGGGTCAGGCTCTTCCCGCGGAGGTCGGCTGCGAGCTGTGCGTGGGCCTTGCCCGCTTGCAAGGCGGCTCGAATCACTGGTGAGTCATCGCTCATCATGAAGGTCTGGAACTCTGCCGCCATAAAGTGACGAAGCTGGAACGCGTGCCCGAAGACAACTCAGACGAAAATGGGCATCAATTTCGCGATGAGCTGAGGTTCCGTCTGCGACGAGCGATCCAGAGCAGTAGGGTCGAAGCCGCAGAGTTGGCCGATCTCTGCGCGCACGTTGTCATGCTGGAGGCCTTCGCGAGCTTGCACGGCGCATGCTGCAACGACTGTGCAGGCTGTGGTGCCAGGGGAGCCTGGCTGCCGCGGGCGGCGCTGCGCGCGGCCTCCGCGCTAGCGGAACAACAACGCCCGCGACCCACGACGGCCGCGTCCGCGAACTCGCGAAGCCCCTGGCCCTCCGCGCCCCTCGGAGCGCGAACATATGCTGTGCAAGGTGCGAAAACGTGGCCAGTCAACTGTCGCCTCAACTCTCCCAGGGACTCGTGAGGGTCGTCCCTTGAGCAACAGTAAGCTGCAATGTTGCCGCCGTGCACAGAGGCCACCGTCAGGAAGGACAGAGGGGGGTGGAGCGACTCTGGGATCTTTGGAGGGTGCTGATACACCGTGGCAATCGAGCACTTCCTGTTCAGGACGGCGTTGGGAGTGTGCTCCTGACCGATCCTCCCAGTCCGAAAAGTCAGCTGGCAATCCACACGTTGATTCGTCACGGTGAACGAATGCACGATGGAACGATACGAATGACCACCAGCCCGAAAGAAATTTTATGAGCCAATACGGACCGTCGTGTTTTGGAAACTCAGCCACGATCGTTGCTATCCGTAAAATCACATACCCAAGGGTGAGGCAGAGGAAGGAGCTCCATTTCATCTGCGTCAGCTGGTGCAGGAGCGGGGGCATATTGTCCACGTGGGGGTGGGATCGCAACAATCTTGGCCGCGGCACGGAGGACACAAAGGTCCAGACGTATGAGCCGATCACGAACTTCATGGTCTTCCAAGAACGGCCGCATGTGGAACCTCATGGGGTCTGTTGTTGGGGCCTCGTGGACGAAGGAAGAAGAGGAGGAGGAGGACGAGGAGGAGGAGGAGAAGGATGAGGTGGAGGAGGAGGTGGAGGAGGAGGTGGAGGAGGAGGAGGAGGAGGAGGAGGAGGAGGATCCCCTCCCCCTGCAACCTATGGTGGTGGTGGTGGTGGTGGTGGTGGAAGGAGCCCGATCGCAGCGAGAAACCTCCAGGTCCCGCTGCCCTCCGGGTTCGCTCTTGTCTCCTTCTGCTTCTTCGCTCGCGCGGCGACCTCCGGGCGCGGTCGCGGCGGGCGCACGCCGGTCCTGCCGTTCAGCAGCGGGTTGGGCCGCCCCTTGGAGGACACGCGGGAACCTGGCGCGTTCACGCCCTCCTCCTCCTCCTCCTCTTCCTCCTCCTCCTCCTCCTCCTCTTCCTCCTCCTCCTCCTCCTGCGCCTCCTCCTCCTCCTCCTCCTCCTCCTCCTTCTCCTCCTCCTCCTCCTCCTCAGGCCGAACGGCGGGGGCGGGATGGGAAAGGGCGGGCAGAGCCCCCGAAAGGTCCTGAGGCTGCGGGGCGCGGTCCTGGCCCGGGGCGCTCCCCCAGCTCTGGGGGGGGGGCGTCCCGGGGCCTCCCATTAAGGGACGTCTGGGCCATGCGAGTGGAGCTGCGGGTTGGAGGTCGCTTTGGGGTGGGGTGGTGGGGGGGGGCAGCGTTGCTTCCAATGCCAGATCCTTATGCGCTCGACGGGCGCGCCTGATCCGTCAAGAGCAGTCCTTGAGACCCCCATCCGCGGGAAGCTCTGATCTTAGGCTTGCTCTGGCCGGCGATTGGGTTGCTCAGGTTTCCTGTTGCCCCCACGAGCATTGCCACCTTTCCCGTCACCCCAGAACGCACGAATCGTGCTCGCTGCCCCTCAGCGACCTTCAAGCTCCGGATGCCATCCTGGTCTCCCTGGAAACGTTTGGGCCACTCTGGGCCACGGCCACCTTCGGCAACGCTCGCAAGGAGTGGAGGGCAGGAGCCGTGGCGACCAGAAACGGCCGACTCCGATGCACAGCGGGAGCGCTCGGGGGACTGGCGCGCCCCGGCGCGGCCATTGGGGCGGAGAGGCGGCGCGTCAAGCGGGCGGAGCCCCCACGTCGCGTAGGGCCGGGCCGGCCAGCTCGTCTGATCACGTCGGGAAGCACGGAGCGCCAAGCAACATCTGCGTAATCAGCCAAGAGATCAAACCGATCCAACATGATCGGCCTGGGCTCCACCACCACCACCACCATAAGTTGGAGGGGGGAAGGAGGTGCAGGACGAGGAGGATGAGAACGACGAGGAAGAGGAGGAGGATGAGGAGGAAGAGGAGGAGGATGAGAAGGAGGTGGATGAGGAGGAGGAGGATCCCCTCCCCCTGCAACTTATGGTGGTGGTGGTGGTGGTGGTGGAAAACAGGCCTATCAAAACAGCAGCGGGAAGCCATTCTGCTGGGCTATGCAGACGCGGCGAGAGGGGGGGGGGGGGGGGCAGTGACGGAAAGGCGGGGGGGGGGGGGGGCGAGCGGAGCCCGGCAAGCGTACAGAGAGCGGGCGCAGCGGGGGCCCCCAGTGCAGCAGCGCGGCCAGAGCCAAACGTCCGCTCTCTTCTGAGGCTGTCAACGGGCCGTGACCCATCGGCTACCCGGACGAGCGATCCCGGGCAAGAGGGACCGTTGGTGCGCGGTTTGGGGGGAGCCGTGGGGGGGATCAACACACAAGCGCGCAAGACGCGACTATCGCACCGCGTTCGGCGATCGGAGGGCCCACATGGGCGCGCGCAAAAGGTCACGCCGGCGAAGGGTCATTCTTACATGTAGTCGAACCCACTGAGAAAGCACAGCCGGGCAGCAGAAACTCGAATACCACCTGGAGGGTGCGGTGCCCACTTGTTTGCACGACGCCTCAGTTTGTCCCGTCCCCCTACGCAACGAATCGCGTAAAGGTCTGTGAAGTCTAGAAGGTGTCGGAGGAGGGGTCCAGGTGCAAGCGGGCAGGTGGAACCGACTGGTGATTCTGTGGCCCAGAACGTCTTGTAAAACCGATCGCGCAGAGGGACAAGAGTTGACCAACTCGTGATTATGTTTCCCAGGGCGCCTGGCACAACTTTTGGCGCAACCTGCGGCGCAGTTTGTGCCCTGCCGTGTCGTGCGCTGCGCGAAGCGTGAAACAACTGTCCTACCCCGGCGGGAAACGGCTGTTGCCTCTGCGCCACAGCTGCTGACCTGGAGTGCCGGTGCAAAGTATGTCCTCTTGGCTGCAGGGAGGGGGGCACAGCGAGGGTGGCGGACCTTCCAGACCTCCGACGGCGTGATACTGTTCGCAATGTGGACCCCCAGAGATCTGCATCATTCATCTTTCCCTGATGCCTGTATCTCATCCCTTTGGGCGCCTGAAATGGGCACGGAAACAATGGGTACAATGCCCAACAACAAATATTGTCCCAAAACAACAGCGGCCGCTGTTGGGCAGGCGGCCTTCTGTCTCGAATGGACACAGGCCGCGGCGGCGTGGACACGAGTCCTGTTCAAAATGAACAAGATCCGCTGTTGGGCATTGTACCCATTCTTTCCGTGCCCATTTCGTTCGTGCAGAATCCCGAATCTTGGTTTTGATGATCCCGTGGCCTGGTAAGGCGCCCCCCCGGAAACCGAACATTCTCAGACACCTCGTCTTGATGGGATCACACTCAGAGGTCAGGGCTCCGAGAAGGCACGGGAAGCTGCCGAGGAAGAGCTGGGCCCACCGCGAAGAAATGCGCCCCGCGCTGAGCGTCTTTAAAGGGCCACCCCGCGGCCCCTTGTGCTCGCCGCTCGCAGCTGGCAGGAGCTGGGGCGGATGTGTTTCTTGATCCACAACAATCCCGCAAACCCCGACGGCACGTCTTTGTCGAGTCGACGGTCCCCAAAACTTACGGTACTTACGACGAAGGCAGGCTGAAGCGAAATCCGGAGAATCTCTGAGGGCTGGCGGGGCTGGATGGTGTGTCGGGCGCCGCCGTCGTTTATCAGCGCGCGCCGGAGCGTGCCGAGGGTTTTCAAGCACGCGCTGATACGATGTAATTACTGTCATTTGGAGTCCCGAAGCGGTGCGGTGACAGACCGTGCGGCGACCTCGAAATCCCCAAGGACCTCCTCGCACGGTCCGTCACCGCACGGCCTTGGGACCTCGGAGGCCCCAGCCGCCCGACCTGCCCTCGGAGACGGCCCGCGTCCAAAAGCCGTGCGGTGGCCCGAACAGCCCACGACCACGGGCGTGGCCACCACTCCTCGCTCCTCCTCCTCCTCCTCCTCCTGCTCCTCCTCCTCCTCCTCCTCCTCCTCCTCCCCCTCCTCCCCTCCTCCTCCTCCTCCTCCTCCTCCTCCTCCCTCCTCCTCCTCCTCCTCCTCCTCCTCCTCCTCCTCCTCGTCCTCCTGCTCCGCGCCGCGGCGGCGGCCCGGGCGCCGCGCTGTGCCGTGCAGGCGGGTGCCGTGCTGCTCTGCTCCGGGGGGCGAGCTGCGCTCGGAGGCAGAGCTCCGGGGGGCGATTGGCGCCTGCTAGCTGTGTTATCCTTCCTCCTCCTCCTCCTCCTCCTCCTCCTCCTCCTCCTCCTCCGCCTCCTCCTCCTCCTCCTCCTCCTCCTTTGAACCTGCCCAGCCCAGGGTGCTGGCTGGGCAAATGTGGGTTTTTGATGTCCGCGTCGAGTGCTGGAGGGTGTCCCCGTCCGACTCGGAGACCAGGGTCAGGGGCTTGCAGTGCTCGCTGGTTAAAGCTCGGGGAACTTCGACGCCCGGGGGGCCGCGACATGGGCAGCGCTTCGCGCCGAGGCGCGGGGGGGCCAGCCCCGGCGGAGCGGCACGCCAAGCAGAAGTGGCGAAGAGACTGACCGCCTCCGCCTCCCAGGCCTGGCCGAGTCGACCCCTTAGAAGCTGGGCGAGGGCTGGCAAATCCGTGGCCGCTCCAACGGTCTTCCCGGGAGGGACACAAGAAAACAGGCTCCCGGAATCGAGCTCGGCGCACCAAATAGTAGACGGGCTGCTTCGCAGAAGGAAAGACATCAATTTCCCGGAGCACCGTTTTCGCAACCACGGGTTTGCCAGCCTTCGCCCGGCTTCTGAACCCCGTTCCCAGGTTCGCCTCTTCTCTCGGGATCGTTGTAAGCTGGTCCTGGGGCGTAGAGGCTGCCTCCGGGCGCGGAGGACGGCGACCGACCTCTGGCATGGTCTGGCCCTGGCCGCCAGAGGTAATCATGGGAGCACCGAGCGGCCTGCAACACAGCAGCGCGGGACGAGGACCGCAGTGCAGTCCGGGAGCGCCACACGAAGCGACCGACGCCCAGAGCGGACGCGGCCATGGGAGGAGAGACAGCAGGGGTGGCAACGAAGAGGGTCCGCTCATCCTGGGTCATCCGTCTCCTTTCCCCTCTCCGCCTCCTCCTGCTTCCACTCCTCGCCCGCTGCACTTCCCTCCTCTGTCTCCCGGATCTTCTCATGCTCGGCCTCCGCTTCCTCATTGTTGCTGTCGCCTCTTCGTCGCCATCAATGAATGATCCTCCTCATCCGATGTTTCCTCCAACGTCTCCGGTATCATCCAAATCCATCCCTCCTCTGCCGCTCTCATTGCTCCCCCCTCCATTCTCCCCTCGCCATCACTATTCCCTTCCTCCGCCCCTCTCCCTTCCTCCGCCCTTCCTCCCTATCCATTCTCCCTTCCTCCGCCCTTCCTCCGCCCTTCCTCCTTATCCATGCTCTTCCCTTCCTCCGCCCTCTCCCTCGTCACTCCTTTATCTTACCCCCATCCATCAACAATTACTCGGTATGAATATTACTCTCCCTCTTCTCCTGATGACGGTTTGAAAGTGCTCGACCCCCCCCCCGCGTACTGCTTTTTACACACAGGTGTCCCCGGAATTGGGTTTTCGCCTGCATTTGTTTTCAAAATGCTGCTTTCGCTGAGGCGCCAGCCTCATTTTTGGGCCCCGCTCATTCCGAATCGTGCTCCCTCTGCAGCGCTGGCCTCATTTCCCTGCTTCCGCTCGTTCCGGATCGTGCTCCCGCTGCAGCGCTGGCCTCATTTCCGCGCTTCCGCTCGTTTCGACTCGTGCTCCCGCTGCAGCGCTGGCGTCATTTCCCGTGCCATGCCACGGCATGCAATGCAATGCTAGGTTGATGCTACGCTTTACAATGCATCGCGTACCCTTTCGGGATCATTGCCCTGCTCGACATCCGACCGTGCGAGTAGAGAGGGGGTCTACGCCATGGTTAGGGATGGGAGGGGTGGGGTGGGATGTCAGATATGACGCGAGCGCACCTAGCTCGTCAAACCCCCTCCCTTCCTCCGACCCTCGCTCCCACCCCATCATTCTCCCTGTCCTTCTCAATACCGCCACCCGACCCTCCTTCCCGTCCGCGATCCTCCGTTCTCATCCATTACGGTTCGACTGTTTGCCATCAGGCTCGAGATGCTTGGATCCGTTTCAGACGTTTGCTAAACTCCAGCTTCACATCAGAGACGTTTACGCCCCCTCCCCACCCGATCTAGTCTACGAGCACCCTGGGGCTGGAAGAGACGATGAATCTGGTCAGCTACGCCCTCAGCGCGGACGAGGAGGGGCAAGGAGCACGCCCTCAGGTCGTAGTGCTGCTAGACCTAGAACTACTGCGACCCGAGCCGGTCGTGAAGCTGCTCCGACCCGAGTAGCTCGAAGAAAACCTGCTCCGGGCTGAGCAGGTCGTAAAACGGCTCCGACCTGCGCGGATCGTGACATGGCCCCGACCTGTGCAGGACGTAAAACTTGGGCGCCCGAGTTATCCGGGGTAACTCGGGTCCGGGGTAACTCGGGTTCGGATTCCCGAAACACGAACCCGAGTTAGCCCTGACCCGAGTTACCCCTGATGATGTGGGGCTGTGGACGCTCGAAATATCCGGGGTAACTCGGGTCCGGGGCAACTCGGGTTCGGAAACCCGAAAAACGAACCCAAGTTATCCCTGACCCGAGTTACCCCTGATGATTCGGGGCTCTGAGAGCAGGTCGTAGCACTGCTCTGGGCCCGAGGGCTCCCGCGGCGCTGGGCGGCGCCAGGCGCCGACGGGGAGCCGCGGCGGCCTCCTCGGGGGCAGCAGCGGGCAGCGAGGAGCACCCCAGGGGCACGCGGCAGCAGGCTCCGCGGGGGGCCCGGGGGCGGCGGGGTCCCCGGGCCGCGGCGTGTCGTGCCGCAGAGGGTCGAACATCCCCAGCTGCGGGCACGATGGGTGTCCAGATCCTCATGTCGGGCATGCCCTCCTCCAGGCGGATTTCGGGGGACACAAAAACCTAGTCGAACATGTCTTGAAAATGATCAGACACAGTCAAAACATGGTCCCGAGGCCATGGTTTGACCATTTTTGAATATTCCTCCTGTAAAGGAGCATGCCCGACTTAAGATCTGCTTGGCAGAGGGTTTAGCGGATATGGGTAAATATCTAGCCTCTTGGGGCCAGATGTTTGTCCATATCTAGTGCGCCTCTGGATTCTGAGGAAGGGAACTCGAAACTCCAAGACGCAGCGGAGGGGAATATAAACCTTACCCGCACCAGCGTCCAGCGGAGACTGTGAGGAAACTAGACTTGGCGCAGGCGCCTGTGGGTGCGTTCGACGCTGAAGACTACACCTTCGCCTTGCAGCGGCGCGACGTTGTGGACCTCGTGCAGGACGATATCCTCATAGAACTGTGGCAGGCCATGTTCCCAGTGCTGATGCGTGCGGCCATGAAGAGCGCCTCGCGGACCTAAGCGCTGGAGGCGGCGACCTACCATCAAGTACACATGGACGCGTGCCTGGCGATGCGGGTGACGGACATATGTTTCGTAGAGTTAGGTCCGGCATGTCCTCCAACAGGCGGGCTTTGGACGACAAGTCAAACATAGTCAAACAGTACCCCACATAGTCAAACCATTGTCCCCAGACTACGCCTTGACCATTTTCAAATATTCCTCCTGTAGAGGGGCAAGCCCGACTGAAGCGTACAGGAGGCCAGCACGTTGCGACGAGAGCACTGAGATGCGATCCGCTACGAGGAGCGGGCCCCCGAGTCCGACAACCTCGGAGTTCCGCACCCTCACCTCCTGCTCGCGCTGGAGGGAGCGGTCGTGCAACCGGAAGAGAAGACAGGATCCGCCAAACCTGTTCGATGGGTCAGACTCGCCATGTAGGGTTGAGTCGGGCGTGTCCCCCTACAGGGGGATTTTCGATGAAAAATCCGCCGACCCTGTCGGCGTGTGGAAGAGGCTTCTCCGTCTGTTCCCTCTTCGTCGTCGTCGTCGTCGTCGTTCCTTCCCCTTTCCACACAGCGTCGTTGCTTCTACCCCTCTCCCAAGGCCTCCTCCTGAAGCGTGCCAGTCCAAAGCGAAATTGAGCAACGTCGTAATTGAGTCGAAGGGAAGCCCCTTCCCTTTGATCCCTTCCCCGCCCGGGGGGGGGGGGTCCCGGCGGGGGTCCCGGGTTTTTACGCCGCCCCCCCGGGAAATCCCGGAGCCCAAAAAAGCCCCAAGACGGGCCAAGAGTGCCCCAAGAGGCCCCCAAGACGATCCAAGAGGGCCCCGAATCGCCGAACGATCTGTCCAAGACGCCTTGACGGCCTCCAGACGGCCCAAGAGGCCTGCGAGACGCCCCAAGAGGCCTCCAGGACCGTTCCCACGAGAGCCCCAAGAGGCAAAAATCATGGATTTCCCATACGTTTTTCAAGAATTTTGGCGTTCTCGCCTCTTCCGCTTCCCCGCGCGCCAAGATGGCCCAAGAGGCCCCCAAGGTCGCCCCGAGACGGCCCAAGAGGCCTCCAAGAGAGTCCCCAAACGGCCCAAGAGTGCCCCAAGACGGCCCAAGACGCCTCCAAGACGGCACAAGAGGCCCCCAAGACGGTTCCAAGAGAGTGCCCAGACGGGGGACCCGAACGGACATTTCGAGCCCTCAGCCCCGAGAAGCCCCCGAGAAGCCCCCAAGAGGCCCCCAGGAAGCCCAAAGAGGCCCCAAGAGGCTCCCAAGAGGCCCCCAAACATCCCCCCAGAGGCCCCCGAGAGCGCTCGGAAGAAACCCCAAGAAGCACGTTTGACGACTCAACCCACGTCAGCATCGTCGTCGTCGCTACCGCCGCGGCCGCCGTCGTCGTTCCCCTTCAGGGTCGGCGGCACCGGCCGTAAGGCCTTCGCAATAAAAAATACTCCAAACATATTCCAAAATGGTCAAAAAAATACCCCCAAACTAGAGACCAGACAATTTGTTGACAATTTTTGAAGATCCCCCCTGTAGAGGGACAGGCCCGACTTAAACGTAGGGGTTCGGAACTGCCTGCGGCTTTGCCAGGGCGGCTCGGGAGATCGGCCTCGATCCTGACGCGTTCTCCCGCAAGTCAGATTGAGCCGACGACCTCCCTGGAACACTCTACTGCAGTTAAGTCGGGCCTGTACCCCTACAGGGGGATTTTCGACGAAACCATAAACACATTCTAAAAATATTCCAACATGGCTACTAAAATTCTCAATCAATAGTTCTCAGACTATTTGAAAACTATGTTTGAACATTCCTCCTGTAGAGGGACAGGCCCGGCTTAGTACTGCAGCGATGATGCGCACCTCACGGCCTCCGATCCCCGGTCGGAAGCGCAGGGACGCTCTACGTGGTTCTAAAGACGGTCCTGAGATATCGCACGTGGGGGCAACCAGCTCGTAAGGCCAGGGAGGCAGGAGGGAAGTGAGTGAGGCAGCATCCACTGTTCCATTGCGTACTTTCAGCAGCTTTGTATTCCCCGCAGGAAGCCAGACCTCCCCGCGCCCTCCGATGCCTCATCCTTGTCCCCCCTTGACCTCGAACTCCGCTCTTGAGGCCAGCATCCACAGACTGATCCAGCAAGCCCACAGGCACGCAAAGAACGTCCCTGAGACTGGGTCTGGAGACTGGGCCTGGACGGGGCTTCAACGAGTCCTAGACATGTTCGTCTGCCGTCTCGGTGTTTTTTTTTGTGTGTGTGTGTGTGTGTGTGTTGGCTGGTCCCGCAGATTCGGTCCCGCTTCCCTGCTTCAGCGGCTCAGCAATTTCGGGTCGGGGCGCTCCTGGCCACAGGGATACCGTTTTCTTTCCGTGGGCCGAGAAGCGTTTGGGCCCCGCACGGGCTTGCGCACTCCGGGAGCCAGGGCAACTGCTTCATGCTCGACTCCGGCGCATCCTGACAAGTGCCCCTGATCCGACCACCGCCGCCGCTCTCACCTTCCATAGCCTTACTCGTTATCCTCAACGTCCCTCCATGTCATCCTCATCCGCCCTGCTCCTCTTCATCCTTCTGAGGATACCCTCGACTCAAGCGCCTCCCCAAACTCTGGCCTGCTCCTTACCATGAGAACTACCATCCTCCTTGAATTCTCAAGCCATCATATTCAGATTCTTTCGCCTTGGCACACCCGTCTGCTCGTTCTCCTCGTCCTCGCTGACCTCCTCTTTCCGTTCCTCCTCCCCCTCGACCTCATTGAACTCCTCCTCCTCCTCCTCCTCCTCCTCCTCCTCCTCCTCCGCCTCCCCCTCGTCCTCCTCCTCCTCCTCCTCCTTTTTCTCCCCCTCACCTCGACTTCCCCTCCACTTCCCGCCCTGACCCCCGCCCTGAACTTCTCCTCTTCCTCCTCCTCCTCCTCCTCCTGCTCCTCCTCCTGCTCCTCCTCCTTCTTTTCTTCCTCCTCCTCCTCCTCCTCCTCCTCCTCTTTGTCCCCCCCTCACCTCGACTTCCCCTCCTCCACTTCCCGCCCTGACCCCCGCCCTGCTCTTCGAGGGCCGATCCCTTCTCGGACGCCCCTCGCTGCCGGCTCCTCAAGGCCGCCCCTCTCGCGCTGCGGATCTTGCTCTCGAGGCCCGAGCGCGGGCCCGAGGACGCGGCCCCAAAGCTCGATTTTCGGGGGCGGCCAAGAGGGGGGTGTCCAGGAGGGGGGGGTGCAACTCATGACCGGCGGCACGTGCGCGGCCCAGCGGGGGGGCCACGGACGTAATGGAATAAGAGGGGGCGACATGAAATCTGAGGAAATATCATGGCCCCCGCCATGATATCCACCCTCCCGAGTCATCACCCCCCTCTTTGCCGTCCCCGAGATTTGACCAGAACTCGAATGTGGATCAAGGCCGGGAATCGAGGCCCCCCCAGTCCCACCAAACCTGCTCATCCTTCTCCTCCTCCTCGAAGGAGGCGGCGGAGGAAGAGGAGGAGAGGGAGGAGGAGAGGGAGGAAGAGGAGGAGGCGGAGAAGGAGGAGGTGGAGGAGGAGGACTGGAAGAGGAGGTCAGCGAGGATGAAGATAACGAGCAGACCGATGTCCCGAGGAAGAGGAGGATGAGGAGGAGGAGGAGGAGGAGGATGAGGAGGAGCAGGAGGAGGAGGAGGAAGAGGAGGAGCAATTTTTGGACGACATCCTGGAGGCAACATTTATGGTCGTGCCATAGTTTAAAGGAGCAACGAACGGCACAAATCTAAGCTGTTGGATGTCCGCGCGGATGTCTTGGATCTGCGCCGGACACCCCTCCCTGGCGAGCGGATCGCGCCAGGGGCTGCGCCAGAGGCGCCGCCAGGGGGACCCAGCGCGGATGTAAGAAATCCGCGCGGAACGCCGAACATTTATGCTAATGGCGTTTTCTCTCGTCCGATGATGGTCGGGCCACTGTTTCTTCCTCGAGCCTCCCCGGCCTGCTCCTCCTGCGGCCTTGCCCCCGAGAGGGCGCAGCGCCTGAGTTGGGCTCCGTCGGCGCGGCCGTGCCGGAGCTCCCCCGGGGAGTGCCGTCGCCTGCCCCGCCTCCTCCTCCTCCTCCTCCTCCTCCTCCCTGTCTCCATCTCCCTCCCTTCCTCCCACCCTCCAATGATTCTCCCTCTCCTCCTCCCCTTCCTTCACTTCTCCCTCCTGCTCCTCCTCCTCCTCCTTCTCCTCCTCCTGCCTCTCCTCCTCCTCCTCCTGCTCCTCCTCCTCTCCTCCTCCTCCTCCTCCTCCTGCCTCCATCTCCCTCCTTCCTCCCTCCCTCACATTATTCTCCATCTCCTCCTCCCCCTCCTTCTCTTCTCCCTCCTCCGCCTCCTCCTTCTCCTCCTCCTCCTCTCCTCCTCCTCCTCCTGCTCCTCCTCCTCCTCCTCCACCTCGTCCGCCTCGCCCTCTCCCTCTCCATCTCCCTATCCCCCCTCCTCTCTCCTCCTCCTCCTCCTCCTCCTCCTCCTCCTCCTTCTCCTCCTCCCTCTCTCTCCCTCTCCTCCTCTCTCCTCCCTCCTCCGCTCCTCCTCCTCCTCCTCCTCCTCCTCCTCCTCCTCCTCCTCCTCCGCCTCATCCTCCCTCTCCCCCTCTCCCTCCCTCTCCTCCTCCTCCTCCTCCTCCTCCTCCTCCTCCTCTCCTCCTCCTTTCCTGTTCCTCCTTTTCCCCTCCTGTTCCTCTCCTCCCTCCTCCTCTTCCTCCTCTCCTCCTCCTCCTCCTCCTCCTCCTCTCCTCCGCCTCTCCTCCTCCTCCTCCGCCACTGCCGCCTCCGCCGCCTCCTGCGCCTCCGCCTCCGCCTCTTCCTCCTCCTCCTCCTCCTCCTCCTCCTCCTCCGCCGGCTCCGCCGCACCCGCCGCCTCCTCGCCTCTCCGCCTCCTCCGCCTCCTCCTCCTCCTCCTCTCCTCCTCCTCCTCCTCCTCCTCCTCCTTGCTGCTCCTCCGCCTCCTCCTCCTCCTCCTCCTTCTCCGCCTCCTCCTCCTCCTCCTCCTCCTCCTGATCCTCCTCCGCCTCCTCCTCCTCCTCCTCCTCCTCCTCCGCCGCCCCCTCCTCCCCCTCCCCCTCCTCCGCCTCCGCCTCCGCTTCCGCCTCCGCCTCCTCCCTCTCTCGGCATTACGGCAGAGGTTCGAATCGACGTGTGAGAAAAGGGCGAGAGAGAGCGGGATCAGGACAGTGACTCACAGAACAAAGGGACGGCAGCAGCGACAGCAGCGGCCGACAGTGCAACAGGGATCCCTCTAAACTTGCTCAGCCCTTTAAAGTCCAGCGTAGACTTGCAAGTTAGAAGGGACCCCCCCTTACCCTTCCAACCCCAGATCCTCACAGTTTAGTGCACCAGAGTTACTGTCTATGGCGCAATAGATAGGAAGGAGGTGACTCCTCCTCCTCCTCCTCCGCCTCCTCCTCCTCATCCTCCTCCTCCTCCTCCTACTCCTCCTCCTACTCCCTCTCCTCCCTCTCCTCCCTCTCCTCCCTCTCCTCCCTCTCCACCCTCTCCTCCCTCTCCACCTCCTCCCCCAACTCCTCATCCACCTCCTCAAAAACCTCCTCATCCTCCTCCTTCTCCTCCTCCTCCTTTTCCTCCTCCTCCTCCTCCGCCTCCTCCTCCCCCTCCTCCTCCTCCTTCCCCCTCCTCCTCCCTCCTCCTCCTCCTCTCCTCCTCCTCCTCCTCCTCCTCCTCCTCCTCCCCTCCTCCTCCACCTCCTCCTCCTCCTCTCCCTCCTCCCCCTCCCCTCCCTCCTCCCCCTCCAGGCTACAGTCAACCCGTCGCATCGGAGCGTCGAAGAAGGCACACATCAGTGATGTCTCCATGAGTTTGGGCCACATGAGTTTGGGCCAGTTTGGGCCTCCTGGGGGGGGGGGCGCTAATTGAGGACCCCCCTTCTTCGATCGAACTCCTCCAAGATGGCCCCACGGCTCCCAAGAGTGCCCCAAGAGGGCCCCGAGAGGCGCCCAGGAGGCCCAAAGAGGCCCCCAAGAGGCCCTCAAGCGGCTCCTAGGAGACCCTCCCAAAGCCCCAGACTCTGGCACCGCATGGATCGTTCATGCCTTGAACGGTCGCGGTTCTGATACAACCAACCCGTATAGTAAGGACGCACTATATAAGGATTCACGGGCCTTGAAAGGCCATGCCGACACTTTGCGAGCGGGGCGCGGCCGGCGACAGCGGCCAACGATGGGCCGACGGGGAAGGATGCAAGGGTAATCTTGGAAAATTGCTCATCCTCACCATGCGGAATGACTGTGCAACGAGTCTGGCAGTCGTACCGGATCGAAAAGCTGGCCCTGAAGATCTCCAGGCACTGGGGCGCCGGAGTTTGCGCATCCAGCTACGGCCAAGCATTAATGCCACCCTGGGTCCGCGGCGAAGGCAGGCATCTAAGACTCGGGCAAGCATCGGCCTGGGACACATCGGGGCTCTCCGAGATCTGACGGTGCGTGAGGAGCGCCGCGGCCGCCCCCGAAGCACTCCCGAACGCCCCGAATGTGCTCCCGAACGCTCCGGGGCGATTCGTCGTGGCCCCAGCCTTGGCCGAGCAGCGGAGTCCGCTACCTCTCAGAGCGTGAATCACCTCCCCCGCTTTCGCTTCCAGGCAAAACCAAGCCATACCACGGGCCTCCTCGTCAAGCGGCCTGACCAGTACAGGCCGCAATTTGGCATCGTTTGGTATCTCTCGGAAGCGAGGGTGGTCAAAAGCGAGGTAGGTTTGTGTTCCCCCGAACCTCCCCAGGCGCCCCTGCGAAGTGGCAGAAGTCGCGGCGGCGGGGGGGATTGGCCACTTCAGGTTGGGCGTGACTTAACGGGGGGTCATAAATGGGGGGGTCAAAAACGGTCCCCTTTCGTGCCCCTTTCGGGCCCCTCCGGAGCCCCAGAAGGCTCGTTTAGGTACCGTTTGGGTACCTTTTCGGACCACTCTCGCCACCCCCCCATGTATGACCCCCCTATTACGCAACGCCCAATTAGGGCGCCTTGAGCCCTTGCCGGCCCCTGGGGCTGTCAGCACAACACGGCGAATGCGTATCCACGATTCACGGCTCTCCGCCTCGATCCTCGGTCTCTGTCTGGGAGAAGTGCCCTGTCGCCGACCCTCAGCGTCAACCCTGAGGTTGACTTACGACCCCACCGCAGCCAGTCCTGGGGAAGGTGCCTGGACCTGATGGGGTCCACGCCACGAACGAAATCACGACGTCGGAGGTCTGGGTCAGGGGCGATAGTAAGCGGGGTAAAAGATAGGGAGAGGGAGGGGAAGAGGAGATGGAGAAACTGGAAGCAGGAGAAGGAGGAGAGAGGAGCCGGAGGAGGAGGAGGAGGAGGAGAACGGGGAGAGAGGAGGGTTGGGGGAAGGGTCTCTGCACCAGGATCACAGAGCCCAATGCATCGGAGCAGTAGGCGCATGCTGCCATTCACATCGCACCAACCCTCCGAGCGTAGGTGGCAGAACGGATCATATATTCTCTTTCCAATCCCCCATCTTTCCCTCTGAGGGAGGGGATTCCACATCCCCCCCTCTTAGGCCCGGGGCGGGGCCCTGGCCAAGATGGCCCAAGATTGCCCCCGATGCTCCAATATTGTACCCATGAGATCAGAGCACAGCCGAAGATGTCTCGAGGTAGCCTCCGACATACCCTCATGACCCAAACGGCTCTTCCGCCACTTGCGTGAGCCTTGTGGATGCCATGACAATGGGCACACGATCAATCCTATCATTAAATTCAGAATGTGTCTAAAATCTGTCAAACACGTTCTAAACATGTTTCAAACATGTTTTCACATAGTTAAAACATGTTTGAACCATTTTGTAGAAATCTGGAAGTTATTTGGCAGCATGCGTCCTCTCCATATAATCGACTTCAACGTGAGCCCCGGTGGGGTCCGGCGGAGTGGTGCCCTGCGCGGAACCACTTTCGTAGGGCCAGCCCGTCTGCATTTCCGTCTGCCGATCTGCGCTCCGCCTGCAGGACGGCCCCAGAAGGATCCAGAACGGCCCAGGAGGGCCCCAAGAGGAGGCCGAGAGGGGTAACCCGAATGGACATTTCGAGCACTCGGCTCCGAACAAAACCTGAGGATGCGCCAAGAGGCCCCCACGAGGCTCCCACAAGGCCCTCGAGAGGCCCAAAGGATGCCCTTGGAGGCCTCAACAAGGCTCCCAAAAGGCCTCAAAGTGCTGTCAGGAGAGCCCAGAGAAGCCCAAGGACATAGCCGCGATCCGCCAACCGCCACCGACGAAATCCCAAGAAGCTGAAACCCCAAGATTCCCCAGAAATCGCGCGCGTTCCGCAAACTCCGTTTTTTACTCTTACTGCCGCCCGAAAGGGTCGGCGGTGCGGCGTCAGCCAATGAATCCACGTCCGGAGGTGGCGTGCTGAGCGGCAGCGTTTTCCGCGGATGCTGTAATGCAACGTATCCAATGTATCCAATGATTGCATGATTGCCACATGTTGCATTGTGTTACATTATTATGTTTCCCCCCCTAACCCCCCCCTGGGAGCTGCGCCACAGGAGCGGACCAAAGTGGCCCCCCCCCTCCCGGGGTAAGGGTTTTGTCTCCGCCCCCTGGAACAAGGCTCGCAGAGGAGTTCTGGAGATGTTTCAAATACGTTTTTTGCGGATTACACGTTGATTCCCTTTGTGGCGGATTACAAATTGATTCCTTTTGTGGCAGATTACAAATTAATTCCTTTTGTGGCGGATTAAATTTTGATTTCTTTTGCGGCGGGTTACACATTGATTCCTATTGTAGCGGATTACAAATTGATTTCTTGTGTAGCGGATTACAAACTGATTCCTTTTGTGGTGAGCTACATGTTGATTCCCTTTGTGGCGGATTCCAAATTGATTCCTTTTTGTGCCGGATTCCAACAGGAATCCTTTTGTGGCGAATTACAAATTAATTCCTTGTGTGGCAAGCCCAGCTGGTAGTGACCCAGGTCACAAAAGAAAAACAAATAAAGTAATTACGCTACCGAGGAACACCACATACTTAATTTAAATCTTATGTGCTTGCTTAAGTTTATACAATATGCGCAATTCTGCGTTCTCAGCCCTCGTCGCGAATGTTCCCCTCTGTGTCATCCAACGCCATATTGCTTGAACCTCCTCCCTCTTCCTAGCCTTCTATCCTCCATCGAGGACAGATTCGAGCCAGCCAGCGGCAGCGGTGACGGACCACCCCCTGCGCACCCTCTATGGTGTCGAGAAAGTGCCACGCCTGCTATGCCCTGGACGACCGTCGTGCATGGCGGCCGCGGTGAGGGACCACCCCTGCGCAGCCTCTATGGTGTCGAGAAAATGCCGCGCCTGCTATGCTCTGGACGACCGTCGTGCATAGCGGCCGCGGTGAGGGACCACCCCCTGCGCACCCCCTTATGACGTCGAGAGTGCACGCCTGCTATGCCATGGACGACCGTCGTGCATAGCGGCCGCGCTGAGGGACCACCCTCTGCGCACCCCCTGTGGTGTCGAGAAAGTGCCACTCCCGCCACGGTCTGCGAGCGTGTCACGGATAGAGGCCGCGCTGAGGGACCACCCTCTGCGCACCCCCATGTGGTGTCGAGAAAGTGCCACTCCCGTCACGATCTGCGAGCGTGTCACGGATAGAGGCCGCGCTGAGGGACCGTCCTCTGCGCCCCCCCCGTGGTGTCGAGAAAGTGCCACTCCTGCCACGATCTGCGAGCGTGTCACGGATAGAGGCCGCGCTGAGGGACCACCCTCTGCGCACCCCCTGCGGTGTCGAGCAACTGCCACCCCTGCCACGCTCTCCGACCCTGGCGCGCATAGAGACCGCGCTGAGGGACCACCCCTTGCGCATCCTCTTTGGTGCCGGGAAAATGCCACCCCTGCCACGCTCTCCGACCTGCTGTGCTGTGCTCTGCCGTGCTGTGTTGTGAGCTGTGCTGTGCCGTGCTGAGCTGTGCTGTGCTGAACTGAGCTGTGCTGAGCTGTGCGAGCTGTGCTGTGCTGTGTGTGTGGGGGGAGGGGAGGTGTGTGTGAGGAGACGCGGGTGCGACGCGGCAGAGACGAAAACCAGAACCCCACGAAACATGTGGGGAACAAGAAACCATTAAGAATTTATGAAATTGGACGACTCTCAATCGTTTTTGGAGTTTGGGACCAACCCCATATAAAAAACACAACATGTCCTACCTCCTCCTGGGATCCCAAACCATATAAAACACAACAGGTTCATACATCAGGTCTCCAAAATGCTGTGTTTTTTGTATAGTTTGGGCTCCCAGGAGGTAGGGCATGCTGTGTTTTTGAATGTTCTTGGTCCCAAACTTCAGAAACGATTGGGAGTCGTGCAATTCAGTGAATGTTCAATGGTTTCTTGTTTTTTTTTTCCTTTTGGGACCTGGGTCACTACCAGCTGGGCTTGCCACAAAAAGAATTAATTTGTAATTCGCTACAAAAGGATTCCTTTGGTAACCCGGCACAAAAGGAATCAACTTGTAATCCGCCACAGAGGAAATCAATGTGTAGTCCACTACAAAAGGAATCAATCAATGCGTAATCCGCCACAAAAAGAATCAATGCGTAATCCGCCAAAAAAAGGAATCAATGTGTAATCCGCCACAAAAAGAAACAATGTGTAATCCAACACAAACAGAATCAACTTGTAATGCGCAACAAAAGGCATCAACTTGTAATCCGACACAAAAATAATCCATTTGCAATTCGCCATAGAAGGAATCAAGTTGTAATCCGCCACAAAAGGAATCAGTGTGTAATCCGCCACAACAGAAATCCATTTGAAATTCGCTACACAAAGAATCATTTTGCAATCCGCCACAAAAGGAATCAATGTGTAATGCGCCAGAAAAGGAATCTATTTGTAATCCAACACAAAAGGAATCAAACTATACTTTGCCACGGAAGGAATCAATGCGTAACCCGCCACAAAAAATCTTCTGTAGGGAGGGGATGTACATGGTGGGCCACTTGCTTCTAGGATTCTATGAGAGGTGGGTCCATCTCTCATCAAATTCTATCAGAGTTGGATCCATCTGTACTGGGATCCTCTTAGAGGTGGATCCATCGCTAATAGGACTCCACTAGAGGCGGATCCATCTCATATCGGATTCCATTACAAGTGAATTCATCTCGAATCGGATTCCATTCGAGGTGGGCCCATCCCTAAAAAGGATTCTATCAGAAATGGATCCATGTTTAAACGAATTCTATTAGAGGTGGATCCAAAAGCGATAGGGTTCCATTTGAGGTGGATCCATCTCTAATAGGATCCTATCAGAGGTGGACCCATCTCTAATACTATTCAATTAGAGGTGGGTCCATCTGTAGTAGGATCGAATTAGAAGTGGACCCATGTGTAGCAGGATTCTATCAGAGGTGGACCCATCTCTGTGAGGATCCCATTTGAAGTGGATCCATATGTAATAGGCTTTCGTTCGAGGTGGGCCCATCTCTCATAGGATTCAATTAAGTGTGGATCCAGCTGTAGCCGGATTTCATTGGAGATGGACCCATATGTAACACGATTCTCGTACATGTAGATCCATCCATAATAAGATTATAGCAGGGGTGGACCCATCTGTATTAGGATTCTCTTAGAAGTGTACCCAGTTGTGGTAGGATCGAATTGGGGGTGGACCCGTTTGTAATACGATCCTATTAGAGGCGGACCCATATGTGATAGTATTCGATTAGAGGTGTACCCATGTCTTGTAGGACTCCATCAGAGGTTAGTGGACCCATCCCTAACAAGATTCTATCAAAGGTGGACCCACCTGTAATATGATTATATTAGAGGTGGGCCCATCTGCCATGGGGTTCTGATAAAGATGGACCCAACCGCGCTATGATTCCATTAGAGGTGGATCCATCCCAAGTCGGATTCTATCTGAGGTGGATCCATCTTTAATAGGGTCCCATTCGAGGTGGGTCCATTTGTAATAAGATTCTGTTAGAGGTGGACCAATCCTTAATAGCATGGCATTGGGCATGGAACCGTCTCTAATAGGATTATATTAGAGGTAGATCCATCTGTACTTGGAGTCCATTGAAGGGGCATCCATATCTAATTGGATTCTGTCAGAGGTGGATCCATCGCTACTAGGGTTCTATTAGAGGTGCACCCATATGTAATGGGGTTATATCAGACGTGGGCTCATCTGTAAAAAGGATTCTATTAAAGGTGGATCCATCCGTACCAGGACCCATTCGAGGTGGATCCATCTCTGATTGGATGCCATTAGTTGCGGGCCCATCTTTAATGGAATTCTACGAGAGGCGGATCCAGATGTCAAGGGGTTATGTTGGAGGTGGCACCATATGTAATGGGATTGTATTAAGGGTGGATCAATTCCTAATCGGATTATATGGAAGGTGGATCCATATGTGATAGGATTCTTTTCGAGGTGGATCCATCTGTAGTGCGATTATATGAGAGGTGGTTCCATCTGTCATGCGATTCTATTCGAGGTCGACCCATGCGTTATAAAATTTTATAAGAGGTGGATGCGGTTGTTAAACATGTCCTTCGAGGTGGGCCCATCTCTAATAGGATCCCCGTAGAGGCGGACCCATGTCTAATCGGATTCCATCAGAGGTGGATTTATATGTAATAACTTTCAAGTAGAAGTGGAACCATATGCCATGGGATTCTATAAGAGGTGGATCCATCTGTAATATGATTATAGTAGAACCCGATCCATATGTAAATCTGTGCAAAAACGTCATGTTCCAGGGGACTGAGACAAAACCTCTACCCCCTCCCGGGGCTCAAAAACCGACCAACACCTATAGAACATCTGTGATTTCGACTTCTTGGGCCTCTTGGGGGGCCACGAGGGCGCCAAGACAGCTCAGGATGGGCTCTGCGCGGGCCAAAACGGCCCCGAGACGGTCCATGACGGCCCCAAGAGGGTCCAAAAAGCCCCAATGACGGCCCAAGAGGGCCCCAAGAGCGCCCACAACTGCGCCGCCAGAACCCAAAATCATAGATTTCCCCTTGGTTTGGTAATGTGTTCGCGTTCTCGCCTTTGCGGCCCAAGCAACTTCCCAACTCGCTCCAAAACAACCCAAGAAGCCCCCAAGAGGGCCCCAATACGGCTCAACAGAACCCCAAGACGGCCCAAAGAGGCCCCCAAGACAGTCCAATAGGCCCCGATGACGGCCCAAAAGGACCCCAAGACGGCCCCAAGGCGGCCGCGAGAGGCCCCCAAAACGGCCTCCGAAGGGGCGCTAAGGCGCAAAAGCGCCCCAATACGGCCAAAGACACTTCCAAGGGGCCCCAAGAGGCCCCCAAGAGGCCCCCAAGGGGCCCCAAAAAGCCCCCAAGAGGCCTCCAAGATGTGCTCAAGAAGCCTCCCAAAAGCTCCAAAGAAGCCCCCCAAAGGCCACACAGCGACTGGAGTGTCATGTCATTTTCCAACCTGAGCGAACTGCGGCGAAGCGCCAGCCAGGTGGAAGTTGGTCACAGCGGCGCCCATGATTAGAGCCGGCGCTGGAAGGAAATATGGGGAGGGAGTATGCAAAGAAAGGATGGAAGGGGGGGGAAAGGCCCCCAAAAAGTCCCCAAAAGGCCCAAGGAAGCTCCCAGGAGGCCTCAAGGAGGCCCCCAAGAGGCTCCCAAGAGGCTCCGCGACGACGTGACTGCACGTGCTCCGGACGTGCACCCCGCGAAGCGAGAGGAATCTTCCTCCTCCCCCTCGAAGATGCTGATACAACGAAGCAGCCTAGCTGCGGCGTCAAGGGCCACGCTGGAAGCATAACGACTAACCATGTGCAGTTGTGAGCACCGCAGTGCTGAGAATCGTGCCTGGTGGAACTCTTCAAGGGGCCACGAAGCGTGTGAAATTTGTGACATGCGTGACATCCACATCTGGACGGTGCCTCTGGGGCCATAGGTGGAGTTCCCTGCGAGGTCACGATGCTTGTAAAGATTTGCCGAAACGGGCGTGGCGCCCCCATGCGGAAGGTGCCTCTGGGGCCTTCCGTGGAGCCCCCCTGGCCACAAAACGTGGGAGAGGTGTGACGAAACAGGTGTGATGCCCGCATGTGGACGGTGCCTCTGGGGCACTCGGTGGAGCCCCCTGTGATGCCACGAAATGTGTGAGGGGCGTGCTGGAACGAGCGTGACGCCCACATGCAAGCGGTGCCTCTGGGGCCTTCGGTGGAGCCCCCAATGCGGCCACGAAGCGTGTGAGGGGTGTGTCGAAACGGGCGTGACGCCAACATATGGGCGGTGCCTCTGGGGCACTCGGTGGAGCTCCCTGTGGGGCCACGAAATGTGTGAGGGGCGTGCTGGAACGAGCGTGACGCCCACATGCAAACGGTGCCTCTGGGGCCTTCGTCGGTGGAGCTCCCAATGCGGTCACGAAGCGCGTGGGGTGTGTGCCGAAACGGGCGCGACGCCAACATGTGGACGGTGCCTTTGGGGCCGTAGGTGGAGCTACCCATGGGGCCAGGAAGCGTGTGAGGGGGGTGCCGAAGAGGGCACGCGAGGGGCGCAGGAAGGGGTGGGAGGAGGGAGGAGGGGGAGGAGAGGAGGGGAGATGACGCGGGGCGCCGCCTCTTCAAAACGCAGGCCCGACACCACAGGATGGTTGGGCACCATACGCCAAGGCTGTGAGCGCGTGGATACCCCCGCGGGTGACACCGCTGCGGCTTCGCTCAGCGCCGCGGGCGGTGCGATCGTAGGGCGAAGCGCGTCCGACTGACGGGGGAGCCACAAAGACACTCCGGCGGAAAGGACCAGCTCAAGCAGAGCACTCTCGCGGCCGCTCCACCTCTACTCTTAGGTCGGGCATGATCTCCTACAGGCGGATTTTGAAGGACAAGTTCAAAATATCCAAACAACTTCCAAACAGTCAAACATCGGCAAAACATCGACCATTTGTGGATGATCCTCCTGTATAGGGACATGCCCGACTTAACTCTACTCCCTCCCTTCCGGCGTCATCGATCCGTCGGTCTTGTGAATCCCGTCCCCCCTTGGGCCCTAACTGGAGGTCTCCAGGAGGGCCCCAGAATAATCTCGGGCGCTCACACACTTTGAAACTCGATCCCCCCCTCCTCCTAGATTTCCCTCCCTCCCTCCCTCCTCCTCCTCCTCCTCCTCCTCCTCCATCTTCTCTTCCTCTCCCTCCTCCTCCTCCACCACCTCCTCCTCCTCCTTCCAGTCCTCCTCCTCCTCTTTCCTCCTCCTCCTCCTCCTCCTCCTCCTCCTCCTCCTCCTCCTCCTCTCTCCCCCTCTTCTCTCTCCCCTCCCTTCCCCCCGCTTCCTCCTCCCATCGCCGCCCACCCCACTCCTTCGCTCCCTCCTCCTCCTGCCCCTCTCTGGGATGAGAAGCAGGCTCACACTTCGACACGGACAAACCTGTAAACGTAAATTTATATGATGGCGTTCTTTCTTTTCGCCGTCGTCCTCGCAAACAAGCACCCCGACATTGTGAACGGGTTTATACCTGATATGTAAATACATACGTATACAAATATACAAGATTGCATTGGCGCTTCGCGCCATACAAAATGGTCCTGAAAGTTTGGCATGCAGACGGAGTGGCAGGAAGGTCAAGCCGACAAGTCAGCGATAACACCTTGTTGCCTTTTCTGACATTGCCGTTCTAATAATGTGATTCGTCATCCTTTCTCCTCCTTATGGAGGCCTCCTGGGCGTCTTCTGGAGGCCTCTGTGGTCTTCCCCGGGCCACCCTGCCTCCAACCGCGGCCTCCCCAAACGACCGGGTCACGATTTGGAATGCTTCGGAGGGCGTCTTGGGGCCATCTTGGGCCGTCATGAGGATCTCTTACGTAGGCCATCTTGGAACCCTGTTGTGCCGTCTTGGGGCTCTCTTGGACTGCCTGGAAGCCCTTTCGGATGGTTGTGGGGCGATTTTCGAAATTTCCAGGCGGCTTCGGACATCCAGAAGACCGCCGTCTGTAGGAAGCCGAAAAGAGGAGAACCCAAACATTCACCAAACATCGCCAGAAGATCCATGAATTTGCCTCTTGGGAGTGCCCGTGGAGGCCTCTTAGGACGTTTTGGAACGATCTTTGGGGGTATGACGGCTTCTTTGGGGTCGTCGTGGACCGTCTTGGGGCTCTCTGGGGTTGTTTCGGGAGCGCGCCGGAACGCCTTGAGCCCTCTGGGGCCGTCTTCGGGCTCTCGTGGGGTTCTCCCGGGTCGTCTGGAGGGTTGCCCGAGAGGGCCAGGGTGGGCCAATTTCGTTAGGAAGGGTGCGTTTTTTTTCGGGGTCTCTGGCCCCACACAAAAAATATGAATAAGAATGCGTTCTTGTCTGTAGCTCAGCCCAGTTTGAGCACTGGCCTAAAGCTTGTGATTATGAATTCGGCTCCTGAACAACTCGCATAAGATAATCGTTGAGCCATTGGGGTTTACGGACCGCTCTCGTGCAGAGGCGGAGGTGGGGAAGCAGGGGCAACATGAATGCAAACATCGAGACCCAAGTATACAGAACAAGCTTCGCAGATACTGACAGCACAAGCCCCGCCCCAAAAGCCCTCCTACTCCTCATCCCCCTCCTCATCCTCACCCCTCGGGAGACGACACGACGAGGACGGCTACGTCGTCGACGAGGACGACGACGACGTGGGCGCCGACGAACGACGAGGGCGCCGACGAACGACGCGCGTTGGACACGCGTTGGGCCAATGCCTGTATGCCCCCTTGCCTTCGCATCCTCCATCATCATTTTGGCTTAGAAAACTAAAACGTCATCCTGATGCCTACATTTTAAAAAGAATAAACACATCAGCTTTCGTTCATCGTCCGGCTTGGTCAGATGTACTTGGCCGGGACGGTGACAAGGATTGACGAAAGACAACGGTTAAAGACGAAAGGCCACGCCGACGACGGCGACGAGGACGGGAATGACAACGGCGGCGAAGACGATGGCGACTACGACGGGGACTGCGAACGACAACGACGGCGACAAGGACAGGGACGATGCCGTCTACGACGGCGACTGCGAACGACAACGACGGCGACAAAGACAGGGGCGATGACGACGAAGGCGATGACAGCACCCCTACCCCCCCGTGATGCCCTCGGTCTTCTGGCCCCGGCTGCGAGAGGCGCGGGCCGAGGACTCCTCGCGTCGCCGTCGCCGACTTCGCCACAGGCTTCGCCGAGGCGGTTTCCGTCGCCGCTGACGCCGTCGACTGGGCCGTCGCCGTGGACGTCGCCGTCGTCGTCGCTGACGCCGCCGCCCCTGCCGCCACCGTCGCTGTCGCCGCCGTCGTCGAGGTTCGGGTTTCGCGGGTCGGTGGTACAGTGGAAACAGCCACAAGAACGTGGATCAAGAACGTGTGCCCCTGCACTGAGGGACAAATGCGGGACTGGAAAATGACCACAGCCACTGCTTCTTGTTTGCGCCGCCTTCCAGCTGGCCGAAAAAGAAGCAGTGGTTGTGGTCATTTTTCTGGTGCCAAGCTCAACGAAAATGACCACAACCACTGCTTTGTTTCTGCGGGCTGGAAGGCGGCAACAAAAGAAAATCACTGGCTGTGGTCGTTTTCACGCCCCGTACCAAAGGTCCCATTGAAGATTCCCAAAGCAAGTAGCGCCCCGAGGTGGAGAGCCCAAGCATGAAGCACATGAGGGTACCAAATCCAAGGTCGAGGTCGTCCCCAACCCTCGTGCCAAGTTCACAGAAAAATCAGCGTGCTGTGGCCTTTTTCGGCCTCCGGGGGAGAGTCGTTCCCGTGCGTCCCCCCGGCACCACTCACAGGGTTTTTTCCCAGAACGGCTAAGGCGTTCCAGCTTTCCACGGTGGGCTGCCCCTGTGCCTGCATACAGAACGGCAATTCCTGGAACATCCAAGATGTAAAGATGACCTAATCTTTCCGGAACGGAGCCGAAGTACGTAGAGGGCTGGGGGTGGATGGGTATGACATCTACCTTCTCCTCATCCTCCTCCCTCCTTGCTTGTCTTGGCTTGTGCGGTCGCTGACATATGGCTCGCTGAGTCTGTGTGCGCTCGTCGATGGAGCCTGCGCGCGACGCTCGCACCAGCTGGGAATAGAACGTAAACGGCCGACGCCCAACGGGCTCTGGCTTCATGACTGCACGAGTCCAGAACAAGCGAAGGTGGAGGAGAGAAGAAGGGAACGACCAGGGAACTCGTGCACCATCGTTCACCATGGTGCTCCTCCTGCTCCTCCACCTGCCGCCTCCCCTCTATCTCGTATACCTCCTCCTTCTCCTCCGCTCCACCCTCATCCCGGCGATCCTCCTCCCTGCCCCTCCCATCCCTCATCATGCGATCCTGACGTCGCGGCGCGAAAATCCTGCGCCCAGGCCAGACCGACCCCTGGCACCATCTGAGTGAGGAGGCTGAACCGAACGGTCATTCACTGTCCCTGGGTGCGTGGCTGAAGTGGAATTCCGCGATGCGGATTCTCGTTGTTGCTGCTGCTGTTGCTGTAGCTGTTGTTGTTGTTGTTGCTGTTACTGTTGTTGTTGTTGTTGTTGTTGTTGGTGGTGGTGGTGGTGGTGGTGGCTGTTGGTTGTTGGTTTTTGGTGGTTGGTTGTTGGTTGTTGATTGTTGTTTGTTATTGTCGTCGTCCCACACGCCACCCACCCCGCGACCCACCCAAAAGCCACCCCACGACCCACCCGCGACCCTCCCGCGACCCACCCCGCGACCCACCCGCGACCCACCCGCGACCCACCCGCGACCCACCCGCGACACACCGGCGACCCACCCCGCGACCCGCCAGCGACCCACCTCGCGATCCCCCCGGCGACCCACCCGCGAGACCCACCCGCGACCGACCCGCGACCCACCCCGCGACCCACCCGCGACCCACCCGCGACCCACCCGCGAACGACCGCGACCCACCCGCGACCCACCCGCGACCCACCCCGCGACCCACCCAAAATTTTCGGAGCCTGCGGCGGGCTTCTTTTGCATTCGTTCCAGGTGGAGAATATGCGACCCATCCGCGACCCAAACCGCGTTCAGCGTACAAATCAAAATGTTCGGCGCCTGCGGCGGGATGTTTTTGAATTCCTTCCAGGTGGAGGTGGAGAGCCCGCGACCCACCCGCGGCCCAAACGACGTTCACTGAGCGAGCCAAAAACTCCGGTGCCTGCGGCAGGTTTCTTTTGCATTCGTTCCAGGTGGAGAACCTGCGACCCACCCGCGACCCAAACCGCCTTCAGCGTACAAATCAAAATGTTCGGCGCCTGCGGCGGACTGTTTTTCAATTCCCTCCAGGTGGAGGTGGAGAGCCCGCGACCCACCCGCGTCCAAACTACGTTCACTGAGCGAGCCAAAACTTCGTCGCCTGCGGCAGGTTTCTTTTGCATTCGTTCCAGGTGGAGAACCTGCGACCCAAACCGCCTTCAGTGTACAAGTAAAAATGTTCGACGCCTGTGGCGGGTGGTTTCTTGAATTCCTTCCAGGTGGAGGTGGAGAGCCCGAGACCCACCCGCGACCCAAACTACGTTCATTGAACAAACCAAACATTCGGCGCCTGCGGCGGGTTTTTTTTGCATTCGTTCCGGGTGGCCCACCAGCGATCCCCCCCGCGCCGAACTTGTCAGAGCACGCAAATCGGCGCCGGCGGCGGGCTTCCTCGCATTGGTTTGGGAAAACGCCCTCGTGCCATTCCCAAACCACGCCCGCGTCGCCCGCGCCCGCCCCCTCACTCTTATCCGCAACTGTGGGGTGCTACGAATTCTAGCCAAATTTTCGAGCCACGTCCAACCGTGGCGGCGAGAAGTGGAAAAGGCTGCAGACTGCCACACACGAGGCGGACGACAAGATCGGATCGCAGCTGATGAAACCGCCTCGCTGATGACTAATTATATACCTCGAACCCGCCACCGCCGGGGGCCTTACCACAGCTGCCAACGGACAGGTCCCTGAGTGGGATGCCTTTAGAAAGCGAGCGTTAGCAATGGTACCTTTACCGAGGATTCTTGCGTAAGGATCCCTTCGGCCCCTAACCCAAGGACAGTTCCCTGCGGGGGGCCCCGGCAAATGATCTGTGTCGGTGGTGGACCGCCGCCAATCATTTGCTGGGGCCTTCTGCTCAAGCAGTGAGGCCTGCTGCGGCAACTCACGGGAGCCTCCTATGCCATCTTGGTAGCTCTTGCGAAGCGACGCTCGTTGACGATTATCGACCATAAACCGGCGCTATCTCACTGGTGACCAAGCGCTAATCGACGTTCGTGCGTTGAAAAACTGAATTATTTGCTTCGAGCGATCCCCACCGAAACCTTTGGCCCCTGTCCTCCTCCTCCTGCCCCATGCCTCCTTCCCCTCCTCCTCCTGACCCCCCGTAGACTGAGGGACGCAGGCGAGGAGGCCGCCCGCAGCGAGGCGGCGGCAAGGAATCGGGGATTCTCCGGACAACTGGGGGTCTGGCCTGGTGTGGGTTTGGTCCGTGATGTTATATTGTGCTCTGGTTTGGTTTGTTCTCTGATGTTATGCGGTTATGTCTTATGTGACGTTCTGTTCTGGTTTGTTATGTGACGTTATGTTGTGCACTGATCTTCCATGGTATACATTGTGTTGCCATGAAATGTCATGTTCTGTTATGGAATGCATTATTGTACCTTCTATGTTGTGCCGGATATGATCTGGTATGTTCTGTGATGGTTTGCCATTTCTGGCTTGCAATGTACTGCTCATGTTATGTCATGGTCACATTATGTTATGAAATATGATATTGTGACGTGTTGTGATATGTCGTGTTCGTCGCTATGCTCTGTTGACGTACTATGGCATGTTCTGGACGCTGTGGTGATATGATGTGTTCCGTCAAGGTGTGTTATGTTATGCTCGGTTTTGTTTTTTTATGGTGTGTTATGCCATGTTAGGTGCTGCCATGTTCTGTCATGGTACGTTTTGTGATTATATAATAGTATGAAGTGTGTCATGGTTTCTTATGTTAATGCATTGACATGTTTGTTATGGGTTGGTTGTTGTTTTATGTCGTCTCATGATATGCATGGATCTGTCATACGATGGCATGATATGCTATGGTCTGTCGTGGTATGCCTACTATGTTGTGATATTATGTCATGGTATGGTAGGGCATGTTATGTGATGATATGGCATGGTCTGTGTTGTAATGGTACTGCCATATGATGTCCCGCCATGGTATGTCATGATCGTGTTTTGTTATGTCATAGTATGCTGTGACATGTTGTGTTCTGTCGTGTTCGTCGCTATGCTCAGTTGGTCTGATATGCCATGTTCTGAACATGTGTCATGATATGGCATGTTCAGTCAATGAGTGCTATGTTCTGTTCAGCTGTGGTATGGTATGGTGTGTTATGCCGTGTTATGTTCTGCAATGCTCTGCCATGATACGCCTCGTGATGCTCTAGCATGCTGTCGTGAGTCATGATTTGCTATGCTGGGTTCTGTCATGTTATGTTGTGTCTTGCTGTGCTTTTCGTGTCTGTAGCAGGCGCGAGGCGGGAGTCCCAGGGACTCGGGGCCTCTCGAGACATCTTGGGGTCTGGCGGCCGCGGTATGCAGTCGTGTTTGTCGAGGGCGCGAGGCGGGAGTCCCAGGGACTATCGGTGACTCTCGGGACAACTGGGGGTCTGGCGGCCGCGGTATGCAGTCGTGTTAGTCGAGGGCGCGAGGCGGGAGTCCCAGGGATTCTCGGGGACTCTCGGGACAACTTGGGGTCTGGCGGCCGCGGTTTGCGTGGGGTTGACCGGGGGGTCTGTTCTTGGAGTCTAACAACCCCAACCTGTCGGGTGGGGAATTACGAAGGTACGCACGGCCCCCATGATTCGCATCCGGAGAGGCCCTGCCCACCGCCACAAATCATCAGGCCAGGACCCCTCCCCGGCGCAGGCCCGTTGCTCGCTCGGTCAGGCTCATCGGGGTGGTCCTGTTCGAGCGAACGGTGGGCCAACGTTGGCCCGAGACGCGAACCAAACAAGGCCTAGATTCACCATCCCGCTCCTCGGGGGCGTCCAAAGAGGGGGGGTTCGCAAACCTTGGCCCGAGGCACGTGCGCGGCCCTGGGGGGGACCAGGGGGGACGGTCCGAGAGGTCTTGCAGGAGACGTGGCATCCGAGAGATAGCACGGCCCCAGCCGGTCGATCCGCACACCCCTAGGATACGAACCCCTCTTGGCCGCCTCCGACCCCTTGCAGACCTCCGACGTCGTAGCTTTTTTCACGCGGCGGACCCCCAGAGGTCTGGACTGGCCTGCTTCATCCCGAGTCTCCTTGTGGACGGCCGTTGGGCCCTGGTGGTGCCTTGCCCGCAGAGGGCTCCTTCGCCACGGCGTGAGGAACCAGCGCCGGTTTGTGTGGTGTTTTCCTCTTCGAGGGGCGTCTTCGCACAAGGACCACCCTCTCGGCTACGAGGAGCGGCTAGAGACTGCAGCGACCCTTGGCGGCGCGGGGCGCGGGCGGCCAGACCGAACCCGGGCGCGCAAAGGCGCGCATCGCGGTGGTCGCCAGCTCCTCATCCTCCTCCTCCTCCTCCTCCTCCTCCTCCTCCTCCTCCTCCTCCTCCTCCTCCTCTCCTCCTCCTCCTCCTCCTCCTCCTCCTCCTCCTCCTCCTCCTCCTCCTCCTCCTCCTCCTCCTCCTCCTCCTCCTCCTCCTCCTCCTCCTCCTCCCCTCCTCCTCCTCCCCTCCTCCTCCTCCTCCTCCTCCCCTCCTCCTCCTCCTCCTCCTCCTCCTCCTCCTCCTCCTCCTCCTCCTCCTCGAGCGTACCCAGAGAGTCCCAAATGATCCACTCTACGACTACCTCATCAATGCAAAATGGACAGCAGGAAGAAGGGCGCGGGCCTCGTCGGCTGCGAGGGGAGCGCCAAGCCGTCGAACTGCTGTCTTCGCTTCCGTGTGAAGCAGGTACGCAGCGACGGGAAGACGGAATTGATCGGCAGATGGGTGAAGCAAACCAAGAAAGGCGAGAGGGGAAGCAGGGGGCTCGACGTCAACGAGGGAGCGAATGAGAGGGCGAAGATGAGGGCACCCGAGATAATGAACAAGGCTGTCGGGGGCCTCGGTGCAGCCGAAAACACAAAACGAGGTGGCCGTCTGCTGAAAGCGAGATTCGGTGCACCAGTTGTGACTGAGAGTCCGAAGCACAGCGAGGGCATGGCACGGTTTCAAACGTCGAACGGTGTCCTGGATCCGAGGCCAGTCAAGGCCGCGAATGTCCTCGGAAAGCGCAGGGAAAAGCGAAATCAGGCGAGAAGAAATGAGTTCGGGCCAGTCCCCTGGGAGAAGAATGGCGGAAAACTCCTTACAGAGATCTCGCTGAAGCTTGAATTTCCTACCTTGGCTCACGGCATCAGAGAGGGTCAGAAGGGAAGTGTCCATAGCCTGCTTGAGTTGTGTGTGGTGCTTGAGATCGGGGAAGCCTTTCATCGCGTCGGACATGTGTTCACAAATCGCTTTCGTCCCCCACCATGAGGGGCTTCTTTTGCCGCGGCAGTAGTCGGCGAGCCCCAATTCGCTTTGTGCCACAGCCTCAAGCGCAGCGAGACACGATCGCCACGTCGTAAACGTCGAACTCGCGGCTCGAACTCTGGCGGCGAGCGAGACCACAATCACGGATGGGATCTTCGGGCCTCCCCAAGTCTCCATCGAATGCCATGCAGCTCGAGTCAGGCCACAGTAGGGGAAGCGGAAGATTCTAGAGAGCATCGCGTCTTCGCATCTGGCGAGAAGGGGAGGATGTGGCAAGAACTGCGAGACGTAACTGAGCACTGGAGCCACTCTCCGCACATAGAGGCATTGAGTGATCGAAGCAGGCGAGCAGGTGATGGCGAGCGCAAGTCCCCTTTCCCTCCATTTCGTCACTGGTGCACCCCAACTCTTCTCCTCAGCATTTGGTCCCATCCACATCCCCAGGTAAAGAAGGTTCGGCACAACAGCGAACTCGCTCCAGTCCACGACCAGCGAGCGAAGCTTCTGCTGGTACAGGGCAGCGAGGGCAGGCGTGAAGGGGCCGCTCAACGGCGCGATCTGGCACTTGGCTGCCTTCAAAATTAGGCCGGCGAACAAGGACGCATTCTTAAAGATGCGGTGGAGCTGTTGCACGTACTGCAGGCGTCTGAGGACAGCTCCTATATCGTCGGCACAGGCCTTAATTTCTCATCGGTTTTTGGCGTTGATATGCATCTGGAAGTCCCGGAGAAAACAGTCAGTCGCAACCGCATACAGAAGTCCGCTTCCAGGGCACCCTTGGATAATCCCCGACCAACATGGAAAAGAAACCGTAGTTCGCCGCCAAAAGCCGTCCAGCACACCACATTGTCGAAGATATAAGATAGGAATAGGTAGAGAGGTGGAGGAAGGCGAAGGGATTGGAGCACCAGCATCAACCATTCGTGGGCCAGGGAAGGGAAGGCTTGAGAGAAGTCGAAGGAGATGAGGGCGGGAAGGTCGGTAGAGGCAGCGGAGCCATAGAGTAACGCCTGGCGGCGGCGTCGAGTTGGATAATATTATCCCCGAATTGGCGGCCAGCGATGAAGCCTCGCTGGATCGGGCAGGCCAGAGCCGCCCAACGGCGTGCGAAGGAAGCGACACAGACCCCCACAAGTATTTTGTTGTCGGTGTTTTTCAGCCCCAGAGGTCGTAGTCCCCCCGCCGTCCGAATAGCCCCGTCGTTGTCCCCTTCCTTGGATCCTTTCGGGAGAAAGGCGCCGAGTAGAAAGTTGAAATCGCATCCGAGAGTCCCACCCTCGAGCACCCACCAAAGACAGGCATAGAGGGTCTCGATCGCGCCAGGTGCCTGTTGCCATGCAGCGTAAGGTAAACAGTCGGGGCCAGGGGCAGAGTGGTGTTGTCGCCGAACGTGGTTTTCGAGCTGTCGGTAGGTAGGAGGAGGGAGGTCGGAGAGGTCGTGATGAGAGGAGAAGCGGTCGAGATGGCGTCGAGCTTGGCGGCGGGAAATCGTTCTCGGCGAAAACACCTCGCCCCAGTAGGTCGATATCTCAGTCTGCTTCCGACCAGGGTCTGCATGTGCCACTCCGTTGACCTCAATAGCCTTCAAAGTAAGCCGTCGATCGAACGGGGCCCAGATCTTAGCTCGAGTTTCCAGGCGTCGGAGACGCTGTCGGATTCTCTTCTGAGTATTCACTTGACTGGCGGCCCTGAGAGCCTGTTGGTGTTCGGAACGTTCGGCCTCCAGGTCCTCTGATTGCAGTCGGTCGAGCAGATCTGAGAATTCCGTCGGTCGTTTCAGCGCAACCGTCCGCCTCTGCACATCAACGTCGAGGTGCTCAGCAGCCAGCGCATGTGCCTGCACAAGAATAGAGCCTAGGCGGACGTTCCGCCGCCATACCACCCTAGCGATGGAGCGGAGAAGGATAATCTGGGCAAGCCGAGAGGTCGGTTCTGTCGTCAAAATCGCCTGTCGGGTAAATCGGGCCGCGTCCCGTATGAGGTTTTTGTAAATCTGGAGTCGGTAGGGGGGGTCATAGAGGGAGAGGTCGACGACGTCGAGGTGGGATTGGACATACTGTCGGAACACAGGAGACTGGAAGATGGCTTTGGGAATAGGCTGCTGCTTGGGGTCTTTCGGGGGCGCAGGCCGAAGGTCCACCGCGATCCCAACGTGATCCGAGAGGCCTCTGTGGTTCAAAATCTCGACTTGCCCTTTAGTGTAACCCGTAGCATGCATTTGTGTGACCACCCAGCCTGGCAGCGATACAAAGAGGCGGTCGATCACGGAGGTGGAGGAGGTGGCGATGGAAACGTGGGCAGGGTCGGAGAGCCCAATCTCGGTGAGGGAGGAGAAGAGGCTGGTCCACACGCGGTCCTGCGAGCCGCGCCAGTCGGCGTAGCCAAGACCTGGGTTCTGCGCCTCCTCAGGTATTAAAGGCTGGGGCGGCGTCGCGGAGATGTTAAAGTCGCCTGCAACAATCAAAACACGCAGGTGTGGTGCTTCCCGAGTTTCCCTCAGGTCCCGTCGGATAGCCAAAACCACCGTGCGCTTTTGACCCGCAGAAAGCCCAAAATTGTGTATGCTGTAGTGAGTAACCCATGCACCACTACCCCCTAGTGATTGCCGAACTCGGAGCACCCTACCAGGAACAAGCTCAGTCACCTCAAAACTGTCGTTCGCGGCATTACCTGGGAGCGCACGTCGCGGCCAGACAGTGAGGACCCCACCAGCGTTCCGTTGCGGACAAAACGAACTGAAGACCATGTGCTTTTTGTGGGCGTGGTAGAGATAGTTACGGACCTCTAGCTCGCTGCCGCGCGCTTCCTGGATGCCTACAATGCTGGAGTCGGAGAGTAGGGAAGAGAGGTAGTTGTACTTAATCGTGCGGAGGTGAGGGTCGTGGTGGAAGAGGGAGCGGGCATTCCAACTGCAACAGGACAGAGATTGGAAGTCGGGCCTGCCACCTGACAACAGGCCGAACAACTCGCTAAAGACACCATTCGGGTTGGTCTTCTTCGCGGGCGAAGACACGGGCTGCAATCTCACTGAGCTTCGCACGATCCAAGCCCAGCGTGTCGATGTGGTTCCTGGCCCACTCGATCTTGGGCGGCTCGCCCATACCAGGAACGGGAGTGATGCGGACGAAGACCTTCCAGTTGAGGCTGAGCTCTCCCTTGACCTTGTCACTGTAGAAGCGACGACCCGTGTATTCTTGTTCAATGGCGGCACGTAGTAGCTTGAGACCAATCTCGCGCTGGATCTGGAAGGGGTTCTTGTCGCTGCTGACGGACAGCGGGGTGTTGGCGTTCGTGGCGGTCTTCGCGGTGAGCTGCATCCAGCCTGGGTCGGGGCCGAGGGCTCGCATCGCGGAAAGTGTCTGAGATGCTCGGCGAGTGGCATATCCGTGGGCACCTTTGAAGCGAATCTGGAAGCGTTTGGCAATGGGGTCGCCCTCGATCTCCACATCGGTCGCATCGATGTTGGCGGCGTCGAGCACTGGCATGAAACCTGTGAGAGCATTTTGGCGGGGCACTGGGTCTCGAGAGCGAAGCACAATAATGGAGGTGTCGACCTTACGATCAAAGCCATTGCCACCAGCAGGAACAGCTTGCGTTGCCGAGGGGGTCTCCGCACGGACGGCGCCCAGCAACTGTCGAAGCTCGTTGATCTCGGACTGAATGGAGGTGATCCTGTTGTTCTGCTCGTGGATCTCGTTACGGATCTGCCCGAAGCGCTGCTCCATCTGCTGGTCGATTCTCTCGCAGTGAGACTGGAACGAGTTCCCAACGGCCACCAAGTTCTGTTGGACAGCAGCCAGAGTGCGCATGACGTCGGCACGAGTGTTGTCCACATGAGTACGCAACCCACCCATCTCGGGATTAGCGGCACGTTGTCGCTTGCGTTCATTCTCATCGTCGCCAGGAAGGGGAGGAATAGCAGGGCCGCCACCAGCAGCACGAAGAGGAGTGTGAACCACTCGGGACTCATCATCGGGGAAGGTCGGGGCGGCGTCCAAAGCTGCCGCAACCTCCGCAAGCTCTTGAGTGCCCATCGCATCATGAAATTCTGCCTCGGCCATCCTTGCGCACTGACGAGAGAAGAAAACTCTACGGTGCCCCCGACAGGGAAGGTCGTAAGCAGGTGAAACAAAAATATGAGGTAGGGCCTCGTGACGCCAACTGTGGCACCTTGGGCCCTAACCGTGTACTCCCTGACCCCAGGGAGGCTACGGGCAACGGCTTGAGCCAAAATGGCTACGGACCTCCTCCTCCTCCTCCTCCTCCTCATCATCTGTGGACGCCGGAAACGTGTACGGAAAAGAGGGGCACGATGCCGAACGAACAACTGTTGCCCAAAAAACCAACGGCGGCCGCTGTGTGCGCAGGCGGCTTTTTCGACTTCGGAGGACTCGCTGTCCGCGGCGGCGCGGACCGCGAGTCCTGCTCAAGAGGATGAATGACTGCTGTTGGGAATTGTTGCCATTCTTTCCTGTGCCCATTCCGATGGGGGGCAACGATAGGGGGGCGGGCTGGCACAGGGCGGGATGCCTCGACCTGGAATCGGCGACACGTCGCCGACGGATCGGCGATAGGCCCTCGATAGTGAATCCGCACCCTCCTGGGCAGGTTGGGGCTATCGGGCCCCGATCGGCGATCAAGGGGCGATTGGGGGACGATGCATCCCCCCCTATGCCTATCCCCCCTCATCGTTGCCCCTGGTCAGATCGTCCCGAACCTAGGGCGATGCGGGACCCCCGGCGGCCCGCACCGAGGAGGCCACTCTCTGGCGATGGGGCCCCTTCTGACGTGTCGTCCGCCGCCTCCCTGAGGGGCAACGTCACGGGTCAGAGATAGGTCGGGCATGTCCTCCTGCAGGCGGGTTTAGGAAGGGAAATAATCCATAATCAACACATGTTCAAACATAAGCAGGCATTGATGAAGCATCGTCCCCAGAGAACGTTTGTGGCTTAGTTTTGAAAACTCCACTTGTAGAGGGACATCCCGACGTAAGGTTAGGGTTGCAGCCGTCGTCCAGCCCTGCATGGCAACGTCATGGGTTCGGGGCAAGGCCACCGTCCAGCCACAATACAACAAAAATGCAACCCCCAAGATTCTCCATGTTTGCCTATAGTGTCTGGGCGTTCGTGTCCCCCCCTTCCCAAAGATTCAAACAAGTTTCCTGCGAACCAACAATGGTTAGGTCCAGCATGTCCTACTGCAGGCGGATTCAGAAAGAGAAATCATTCATAATCAACACATGTCCAAACATAGGCAGGCATTGATGAAGCATCTTCCCCAGAGAACGTTTGTGGCTTAGTTTTGAAAACTCCACTTGTAGAGGGACATCCCGACGTAAGGTTAGGGTTGCAGCCGTCGTCCAGCCCTGCATGGCAACGTCATGGGTTCGGGGCAAGGCCACCGTCCAGCCACAATACAACAAAAATGCAAACCCCAGGATTCTCCATGTTTGCCTATAGTGTCTGGGTGGTCGTGTCCCCCCCCTTCCCAAATATTCAAACAAGTTTCCTGTGAACCAGCGAGGGTTAGGTCCAGCATGTCCTCCTGCAGGAGGATTTGGGAAGAGCGATAAACAATAACAAACACACATCCAAACACAGTCATACATTGATGATACATCGTCCCCATATTATTTCTTGAGACTAGTTTTGGGTCTTGTCCTGCTGTAGAGGGACATGCCCGACGGAAGGTCAGGGGGTCAAGGTTACAGCCATTGTCCAGCCATGAGCGGCAACGCCTTGGGTTAGGAGCACAGCCGTAGTCCAGCCATACTAAGCGGGCCCAGGAACACACAATTCAATACAAATCCCAAGATTCTCCATGTGTGCTCATATTTTCTTGTGTCTCGTCTTCCCGCCATTACTTTCCTGTGCGTCGGCGAGGGTTCGGTCGGGCATGTCCTCCGACAGGCTGATTTTGGAAGACAAAGAAGGAAGAACCAAACAATTTTCCAAAATGGGCAAACATTGTGGAAACATCGTCCCCGGATGAGTTGTTCCGACTAGTTTTGAATCTGTTCCCCTAGTAGAGGGACATGCTCGAAGTAAGGACACGGTTGCAGCCATCGTCCAGCCATGGGGGCCAATGTCATGTGTTAGAGGCGCAGCCACCGCCCAGCCTCAATAGAAGGGTCCAGGAACACACAAATACATGTCCTAAGTTTCCGCGTGTTTACTTGTATGTCCTTGGTGTTCGTCTTCCCCCTTCACACATATTTTCCAAAACTTTGTCCTGCGAGCCGACGAGGGGTAGGTCGGGTATGTTCTCCTACAGGCGGCTTTGAGAAATACAAAAAAGCCAACACATATCCAAACATTGCCAGAAATTGTTGAAGCATCGTCGCCAGAGTTTGTTTGTCGGTTAGTCTTGAATGTTATACCCCTGTAGAGGGGCATGCCCGACGGGAGATTCGGGTTGCAGCCATCCTCCCCTGCTGCAGAGGGACACGCCCGAAGTAAGTTTTGCGTTGCAGCCATCGTCCAGCCCTGAGGGCCACTGTCATGGGTTAAAGGCACAGCCACCGTACAGCCACAAAATAAGGGCCCAAGAACACAAAAAATACAAATCCCAAGTTTCCCCATGTTTGCATGTATTCCCTTGGGTTTCGTCTTCCCCCCCCCTTCCCACATATTCCAAAGATTTCCCTGCGAGCCGACGAGGGTTAGGTCCGGCATGCCCCCATGCAGGCGGACTTCGGAAGAGAGACACACAATGACCAACACAGACCCAAACATAGTCAGAAATCGTCGAAACCTCGTCCCCATACTATTTCGTGTGACTCGTCTTGAGTATGTTCCTCCTGTGCAAGGAATTGCCCGACGTAAGGGCAGGGTTACAGCCATAGTCCAGCCCTCAGGCCCAACGACATGGGTTAGGGCCACAGCCATCGTCCAGCCACAGTATGGCGGCTCAGGAACACACATAAATACAAGCCCCAAGACTCTCCATGTGTACTTCTATGTTTTTGGTGCTCGTCTCCCCCTCGCCCCCCTTTCCCATTGGTTTTAAACGCTTCCTGCTGCGAGTCGACGAGGGTGTGGTCGGGCATGTCCCCCTACAGGCGGCTCCTGAAAGAAAAATACCAACAAAACAAAACATGTTCAAACATAGGCAAACATCGTTGAAGCATCGCTCCAAGATATTTCTTTTGACTAATTTTGACTATGTTCCTCCTGTAGAGGGACATGCCCGACGGAAAGACAGGGTTACAGCCATCGTCCAGCCCCGAGGGGCAACGTCATGGGTTAGAGGCACAGCCGTCTTCCTGCCACAGTAAAAGGGTTCCAGGAACACACAAATTATTGCAAACTCCAAGATTCTCAATGTGTACTCATATGTTCTTGGTGTTCGCCTTCCCCCTTCCCATATTATCCACATCTTCCTGCGAGCCGGCGAGGGGTAGGTCAGGCATAACCACCTTCAGGCGGATTTTGGAAGAGGTATAAAAAAACAAACCAGATTCACAAAAGGAGAACATTGTTGAAATATCGTCCCCAGATGATTTGTTCGGACTAGTTTGAATAATTTTCTCCTGTAGGGGAACATGGGCAAACATTGTTGAAACATTGTCCCCCGATGATCTGTTCTGGCCAATTTGGAATAGTTCCCTCCTGTGGAGGAGCATGCCCGACGTAACGTCATGGCTGCACCCATCGTCCAGCCACAGGGCACGCAGAAGAAGGCACGGAGGGGACTTTTTTCTCCGGCCACGCGGAGCCCTGGCTTCGAAGGGGTTCTCCCCGACCTGGGTCAGGGGCACAGCCATCGTCCAGCCACAATGCAGGGGCCCAGAAACATACAGGTAAATACAAATCCCAAGACTCTCCCTATCTTTCCTGTCTTTCCTTGGGTTTCGTCTCCCCCCCTCCCATCTTTGCCCACCTTCTTTCCTGGGCGTCGCCGATGAATTGTGCCTGTGTATTCCTCCCCCTGACACGGGGCACACAGCTCTCCATATGTGTCTCGCTGTTCTTTGTGTTCGTCTTCCCCTTCCCATATTTCCCCATGTTCTTTCCTGGGCGTCGACGATAGTTGGTGTCTGTGTATTGCCCTCCGTGACAAAAAGGCACGCAGAAGAAGGCACGGCCGTGGTCCAGCCACAAGGCGCGCAATAAGAAGGAACAGGGAACGGAACCACAGCTCAGGGGCCCAGGAGCACACACGGACATACAACTCCCAAGACTCGCCATCTTTTCGTAACTTTTCTTGGTTTTCCTGGGGGTCGACGATGAAGTGTGTGTGTGTGTGTGTGTGTGTGCGTGCGTGCGTGCGTGCGTGCGTGCGTGCGTGCGGTGCGTGCGTGCGTGCGTGCGTGCGTGCGTGCGTGCGTGTGCGTGTGCGTGTGCGTGTGCGTGTGCGTGTGCGTGTGCGTGTGCGTGTGCGTGTGCGTGTGCGTGTGTGTGTGTGTGTGTGTGGGTGTGGGTGTGTGCGTGCGTGCGTGCGCGTGCGTGCGTGCGTGCGTGCGTGCGTGCGTGCGTGCGTGCGTGCGTGCGTGCGTGCGTGCGTGCGTGCGTGCGTGCGTGCGTGCGTGCGTGCGTGCGTGCGTGCGTGCGTGCGTGCGTGCGTGCGTGCGTGCGTGCGTGCGTGTGTGTGTGTGTGTGTGTGTGTGTGTGTGTGTGTGTGTGTGTGTGTGTGTGTGTGTGTGTGTTTCCCCGCCCTGACACAAAGGCACGCGCAAGAAGGCACGGAGGGGGCTTCCTGCTCTGGCCACGCGACGCCCCAGCCGCGAGGCGAGGCTCCCCCCGCCCGCCGCCCTCCGGAACTGACGGGGAGCGGCGCCCCGACAAAGCCGCGATTTCCGGCGGCGCGCAGGGGTTTATGGGGGAGGGGGGGAGGCTTCTTAGAAGGAGGCCGCTTCTCGGAAGGTACCGGCCACACATCTGCAGAAAACGCCCGCGCCTTCTAACAAGGAGCAGGGGGGTGCTTCTAGGAAGCCTCCCCCCCTCCCCCTGCCCCCCTCTTGCGCGTGGCCGACTTCTGGGACCGAGCATTCACTTTTGAGGCCCAGCGATGACTTTCCTGCGGCACCAGCAACCATTAACATTCTTGCTCGGTCCAAAGAAAAACTGCTCGGTCCTCAACAATGTTTGTTCGGTCCCAGAATTTTGGATTTTAGCGGCCAGGGGGGGGGGGACAGGCTGCGGGGAGAGACATGGACCTGGAATCGGCGATGCATAGCAGACAGACGGGCGCCACCGACAGCGCATCTCCCTGTTCCTGGGCGGGGAGGGCTCTACTGGGCCCCTCTCGGCGATCCATGGGCGATGAGGTTTCGATGGGTCTCCTTTTGAGCCTAGACTCCCCAACTAGGCCTCAACAGTGTCTCCTCGTTTTCGGGTCGTGAATCACATCTCTGGAAATCGTTCGGGACGATCCGGGCACCCACGGACCGCTCTCGGCGAGGCGCAGCTGCTGGAGAGCATCCCGAGTCTGAAAAACCTTGAACCTCGAAAGCCTCGAACCTCGAAACGGCCGAACCCCGACGAGAAGCCTCGAAAGCCTCGAACCTCGAGAGCATCGAACCTCGAAAGCCTCGAACCTCGAATCCCGACGTGAACGTCCGGAAGCCTGGAACCTGGCCAGTCGCCCGGGGGTCACAAGTCGGTTCCTGGACCACTCCTGGGGGGTGTTCCGACGAACGAATTCGGAGCCGATCCAGCCGTGGCGACGAGGAGACCCAGAACAAAAAAACCCGACACCTGAAATTTCCGAAGCTCGACCCTCGAGCCTCTCTCCCCTGAGACGAGGATAAAAGATCGGGTGAGGATGAACCGAAATCTCTGAACTCCAGCGGCTCGGGAGAAAGTCTCGGGCGCCGTGGCCTTCTCAGAGCGTCCCATAACGCTCTGAGAGACCCTCTGAGAGCGTTCCGGAACACTCTGGAGTGGATTGATCCTCGTCCTAGCCCCGCCCCATCCCCCCCCTCCATGAGCAGGGAACGACCGTCCCGGCATTCCTATAGGCCTACCACGGAATGTTCTCAGAACCCAGGAATATTCTAAGAACGAACAATGTTCTTAGAACATTAACTCGACGTGTTAGAACAAGGCAGCCCCAGCCAGGAATGGTCTCAGAAGATCTCGTGCAGACCACAAAAGCTTCTCTTAAATTTGTCGTTGGTGGACCTACACGTCGTTCGTGCCTTATCGTGCTAATTACCTAACAGCGAAGACTGATAGGTTTCTAGTGGTGTCAAAAGAGAGCATGTGATGACTCAGAAGGGAAGTCTGGGCGGCATCCGGACAGCGATGGCCGGGCTCAGGGCCGGGCTCGTTTTAAACAGAAAGTCGCACACTTCGTGCTCTTCGACCTCCCAGAACTCCATTCCAGGGTCACATTTTGAATGCCCGAAGCCAACTGTAGGCCACTTCGTGCTCCACGACTTCCCAGAACTCCATTCCCGGGCCACATTTTGGATGCCTGGAGCCAACTGTAGGCCACTTCGTGCTCTTCGACTTCCCAGAACTCCATTCCCGGGCCACATTTTGGATGCCCGGAGCCAACTGTAGGCCACTTCGTGCTCTTCGACTTCCCAGAACTCCATTCCCGGGCCACATTTTGGATGCCCGGAGCCAACTGTAGGCCACTTCGTGTTTCGAGTCCCAGAACTCCAGAATGTTGAGGCAGGCTGAGGTTGAGGCTGATGCAGACTGAGGCTGAGGCAGGCTGAGGCAGAGGCTGAAGGCAAGGCCGAGGAGGCAGGCTGAGGCTGAGGCTGAGGCTGAGGCCTGAGGCTGAGAGGCTGAGAGCTGAGGCTGAGGCAGGCTGAGGCTGAGGCTGAGGCTGAAGCAGGCTGAGGCTGAGGCTGAGGCTGAGGCTGAGGCTGAGGCAGGCTGAAGGCAGGCTGAGGCTGAGGCTGAGGCTGAAGGCTGAGGCTGAGGCTGAGGCTGAAGGCTGAAGGCAGACTGAGGCTGAGGCTGAAGCAGGCTGAGGCTGAGGCTGAGGCTGAGGCTGAGGCTGAGGCAGGCTGAGGCTGAGGCTGAGGCTGATGCAGGCTGAGGCTGAGCAGGCTGAGGCTGAGGCCGAGGCAAGGCAGACTGGCTGAGGCTGAAGCAGGCTGAGGCTGAGGCTGAGGCAGGCTGAGGCTGAGGCTGATGCAGGCTGAGGCTGAGCTGAGGCTGATGCAGGCTGAGGCTGAGGCAGGCTGAGGCTGAGGCCGAGGCTGAAGGCAGACTGAGGCTGAGGCTGAAGCAGGCTGAGGCTGAGGCTGAGGCAGGCTGAGGCTGAGGCTGAGGCAGGCTGAGCTGAGGCAGGCTGAGGCTGAGGCTGAGGCTGATGCAGGCTGAGGCTGAGGCAGGCTGAGGCTGAGGCCGAGGCTGAAGGCAGACTGAGGCTGAGGCTGAAGCAGGCTGAGGCTGAGGCTGAGGCAGGCTGAGGCTGAGGCTGAGGCAGGCTGATGCTGAGGCAGGCTGAGGCTGAGGCTGAGGCTGAGCAGGCTGAGGCTGAGGCAGGCTGAGGCTGAGGCCGAGGCTGAAGGCAGACTGAGGCTGAGGCTGAAGCAGGCTGAGGCTGAGGCTGAGGCAAGCTGAGGCTGAGGCTGAGGCAGGCTGAGGCTGAGGCTGAGGCTGAGGCGGATAAAGGCTAAGGCTGAGGCCGAGGCTGAGGCCGAGGCTGAAGGCAGATTGAGGCTGAGGCTGAAGCAGGCTGAGGCTGAGGCCGAGGCTGAAGGAAGACTGAGGCTGAGGCTGAAGGCGGGCTGAGGCTGAGGCTGACGCAGGCTGAGGCTGAGGCTGAGGCTGAGGCAGAGGCAGTCTGATGCTGAGGCAGGCTGAGGCTGAGGCTGATGCAGGCTGAGGCTGAGGCAGCCTGAGGCTGAGGCCGAGGCTGAAGGCAGACTGAGGCTGAGGCTGAAGTAGGCTGAGGCTGAGGCTGAGGCCGAGGCTGAGGCCGAGGCCGAGGCTGAGGCTGATAAAGGCTGATGCTGAGGCAGGTTGAGGCAGGCTGAGGCTGAGGCCGAGGCTGAAGGCAGACTGAGGCTGAGGCTGAAGCAGGCTGAGGCTAAGGCTGAGGCAGGCTGAGGCTGAGGCTGAGGCAGGCTGAGGCTGAGGCAGGCTGATGCTGAGGCAGGCTGAGGCTGAGGCTGTGACTGCGACTGCCGTTGCCGCTGCAACTGTCATCGCGAATGCGAATGCGACTGCGAGAACAGCATAATTCTACAACTGGATTATCATTTGAATCTTGAGGGGAATGCTTCCAGATATGCTCCTACACATCGCTGTTAGGTTGCTTTACCGGGATCATGTTTACTTGTGCTCGTTTCTAATCGTTCCTGGCCCCCTGGTGGCCAGGAAGGAGGCCCAGGATAGAAAAAACTAGAAATGAAGGGATCCTGGCCCCCAACCAGAACTCCAAGAACCTTCGAGGACTTAAACGTGCACGTTGCGTACAGGCGAGCCAACACGCTTCGCCACTGCTCGACTCCATCCCGCACATGCCCCCGCACATGCCCGGGCACGACGTGCACAGTAGGAAGTCCATCCAAGAAGGACCGCACAGGCCTGGCACATGACTGGCACATGCCGCGCACATGCGCGCACATGACAGCGCAAAAACGGCCGCACATACACCCACCCAGGGGTATAGATATGAGTGCGGTGTATAGGCGAGCCAACACGCTTCGCCACTGCTCGACTCCCTCCCTCCCTCCTCTCCCCCTCCGGCCAGCCCGTCGCGCCGGCCCGCCGCGCGGGGGCGCAATCGCGCGCTCCGCCCGGCGGTTCGCGCCGGAGGTCGGCGTGCCGAAGCGGGGCGACGAGTGGTTGCTGGGCGCGCGTGCGCGCGCGAGGGGGGGCGGTGGGGCGAGGAGGACGAGGAGGACGAGGAGGACGAGGAAAACGAGGAGGACGAGGACGAGGAGGACGAGGAGGAGGAAGAGGAGGAGGAGGAGGAGGAGGAGGGCAGAAGAGCCACCCCGAGGAGAGCCACCCCGACACGCGAAGCCGCTCGGCAAGCGCACCCAGAGGAGGACGCCAACAGGGCAGGGCTGTCTATACTACACGCCGCCCAGGGCCGTCTAGTCAAGGCCAGTTGTCGGGTCCGGGTGGCTTTTCCTCCCTGGAGTGTCGACGTCGCCGCCGCCGCCAACGAGGGCGACGCCTGAACGACGGCGACGACGCAGACGACGACGACGCCGCCGCCGACGACGACGCCGACGCAGACGACGCCGACGCCGACGATGACGACGCCGACGACGACGACGACGCCGCCGACGACGACGCCGACGGCGGCCGTCACCGCCGCCGACGATGGCAACGTCTGGACGGCACCGCCGACTCCGACGGCCGTAGAGGGGAAGGGGGGGG